>JAKRZM010001208.1:209254-220487 GCA_036379175.1 Heliconius cydno galanthus
AAAAAAAAAAAAAAATTACACAGTCAGCAATTTATTAATAACATTTAAATGTAAAATTGATGGTTTCTACATAGGACTTTTGTAGCATTCCTATTTTTTATAAAACTAGATAATAATTACTATATATACATATATACTTAGAAACAAACAATACAGATGGACGGACGTTTTAGTAATAGGGTAAAATTTTACTTTTTCAGTACGGAACCCTAAAATAAATATAATGCTAATATTACTCCTACCTTTTAGAGCAAACAAATTCCTAGCAAACAGTGGTTCTACTTTATCGTCTGCAAAAGCTCTGTGATCTATGAAATATTCGAAATCTTTAATCGTAATTTTCTTTACTAGTTCAATGTCGCGTATCATTATTGTAGGTTTCATGAACTCATAGCTGCCTACGAATCTGGGACAAAATTATTAATTTTAGAACTGTATTTTTTTAATGCGTTATATAAAATTTATATAATGATTGATATAATGATTTTGTAGATTGTGGATTTAGAATATTTTAGGATACAGTTCAATTTGAAGCTTCTACTTAAATAATACAGTAAGCAAAAAAAATAAAAGACGGCCAAGTGCGGATCGAAGAAGAATATTTATTTTATTCTGTTTTTTATGTTATAGCGGCAACAGAAATATATCATTTATGAAAATTTCAAATATGTAACTGAAACGGTTCAGGAGATACAGCCTAGGTTCCGAAGAACCCTAAAAAACAACTTTACTGTTTCTCCTGCATAGCCATGTAGGCTAAACGAACCCGTTGTTAAGATATCCTGTTTTCTGTTACCGAAATTGAATTGAACCCTAAACTAAATTATGACATGTATGACAAAACTAACCGTTCATTCTTAAATGTGTGGTACAATTTCTCTAACTGATCACTAAAGTGCCTTTGCCTGAGTAAAATCCCCGCCATGTTGCCGAAGAAGGGCACCACCCTGAGATGCTTAACTCCATGATCGCTCAACCTGGAGTACACCTTGTTAAAATACAGTACTATGATTGCTATCAGTACTGACGTCCATATTAGCAATATCATCTGGAAATGAAAATAAGTTGTAATTGAGGCCGTTGCGGCGCAGAGGTGTAAAAGCGTTAGAGTTTCGTCACTAAATACGTAATGGCTCGAGAATATGATAGAAAATGGGGAACGGAAGTGTCTAAATGGGAATGATGTGTCTCATTCCCATTTAGACACTTCCCAGCATCGCATCAGGTTCCCAGGTTCCCTCTGCCTACCCTGTTATGGGCGGGATACAGTTTGAAGTAAAAACATGTCAATCGTTGCTATGTCATCTGATGTACAAGTCAAAGTTACTTCAGGCACTTAGTATGTGTCATGTGTGTCACAATTATTTGTGTCCATTTAACCGCTGGAGTGAAGCCGAAGGTAATAGCTGGTGTTATATATAATTTAATATGAACCCACTGCGTAGAAACACCCGGATGAATAACAAGATATACTTAGGTGTTTCACACATCCTGTTGTTATCAGATTATGTGAAGTGATTCAATTGCAGCACTATCTCAATTGTTTATTTGACTTATGCAATATAAATGGCTTGTTATCGTTATCTTTTTCCATCATCTTTATGGCACAGTGGTTGATTTTAATTTTTTAGCTTCGTGCTATATCTCAAACATAAGAATTATAATATCCGTCACACACTGCGAAATTTTCGAGACATTGAGTTGAGTGGCGGAGCTCAACGCTGCGCTATGTCATTTTACCATAGCGACGAAATGAAAATGATATAGAGAATTTTTTTTTAAAAAAATTAGAAGATTAGAGAAAAAATTGTAGTAGTAGTACTTTATATTGATATAACTTTTTTATTTATGAACGAATTAAAAACTTAATTGTAAAGGAAGATTGCCAGAACACAAGTGAAAACTGCATTTAAACCGATTAAACTGTCTTTGTTTGCAAAAACACACAGACAAATAGAAAAAATAAATGTTTTTGGTACATTGATAAATGTCCGAATAAATTTTCTCATAAATCATCCTTGTGCTGACAGCGATCAGTAATTTTGGGGTCACCGTGGTACAGCGATTAGTCTGATGATTATGGGTTCGATTGCCACTTGGGCCATTGGATTATTTTAATTGTCTTGCGTTGGCCTTGCTGCCACACAAAACGAATGTAAAATAAATGAAACAAAATGAATTATTCACATAATCTCACCTTCTATTATAAATTCACTCAAAAGACTAAAGAAGTTTTAATAAAGTTTTTAAGAAACGACTCTCTAAATATGTGCGTATTACACGTGCTCTCAGCGCAAAGTAGTTTGTGGAATATTGTTATTTATATATTTAATTATCATTACATCCGTATGCAGTTTGTAACGCAAATAGTTATCTTAAGTATATACTGAGATAATCTGTAAATTATATATTTATAATAGTCTAAACTAGGATATGATGTTTGTGGCACAGTGATATAGCGTTTGAATGTACACGCGATGTTATAGGTTTGATTCCCGCTCAGGAAATAAAATTAGTTTCGTTTTCGCTATGTTAGCAGGATAAAGCGCGGGGGTGAGTTCCGCTACTCAGCATATAGTAGAGAAAGGAATATCTTATCACTGAATATAAAGCGTAAGCTTTTTGTCAATAATCTACGACACAAACAAATTGTAAATCTCTCTCACTTCTCTCCGTTCTCGCTACAAAATGCGACAAAATTGTAAGGAAAATATGCCCCAGATAGGCTAAAGGTGATATAAAGTAAATAGAGCGCACTGTGGCCTTAATACTCGTTTAGCGATTACAATTTTTAATTAAGCTGCCTGTTCACACGGCAAATGAGAAAAGATGATGTATAGATGAATCTAGGTATTAGATTTTTACGTTATTCCTTTTAAAATTAATAACATAACACCGTTGTGGTGTAGTGGTATAGGATTTCCACTTGGGGAAATTTTATTTTCTGAGTTACTGGTTTTCTGAAAACTAGAAGTTGCCAGCTTTCATTTTTTAGCTTCCCTCTGTATCCCGCACATAGTAGGGTAGGCACAGAGAACGCAGGAACTTAATGTTGAGACACTCCGTTCCCATTAAGACATTTCCGTTTCCCACTTACCGCTGAATTCGAAGCGAGGAAGTTATTGGGAATCGAACCCATAACTGTTAATCTTATATAGGCTATGCCGCGACGGCCTCAGTAAACGAACATAAATAAAAAAGCAAGTTAAAGCAATAATAACAATATAATATAATAGAACAATTTTATTGAAATTCAACGATGTGGAACCCCATTGAGAGACGAGGCCGCACGGAAAATATCTAAAACGGGCTGAAACTTCGCACACCCTGTATTGTAATGTAAATTATGAATTTGCCTCAAAACCCTTAATATTTGCTAAATTACTCTCCTTCCCACTGTTTCGAGTTAATTAAAACGTCTGTTCAAATTAAAATTAACTAAGAACTAAACCCAACGGCTTACTAAATTATAATGCTATGTCGAGCTATATATTATTTTCATCTTTGGGTGTATTGAAATAAACAAGTGTTAAGACACTCTGTTTTTGTTTTCGTGACTTTTCCAAATATTTATTACAGTGGGTTCCACCCACATCCCCATATCCCACTAACCCATATCCCACTAATTACATATTTTCATTATATAAATTAAATAAAAAAAGCGAATGAAACTCATGAGCCCAGGCGCAGGGACACTGATTGTGGGCTCAATAAAAATATTTAATATTTAATTACTCTGGAAAGCAAAGCGGGGTGCTAAGTTCTTTTAATGAAAGCGTCTTAATGGGAACGGAGTTTACGACTTTAACGGACTTAATGTCTTAACACTTGGTTCCTAGGTTCCCTCGCCCTCCGTTCCGTTCCGTATCCTACGTTCCGTATCCTGCTATATGCGGGAAACAGTGTGAAGCTAAAAAAATAATAAAACTCAATTTAATTCTTAAATATAAATTTATTCTATTTTTTTTAATTAATCATCAATAGATTGTTTTTTCGTAAAGATTCGTTTTTCATATACAAATCTTTTCTCTTTATAATATTAGTACATAGTTAATTTCTCCTTGTGAGAATCGAACTTCCAACCCTCGAGTCTAAACTCACACGTTTCAACTACTGCGCTACGGCGGCTTCGAGTATTAGTAATTGAGATAAATTAATATCCCAAGTGATAATCTAACCCGCAACCATCGGTTAGTTGCTATCCCACTACGCCACCACGGTCTCTCTATTATTCTATAGAATAATTAATTTATTTATAACGAATGATAATTAAAATAATAATTCAGCTAACTCTATTTATATAAAACCCACGTTTATATAAATTTAAAATGTTACATACAAACGTGCCGACAGCTACCACTCAAAGCAAATTATATTAAAATTTCAAATGGAAAATTAAGGATGAGGTGCTGTATTTGCGGCTGTAGNATTAAATAAAAAAAGCGAATGAAACTCTGGCTCTGACTCTGGAAAGGCTCTGATTGTGGGCTCAATAAAATATTTAATATTTAATTACTCTGGAAAGCAAAGCGGAGTGCTAAGTTCTTTTAATGAAAGTGTCTTAATGGGAACGGAGTTTACGACTTTAACGGACTTAATGTCTTAACACTTGGTTCCTAGGTTCCCTCGCCCTCCGTTCCGTTCCGTATCCTGCGTTCCGTATCCTGCTATATGCGGGAAACAGTGTGAAGCTAAAAAAAGAACAAAACTTTTAAATAAAACTTTAAAAATTTAACTTTTAAATATATATTTTTTTAATTAATCATCAATAGATTGTTTTTTTCGTAAAGAATCGTTTTTCATATACAAATCTTTTCTCTTTATAATATTAGTACATAGTTAATTTCTCCTTGTGACAATCCAACTTCCAACCCTCGAGTCTAAACTCACACGTTTCAACTACTGCGCTACGGCGGCTTCGAGTATTAGTAATTGAGATAAATTAATATCCCAAGTGATAATCTAACCCGCAACCATCGGTTAGTTGCTATCCCACTACGCCACCACGGTCTCTCTATTATTCTATAGAATAATTAATTTATTTATAACGAATGATAATTAAAATAATAATTCAGCTAACTCTATTTATATAAAACCCACGTTTATATAAATTTAAAATGTTACATACAAACGTGCCGACAGCTACCACTCAAAGCAAATTATATTAAAATTTCAAATGGAAAATTAAGGATGAGGTGCTGTATTTGCGGCTGTAGACAAAGTGTGATATCTAATATTTATTAAAAAATACATTATAATTCTTAGTTGCTCATATAGACATACTATAAGTTCTTGCACAATTATTTTATGGACTTTAGAGCTTTAAAAATATTTAAAAAAGCGTATTTACTTTTCCTGCATAGCAGGTTAAGCAGAGGAAAAGTCATCACTTTCCGTATTGAGTGGAGAAATCGAGGCTGGGTTTAAAAAATATTCGATTTTTTTCCTTGTTCCTGGTAAGAAGACGAATCACGGGGTTGAGCTCTAATGTCTCGAAAATTAGGCATGCATGGGGAACAGAGTGTCTGCCTATCCTACCATATGTGGAATAAAGCATGAACCTAAAAAGATACAAAAAATATCTGCAATTTGGTAGGTTATGCCAGTTTCACTCGAAACTAAATATAAATTAATACATAAGTTAATAATTAAAATATTCTATTTCACATTCAATAGTAATTGTATGAGGTTAGCCAGTCCTTTGTGGTGAATATCACGAGCCCATTCATAATAATATGAAATTATGTATATTATGAAATGATAAACATTTCTTTAATTTTATACTTTTCATATAAAAATTTTGCCATTTCAGTTCCTTTTTTTTTGAGGACCCTACAAAAGCTTCGCGCTTTATTCCTAAGGAACCTAATATTAAGAAATGCCGTTCTCCATATTCCGCTCAATTTTCAAAATATTGCTTATAAGGGGTGAGACTGACCGACGTACTTTAGTGAAAGTGGGAAAATGAAATTATTCCATTCCCTTAGTATCCAGAACTACCCTGATTGCTGTCAGACATTGTACTACGCAACAATAACTAACATTGAAATTAACATATTAAATTAACTTGTAACTTCGCGGTTGGATGCCTATTTTAATACCAAAGTATAATACAGTGTTTCATAAATAGCGAAAGGTGACTAAATTAAATTAATTAAAACTCAAAATACTGCTTTTAACGTTAAATATATAAAATAACCAGTTACTGTAGAAAAATTCTTAATTTAATATGTAAAATGTGTTATGAAATTCCGAGCGTAATTACTCGTGAAATGTTAAAAGGTTTATATTTTAAAATTATTTGTGTAATGTTAATAGTCTGTGAAATATATATGAAATGAAAATCAGCTTCACGCTGTATCCCGCACACAGCAGGGTACACAGAGGAAATCTAATGTTAAGACGGAATGGCCGCGTAATAATCGTGAAAACCAAAAATCTTACTATTTTGTATGAAATTCGCCGCGTCATCAAGAACTATAGGCTCCTTCCCGTCGATTTATAATTATAAAATTTTACACAAATTGAGAAATTACAATACAAATAAAGAAAAAAATCCGAAATTTGAAAATTTATAATTATTTCAAAAAAAAAAAAAACTACAAACTTATATATGTAGTTTATGGAATGCAAAATACTGCATAATGTATACACCCGCAAAATTAGATTTGTCAACTTGTATAAGTTTGCCTCGGCAAGTCCTGCTCGCACTTAACCTCAGATGAACGAAATAATTAAAATAAGAAATAATAGTTCCACCTGTGACATCATATATATAAACAACTTAGATATAGCATGTGTAAGTAAGCTGTCAATATTTTAAATTTTCAGAGAAAAGGCTATATAAGACTTGACATAACCATCAGTCAGAGTCAATAACAATCGATAGAATCCTTATTTACAGTCAGCTCGTCCGCTACACTCAACTCAAATACTATATATGTATGTGTGATAACACAAAGTTTGGTATTAACGGGTAATAAAGCAGATATTGCGAGAGTATTATCCATCGGGTGGTAGATTTCTAAGAATATTATAAATTATTATGTAGAAGTGATATGGTTGTTTGTTTTGTTGCTTTACCATCCGCATATAGGACACTAGGTTATATATATAATGTTAGTTGATTTCTTAGGCAGACCCTGGTAATAGCCGGGATTAATGCCAGGAAGAAGAAGAATGTTAGTTGATTTCTTGGCCTTCAAAATATTGAATATAGATTTAATATTTTTTTAGCGTTCTCGCTGTATCCCACGCACAGCAAGGGAGGCAGAAGAAATCTCCTGTTAAGATACTCCTTTCCCCATTTTTGGTGAGTGGCGAAACTCAACGCCACGCTTTACCTTGACACCAGAGAGTTTTATTCCTTTCCTTGAGTGGGGATCGAACTCACAACCAGTAGTGCTTACATTCACACACTCGTGCCCCTGCGCCACGGCTGGCCTCATCTAATTAAATTTAAGTTGTAAATTATCGAGACCTTGCGTGTGCTAAGGCTAATTTGTTCTTTTTCATTTATTAACCAAGTAGTCCACATACTGAGTTTTACAAGCGTATAGAAATGAGAGGTTTCTTAAAGAAAAAATATAACCTGTCTAACAAAATAATTATTCTTTGTAGCATCTGTGGGTAGCGTAGCTTTGGAGAAATCGTAGAAGTCTCTACAGAGTTGCTACGAATAGAAATTCTAACAATTTGTATAGAAGTACCAAGTGCTTTCCGATAATTCAAATTGCTTATTCTGATAATTATGGGTCGTGACCTGGTGGTTTGTGGACTGTCAAACTGTAACGCGACGTTTGTGGGTTCGATTCGATTTTCTCGCTCTGGTAACAACAAAGCGCAGGGGTTGAGTTTCATTAAATTATTTATTAGTACCATAGATAAAAAATATATATAAATATTTTAAATAAAATAATATTACACTCAAAACCAAAAGTAAGTAACCACAAATTAAATAATTCAATTAACCAACGATGCCCCTTCCATAGTAACTACTAACCGCCTCGCACCGCCTCAAACCGGTTTCAGCTGGATATTGAATTAACACGAGGCCACGCTGTGGAATTTTAATGACACAGGGATTTTTCTTGCTTCAGTAATACCTTTTTTTGAGGTCGCTGACGTTTAATATTTTCATTTTGTACAACGTTAATAAGACCGCTGTAAATTCTTTTAATTTGGTTATTTCATTGGGGGATAAGTACTAAATGCTTTTTTACTAACTTTGTGAGAGAATTATAATATATATAGATTATTTAATTTTTACTTTTTCATTTAAAAAGTCTTGCGGCTTAAGAAAAACAGGCGGAGGCTGCGAGTGTCTTGACTACAAAGTCCTGTTATACTCGTTTAAGAGATACCTTGAGTTATGAAAGCAAAATATTCTTAAAATATAAAAAAACAGCATATTGTAATTCGCAGATTGATAAAATACTTTCAAAATAGTCCATGGTCATGTACCCACAATATTTAAACACAAATAGCTTAGGCAGGAATAACATATTGTCAGATATTGCGGTCTCCGTTTTTCACTTAGGACAGCAGTTAGGACAGCTAAACTTTAAATTTATATATATATACATATATATTTTCTAAGAAAAAGAATATGAATCCACAATCGTATAGTGTGTTATAAATTATTTTTCTATATATTACACAGCTTAACGCTTTTTCCCTCCTACTAGGACACTCCGTTCCCCACATCTGACTTCATTTTTGAATTGTGTGTTAAATGGTGGAACCCAACGCCGTGAAGTTGTCCTGAAGAGCAGGGTCATGAAAATAATTTTAAAATAATAATCATTTTCCTGAGAGACGATTGCACACATATTACGCTTACAACGAACCTGTGAGCTTAGTGTTAAGACACTCCCTTCTCATAAAGATACTTCCACTGAGATGTCGAGGTATTGCGTGTTGAGCGGTGAAACTCAACGCCGCGTTAACTCTATAACTTATTTTAAAATTTTCCATACATTTTAACAAGATCTGAAGCTAGTTGGAGCATATTCCGCCCCAATTGCATATAAGTGCTTCCAGTGATAGATTGTTCTTAAACTTATCTGCAGACTCGTTTTAGATTCGTTTCTGTGCAGGGTTGTGTTTGTATCGAGACATAATTTTCGGCTATCATAAATTTGAGGCCGGCGCCTGTTCTTAAATAATCACGTAATGATTGTGGGTTCGATTCTCATTCGGGGGATGATAAATATTTTCGTTACCTCGTTGTAGTAACATTATAGCGCGCGCGGTTGAGTTCCGCTCCTCAAAAGGTATGTCGAAATGTAGTGTAAGCACACAGTATCGATAATACTGAATGAAAGTCTAGTAAACAGTAGGAGGATCTCTCAGAGGATGTATGTATGGGTTGATAGTGGTCGAGTACTTCAAAAGTATTTTAAATATCTACACGTTATTTAATAGCTTATAGAAAATGAACCCTTACGTTCAACTGGAATCTTATAATACTATTTTTATTTCATTGAAATACAAAAATATAACAGAAAATATACATGTACATATATAACAATGTAAGTTTTAAAAAAAGCTCCAACCCTAGCAGCAGTATTTGACGTAACAATCCATCAATCAACTTCGTATGGAAGTTGTTTGGAATATATTCACTTTTTAATGTATATTGTAGTTCACTTGCATAGAGGAGCTTTGTGGGGCTTTTATATATTTATATATTGTTTTAAGGCTTATTTTGAAAAGTTCGGTTACTATCGATTTAAAAATTTCAAACTTTGTAACAGATTTTAATACGGTTTTCACTAATAAACTGTAAACATTTTTTATCTTTTAATATTAAAACATGACATAACATAAAACATATCTAATGTTTTATTTAAATATCATAATGGGCAATAACGGAATATTCATAATTGTGAAGTCCACGCAAGCGAATCCGTAAGCGGAACACTAGTATTTTCTGAGCTTCACGCTGTATCCCGTTTATAATAGAGTAGCCAGAGGAAATGTAGTGTTAAGACACTGCGTTTTCCAAGAATTGTCCAGACATTGAGTGTTGAGTGTTAGAACTTAAAGCCTCGCATTGTCTTATTATCAGAACCAAAAAATTAAAATAATTCATTCCTTCAAGCGGTAACTGAATCTACAGCCGTTGTGCCACTGCGCTGCAATGGCCTCTAATTTCTAAAAAATCCGTATATTTAGTAAAACGAAGCAAAAACCATTTCTTTGGTAAAATTCTTTAAATTTTTCTTACATGATTTACTTACATACAACCTATTCATTCTCCACGTTTTCGTCAATTCCATTATGAATATCCCATTCGTTGGATGTAGGTTAAAACTCGAGCTTGTTACAGAAAGCTATGCAATTCAACTCGTGTGTGGTACCTACATGTATAAAAGTTCACTTGCCCCGCCGCCGCCGTCTTTAAAACAAAAAATACACGTTAAGTGAAAATGTATGGGAACGTTAATGAAGTATTTTGTGAATTTTATGCTCGAATTTTGATATTCATTAATTTTATTATATATTTGATTTTTAAGGTTCACGGTTATTCCTAGACGGTGATGTAGACAGAGAAGACGGCGAAACGCTACTGCTTTAACATACCCCTTTCGCGTCGTCCACTGTCATCAATCTCTTCATACATGTCATGTGTTCCGGAGGAACGTCATGCTTTTTACTTGACCTTCCTCTAGCATCATCGATATTAGTATTCTCGAAGATCTACCGAGTTCTTGGTTCATAATACCACATCTTTTAAATAAATTGTGATTTGATGGTCAATCTCTGATGTATCCTTAACCAAATATATAAATAAAGTTACTGAACCGTTTTAGATAATAATATTCTAAATATTTAACTTATTTCCAAAATAATCATGAGTCTTTATGGAGCCATGGAGTACAATTTTTCATATTGTTTATAATAAAATTATCGCAAATAACGGACAGACAAATAAATTGACAATAAATTGATCCTACAAGACTTCCATTTTTTATTTTAAGATAAGGAACCCTAAAAATAGCGAAGGTACCTCCAGATACCCCTTGAAATGACAAAAACACTACTTAAAAATTCATTAAGATGTACTCGTATTCTTCAAATGCTCAAAACTCTTTTGTTTCTTAAAACAGGTAATTGTCTACATCGTTAGCATAAAAAGCACTTGTCTTTATTATGAGTTTTAGCTTTATGACTTTTATAAAAGCTTCTTTTAACTAGTCTAGTCGCTTTTGTGCTTGAGTGAAAAGGG
>JAKRZM010001208.1:220665-235255 GCA_036379175.1 Heliconius cydno galanthus
ATCTATATATATAAAAGGACTTGTCCTCACTGACTGAGGTAAGACGCACGCACAGCCGTAACCGCTGTGCGTAGAAACGTGAAATTTGAACAGATGTTCACTTTCGTTATCTGGACATCCACTAAGAAGGGATTTTGAAAAAATGTAACCCTAAAGGGGTGAAATAAGGGTTGAAAGTTTGTATGGAAAAAAATTCAAATCGGCATCGATTTTTATAAAATTTGAAATTTAGATTTTTAAAAGTATTTAATTGAAGACGTGTTTCATCGTTTTCTAGAATTGTCCCCCTAAGGGTGCAAATAAGGGGTTGAAAGTTTGTATGGAAAAATCTTTAAATGGCCACCGATTTTTATAAAAAATTATATACAGGCTCTTAAAAATATGTCATTGAACATGTGTTTCGTGGTTTCTTAGAATTCATCCCTAAAGGTGCAAATAAGCGGGCGAAGCTGCGCGCGTCCACTAGTATTTTAATATGCTTGCATATTATATTACAGTTAAGAAGAGAATATAAAAAAATATATAATGTCCTATTTAAATATCAAAATGGGCAATAACGTAATAGCCATAATTGTGAAGTCCACGCAAGCGAACTCGTAAGCGGATCACTAGTATCTTTTGAGCCTCACGCTGTATTCCGTTTGTGACAGAGTATTCAGAGGAAATGTAGTGTTAAGACACTTCGTTTTCCAAGAACTGTCGAATTGTCCAGACATTGAGTGTTGAGTGGTAGAACTTAAAGCCTTGCTTTGTCTTATTATCAGAACCAAGAAATTAAAATAATTCATTCCTTCAAGCGGTAACTGAATCTACAGCCGTTGTGCCACTGCGCTGCAATGGCCTCTAATTTCTAAAAAATCCGTATATTTAGTAAAACGAAGTAAAAACCATTTCTTTGGTAAAATTCTTTAAATTTTTCTTACATGATTTACTTACATACAACCTATTCATTCTCCACGTTCTCGTCAATTCCATTATGAATATCCCATTCGTTGGATGTAGGTTAAAACTCGAGCTTGTTACAGAAAGCTACGCAATTCAACTCGTGTGTGGTACCTACATGTATAAAAGTTCATTTGCCTCGCCGCCGCCGTCTTTAAAACAAAAAATACACGTTAAGTGAAAATGTATGGGAACGTTAATGAAGTATTTTGTAAAAATTTTATGCTTTAATTTTGATATTCATTAATTTTGAAGGTTCATGGTTATTCCTAGACGGTGACGTAGACAGAGAAGACGGCGAAACTTTTACATATCCCTTTCGCGTCGTTCACTGTCATCAATCTCTTCATACATGTCATGTGTTCCGAGGGAACGTCATGCTTTTTACTTGACCTTCCTCTAGCATCATCGATATTAGTATTCTCGAAGATCTACCGAGTTCTTGATTCATAATACCACATCTTTTAGATGAATTGTGATTTGATGGTCAATCTCTTATTTATTCTTCACCAAATATATAAATAAAGATAGTGAACCGTTTTTAGATATTATTCTCTATATTTTAAATATTTAACTTATTTCTATTTTAGATTTATGATTACAAAATAATCATAGCTACGCAATTCAACTCGTGTGTGGTACCTACATGTATAAAAGTTCACTTGCCTCGCCGCCGCCGTCTTTAAAACAAAAAATACACGTTAAGTTATTATTTTAATCTCCATAAAGATTTATGATTACAAAATAATCATAAATCTTTATGGAGATTAAAATAATATAACCAAAAAATTCTCGTAAATGACGGACAGACAAATAGATTGACAATAAATTGATAATTGATAAGGGTTCCATTTTTATTTTAAGATAAGGAACCCTAAAAATAGCCAAGGTACATCCAGATACCCCTTGAAATGACAAAAACACTACTTAAAAATTCATTAAGATGTACTCGTATTCTTCAAATGCTCAAAACTCTTTTGTTTCTTAAAACAGGTAATTGTCTACATCGTTAGCATAAAAAGCACTTGTCTTTATTATGAGTTTTAGCTTTATGACTTTTATAAAAGCTTCTTTTAACTAGTCTAGTCGCTTTTGTGCTTGAGTGAAAAGGGTTTTTTTTATTCATGCATTTTCAGTGTTTTGGAGGTATATCGATTGTACTGTATGCGTTTATAAACTCATCCTTCATACAAATATTTATTAATATAGACATCTATACTCGTAGTAAAACTAATTTCTCGCTGTTTGTATATAGAAGATATATTAGACAAACTATAATTGAGGCAAACCGTGGCGCAGGGTCATAAGTGTTGTCAGTTCGATCCCCGCTCGAGGAAATTAAATATTTTAGATTTTCATTTCTTCGCTCTCACGATCCACATTAAAGAACATTTTCCTACTAAATCATAATAAGCCCTTAGTATATGAAATGTAATAAAATTTCTAACAAGCAAGATCAGGATGGTCCGCCGTCATATGGGTATGACACGTTACAACATATTAAGGAAATATATTATGTTTTATATTATATTGGTGGTATAGCTGTATACTTGACGTGTTTGGTATTGGTATTTGAACTAATTGTACTAGCTCCAGCTCATCCAGCTAATCCAGCTCAGTGGCGTGCCATTGAAGAGGCTTACGTGCAGCAGTGGACGAGGACAGGCTGATGATGATGATGATGGTGATGTACTAGAATAAAGTTATTTATTTTACTCATAAAACTCAAGCTTTAATAACTCGCAGATGTGTGTTTCGCCACTCAACACGCAATGACTTCAGAATCCGAGATGGCTTCCAAAATCAAACCCACAGCCAGGGGCAAGCGCGCTACTATCTTTTTATTTTGATTTTACGCTTTCTGTAAGGCAAAGCGCGGTGTTAAATTCCGCCATCGTTCCACCGTAACATTAGTCTATCTACAAAAGTTACCTAAGTATAAAAGTTTCGTGTAATCAAGTAAATATTTATATTTTTATAAAAGTGAAACCTAATTTTGATTGCCTGAGTAAATACCAGACAGCGGTGTAAAGTTTGTTTTATCAGCAAAGGATTCAACCAACTATAAATAAGTAATCATTGGAGGATGTGGTATTTAAATACTAAGAAAAAATTCAAATTTAAAATATTTTGTATTCAAATAAACTTCTGCAAGTAATTTTGACTTATCGAATAAACGTGTCGCTACCACCGTTTCGGGAAGCAGTTCTGGAGCCATTATGTGTTGTGTGGTGGAACTCAAAACCGTCCTTTGCCATTAGGGCGAGAACCTGACCCCGAAAAAGTGATAAACAGAAAGAACTTTAAAGCTTTCTATATTATTAAATTAATGATTTTTTTATTTTTTTTTTTAATTAAGTCAGAATGTAAGCAGAGTGGAACTCCAATCGCGATTGTCATAGTCCTTGCAGCCAATGTCATCAAGTAAGTCATCATAGTTTTCTCATGGGATTGTAAAGTCAAGTGTGTCATTTATGTGACGTTCATAACATTATATTATTAGCACTATAAAGGCTCTATATTATATTATCTTCATCACTTCTGAATCCTCCTACGAGTATGATCGTTTGATCACTTGAGAGTATAAAATAATCTTGTATTTTATTTTTTCTTGTTTTTTGATATTAATTATTTTTTAAGTGTTTTGTGTATACACTGAATTAAAAAAAAATGTCATATCCAATAACAGCGTGTGTTTTTGGCACATTCGGAATAATTAGCAGTTCGCGACTCACGGTCTGCGGGTAGCGGGTAGCGGGTAGCGGGTAAATAGGACCGAAATCTCATTAAAATGCATACGAAAGTTATAAGTGATACTTTTGTTTCTCTGTTTTATTATAGGTTTCTGCCCATTCAATAATGAGAGGCGTGAAGTTAGGTAAAATGTGTATAATCGGGAAAAGTTCCTATTAGTTTTAGAGTTTACTTTTTACTCTGTATCCTGCACATAGCAAGGAACCTGGATATCTAGTGTTGAGATACTCTGTTCCCATTAAGATTTTTTCGGCCCCTACTTTCCGTTGAAATATGCAGGCCTTGAGGGCTTAGTGGCGGAAATGAACACCGCGCTTTATGTTATATACTATTAAATATATAATTTCCTCGAAAGGAAATCGAACCCACGATCTGTCGCGTTTACACTCGTAAACGTACGTTTATGCCAGAAAAAAAAACTTGGCATTCACTTCAACGCACCGTACGAACTGTACACCTATTTATCTTAAACGTAGGTAAATTCCCTGCCTCTTAATTAACGTCTTATAAGCGCTATACAATTCATACTGGCATCTCTTGAATGCTCTTATAGACTCCTGCTTTTATGGTGACAGCATAATAGGTCGTGGAATAGAATAGAATAGATGTTGAAGTGGCAGTAGTTATAATATTTGTATAGATATGGCTTCTCTTTTAAATATGTTGTGTTAATGTCATTACTGATATTACTAATATTACTATTGTAATAAAATGCTGTATCCCTAATATAATAGGATAGTAGGGAACCTTGTGTTAAGTCAGCCTGTTCCTCATTTTCCAATCCAACTTATCTTTTTATATCAGATTTTGTTTTTTTTATACCAGATCGGGGAAATAAAAATAATTGACGTGGCGTTCTATGTCAGAAGCTGGGCTATATTTACTCTCCTCCTGTGAAAAAATAGACTTATCATACGTTTTTTACTTCCACTAATTTTGAGGAAATTGTTTAGACGATTGTTGTATAAATTATCGAGTCCCTAATATTGGTGGTGTTAATACTAAATTCTTCAATTTTTTTTGGATACTATGAAAAGACCTAATAATTTGCTTTATTTTAAGCTAATAATTGTTAAGACACTCCGTTTCCTATTTTCCGTCCAAATTTCGCCTTTGATATGCAAAACTCAACGCCACGTTTTATCTTATTACTAGCGGACCCGGACGCGGCTACGCCTGCTTGAAATATAAGAATATAATTTCTATAGAAATTTAATTTCAATCTATATGAAATGCTAAAAGTGACTATTATATTTTTTATTTTCATAAGGATGAATATCAAAATGACGCGGTAACGAACGCGGTCGCGTAGCGACGACGGTTGTTATTAACATGGCAGAATAAATTGCATGTCAAATTAGAAAGTATTTTAATTTATTAGTATATATGTGTAATGTAATATTATATAGCCTATAGCACTTCTGAAGAATGCAGCTTTCATACAAAACAAAAACAAAGTAAATCGATCCAGTAGATCCAGAGATCTTAGCGTTCAAACAAACAAACAAACAAACAAACAAACAAACAAACTCTTCCGCTTTATTATATTAGTATAGATTAGTATAGATAGACTAGAGCGAGCAAACGAAGATATTTTACCATCGAAGGAATCAAAGCATCGAATGGAACGAGAAAGTGGAGAATGGAATGATATATCATTTGGTTCTCTCTTGGAATATGAATGGGAATCGTATCCACGACCCTTGGTATAACAATCAGATTCATTAACTATAGGAGAAATCAAAATATGAACACAATATTAAACTACTAGTAGAACTATATAACAATTTCAGAACAACTTGTTACAGAGTATAACCGTGTTGGAGTGAGAGGGTCACACCGTTCCTTATGTATTATTCAGCATTCAAACTATTCATTGCTAAAATACCCAAGTCGGTGAAGATTGGTCTAAAATGGTTTATTTTATAGATTTTGTTACTTAATTAAGTAATAAATAATAATAATAAAGTAATAAATAATAATAATAAAGTAATAAATAATAATAATAAAGTAATAAATAATAATAATAAAGTATTCGTATAATAATGAAGTATTCGTATAATAGTTGCCCCAAGTTGGAATTGAACCCACAAGCACCGAGTTTACCGCCACACATTGTTACAATTTGAGTTTTCAAAATTGGGTGCATGGGGAACCGAGTAATTTAACATTAGGTTCCCTCTGTCTACCCTGGTGTATGCGAGATACAGTCTTTAACTAAAAAAAGTAACCAAATAAACACTTTCAATGATTCTTGATATAGAATTTGAACCTATAGTTTCCGCAATACATACAAACGTCGCAATAGTAAGTTAATAATAATAATAATTGCAACAAATCGAGAACAAGTCTTAGTTCTTAATTAGCGATTGTTTCATTATATTTCCTCTACTTCCTTTAATTAACGTGAAAAGCCTGAAGTTGGTCAAAGGTCTTGAGAAACGAAGCGATTGAGTTGTCTTCCGAGAAAGCATCGTACTTAATTGGATGCAATAATTGTATTGAATAGTATTATTAATTCATATTAAAATGGGGCCATGGGGCCACTTTTGTTTGTTAATACAGAAATGGGGCTATCATGGCGCAAATAGCGTTCGACTGTTTTGGTGATTGATTCCAGTCAGGGGAATATAAATTATTTTTATTTAATCTTTCTGTCGACAAGATGGCGGTTTTAAGGTACCCTCTGCCTACTGCGAAATCACATATTTTTCATTATAATCTAATATACGATAAAAAAACCATAAAGCCTTTTTACCCTTGTTTTTAAGGCATAAAGCCTATAGGTAAATCAAAAGTAAAACTTAACAGAATTTATTTATAGTATAACAAAATTAAAGCTTTACAAAATTAAGCGATCGGCTTTGGAGCCTTTTAAAGAGAATTTCTTTTTAAATTGAGGGACTTTAGAAATCGATTTGGGATACCTAACTAATGCTCACTTTGATTTTTCCTAAACTTTTTATATATTTTACTGGTTTTTTTGATATTTCACCTTGAAATACAGAGAAACCAGTAAAACTGTTATAACGCTTGTTAAGACACTTCCGTTCCTCATTTTCCGCCAAATACTGGAAGCATTGAGTGTGGAGTGGCGAAACTCAACGCCGTTCTTTGCTTCGTTGCCAGAGCGAGGAAATGAAGATATTAAATAATTCATTTCCTCGAGAAAGAATCGATGTCACAACCTATCGCTTATGAATTTGCACATTTTTGTCCCTGTCCTACAATTGGCTTCGCCTGCATATATATTTATAAATTCCCACTTTTAGAACTGACAAAAAAACCTAGTTTCATAAGTTCATATTTCAATCCAGATACAAATCTGCTGTTTCAACATTCCAAGAGCCATACCTCGCGGCTCATTGCACAGGCCTTAGGTCAGGCCCTGACCGGCAACCTACATTATACTTATGAAAGTCGTTTATACTGTCACGCATAGTTTGGCTATTAATTTTCCTTTCATTTTGGGCCGATTTAAAATAAAGAGGTTATGAGTTTGACAGGTAGGTACGTATACGAAGTTGTTAGGATTGGATAAAAATTTTCTTTCAGCTTCACGCTGTATCCCGCACACAGCAGGGTAGGCAGAGGGAACCTAGTGATAAGACACTCCATTCCTCACTTTTTGCCGAATCTGGAAAATGTTTAAATATTCACAATAATTGTTATTATTATTTAAACTATACACTGTACTCCTCATCTAGGGTGGGCAGAGAAAATCCAGTTTTGACATACAATGAAAATAATTTATTCCCTCCAATGGGAATTGAACCCATAACCTTTGCGATTACAGTCAGCCGCTGCCATCACCAGCGTTTTAAATTTATGGTTAAAACATTTTATCATTTTATCATAAGCAAGTGAAAGCCTATAAAATTATCGGCTTTGTCTGCGGGCTTTTAGCGAGAATTTAATCTTAAATTGGGTGAGAAAAATGAATCAATGTAAATACAAGATGGCGCTGAAACCTTATTACATTATGTATTTATTATGTATTATTTTTTCCTTCAGAAATTTAATTGTTTTTATTATTTTTGTAATAAGGAATGATGTTTATTAAGATTTTGTAGGGGAAAACATTTTTAACACGTTTTTATTAAGTATACTTGTAATAAAATCGCAAAAACTGGTTGTTTCACTTATTATAATTGTAAGATTACGAAGCTTTTAAAATGGAGTCATCGAGCTGGTCTGATAATGGAGCCAGGAACTGAACAGTGAAACTATTTTGAGGCACACCTCTTGAGTTTATGCTCTTGTAATTTATAACTTCGAATACTGCTACATATTAATACTTTACTGCTATACCTTATTAATATTTATATTTATTTGTGATACTTATATTACTATTTACATTTATTTCATGCCGCACATAGCAAAGTAGGCAACGGGAACCTGGAAGCCTAATGTTAAAGCACTCTATTAAGACACTTCTGTGACCCACTTTCCGTGGAATTTTTATTAATTGGCACAGAAAAGAAAGCAGGGAGTGAACTGAGATTATAAATAAGGCGGTGCATGGGGAAAGAAGTGCCTTAACACTAATTTTCCTCTGATTGTATCTATTCTATATATTGATCTTAGTTTAATCAACATTAACACGTTGCGGCTATAACATATTATTTATAATATAATATAGCTTGAAGATATTATATTTGTATAAAGAAATAACAGTCAAATGAATCAGTATTATTTTGTGAACGAACGAATCATTCTATAACAACTAACGTTTCCAACAACATTTTATATACATCGACGGTTTTATATAGAATTTTTAATATTATACAAGCTAAAAAACGCAATGTATATTGCCCATGGTGTAAGAATAGTACAAGGATTGGTCATGTAGGGAGGTTAGTGCGGGTTCAGTCGAGATAAGGCGAGGTAAATTGTGATAACAGCCGGCTGTTTATTGTGGGTTCTCGATCCCTTAGTACTGGCTCGAGGCGGTTGTCTCTACCATCATTTATGGTATGGCCTTATTCCGTGTGAATTGCTTAGTTTGTTTGTGCTAATTTTAGTAGGGGTTGGATTACTTATGTAGGGTTAAGGAAGTTAGTGTAAAAATTAAATAATAATATATATTAAAAATATTGTAACTTAATTGAATTCTATTGCTAAGACTCCGCTTACATATAGTATAATAAGAGTAATGTAATGGTGGTGGTGGTGGTGCTGGTGGTTGGCAAGTCCGACGCCCTCTTGGTCGGTTTCTGTTTAATTTTCTTAATTAATGTATAATTCTCGTCTTTATAAGAACTTGTTTTAGTGCTAGAATTATTTTTTAACTCTTTGTCCCCCATATAACAGGTAAGTAGAAGGAAACTATTTTTGAAACATTACTTATTACTTATAGACAGGTGGAACTTAACGCCGCGCCATACCTAAATGAAGAGATCCATTTCATTACACAAAGCTAAAGTTTAGTATAAAATTAAGTGATCCTTGAAGATGAAAGCTCAATCAAGTCTCAGTTTAATATTGCAATAGTTGCCGACTAAGTGGACGAGAAAATCGCTTAAAGCTTAATTAAAGTGAATCAAGTATCTCTAAGATTGGTCCAGGTCTTGTAATTTAGTTATGATACTAAATGAACTACTTCTTGTAATAGTTTATAGATATTTAAAAAAAATAAAATAAATCAGCTTCACGCTTTATCCCGCTCGCAGCAGAGTAGGTTGAGGAAACCTAATGTTAAGACACTCCGTTCCCCAATTTCCTTCCTTCCTTCATATTTTTTTCTCCCGAGTGGGAATCGAACCCATCCATCCCGTTTACAATCGCCCGCTTGTGTACCTGTGCCACGACAGCCTTAAAATTTATTATATTTTTTATTGACCTATAAATGTTGTTTTTAATTTTTTTTTCTGACTCTACTTTTAGAGACACACAAATGCAAAGCTCAGCTTGAGGCTCGTGAACTGTACCTCTTATGTAATAAATATGGTAGTATGGATTAATTTCAACTAAAAATTTTAATTTTTGTTTATTGGATGAATGATAAGTGTAAAAATACGAATTTGAGGTTAAAACTACGAATTCAAGATTTAAAACGGTGAATTTGGTGTGTAAAATTATGAATTTGCACTATAAAATCATGAATTTAGGGTAAAAACCTATCTATCAATAGCAATATAATTATATTGATGATAAAAAAACAAAAATAATAATAGGGTAAAGTGAATATTCTTGTTGAAATTTGAGAACAACACAAGTATAAATTTTATCTAAGAAAAGTCAAGGTCTTATAAGAAAAATCACATAGTACAGAAAACAAATTACATTCCAAATGAGCTTTCAATCACAATTAATATCTATCTATTTGCGGGACTAATGATTCTAGCGTTATTCATTGCATCGGTCTTAAGATAAATCTAGGGAATTTATCATTGCCCAAGTCTAGACTAATGGCGGTATAAGTTTGATTTCAGGAAAAAGAATATTAGTGCGGCGTTAAAATCCACCAATCTACACAGAATGTTTCGAATAAAGGACACTAGCTTTATAATGCTTACCTTGTTATAAAAGGGGAAAAAGAAACCCTAGTGTTGTATCATCGCGTGTTTACTGTAGATCACAAATATTTATTAATATTTTTGATTATTTTTAATACTTTAGGCTATATCGTACTTAAGCCATTATATGACACCCTGCTTCTCACTCTCCGTTATTGCATGTTGAGTGGCAGAATTTATAAGAAGAGTAAGAAAATTATATTAGTTCATTTCTCCGAGGGGGAACCGAACCCGCAGCTATCATGTTTACAATCAGATGTAGATGTGATGTGCCACTACACCACGAAAACCTCACATCAATTAATTAATAGCAACGAGTACTATTTTTTTTTATTTAACAGCTTAAAAAACAACAAACACATAGAATTGTTTTAAATATATTTTTTTAGAATAGAATCGAACCCCCAACAACCTCTGAAACAAGGGCAAACACAAACGATAAATGGCCAATACAGAAAATTTATTTGCAACAAGGCGAGCTCATGCCCACATCTTCACAGTACTTCAGGGTACAGGCTAATTGCATGCTTCGACCGATACGTCTGTGTGGCTTTGTAACTAGAAATTGAGTTTACATTCTGTATTGATTGTTGAGTGCATTACTTTGTAGCCTGGCGTTACTTGTTATTAAATGTATTGAACACTGTATACCGCATGTAGCAGGGTAGGCAGAGGAATCCTAGTGTTTGGACATTCTGCTCCCTACTTTTCATCGAATTCTAGAGTCGCAGAAAACGAAACGAAAACGGTTTTGAGTCGCAGAAAACAACGCCGCGGTTTGGTTCGTTATCAGACGGAAGGAATGAAAAATTAAATATTATTTAGTCTAGTTTTAGTTCTAGCTTTTCTGCTACGACGTTAAGATACGACTAATGAATATAATAAACAGCTCCCAATTCCCCCCTTTTTTTTCTTTTCAGTTTTATGCAGTCGGGTTTTTCTGATCTTATTTTATAACATTTTTAAAAGCTTTTATTTAACTTGCAATGTATGTATGTGGGTTCGGGTGAAATCTTGGAGCTCAATTTTGAAGTAGATATCGTCAACCGATTGAGCTGAAATTTTGTTTACACGTTTACTTTGGATGACAATGCACGATAAACTATGTGACGTCATTCTAAATCTAATATGGCGGACCATGCAAGATGGCGGAATTGTTATTTTTAATGTACTTATACAATATGGGTATCAAATGAAAGGACTCGTTGAGAGCAACTCAAAAAATAATGTGATGTCATTCTAAATCCCATAAGGAGGATATTGAAGATAGCCGAGTATCTATTTGGTCTACTTCTACAATATAGATATTAAATGAAATGGGTCCTTGACCGTAACTCTAAAAATAATGTGACGTTATACTAAATCCAATATGGCGGAACATCTAAGATGGCGGAACAGTTATTATTTATGCATTTCTGCAATATGGGTGGGTATCAAATGAAAGATCTTGCCGAGAACAATTAGAAAAATAATGTGACATCACATGAAATCCAATAGAATTGACACGATTCAAGTTTTTTGTGCTTTCACATAATGAAAGGTATGTTCGTACGATTGAGCTGAAATTTTGTATACACGTTTGGTTTGGATGACAATGCACGATAAGGTTTGTGACTTCATTCTAAATACAATATGGCGGACCATCCAGGATGACGGAATAGTTATATTTCATGAACTTCTATAATATAGGTATCAAATCAAAGGGCTTGTTGAGAATAACTGGAAAAATAGTGTAACGTCATTCTAAATCCAATATGGCGAATCATCCAAAGTAACAGAATAGTTATTTTTGATGCACTTGTACATTACGGGTATCAAATGAAAGGGCTTCTTAAGAGCAACTTGAAGAATGATGTAACGTCATTCTAAATCTAATAAGGCGGACTATCCAAGATGGCGGAATAGTTATATTTAATACACTTCTATAATATGGGTATCAAATGAAAAGGCTTCTTGAGAGCAACTCGAAAAATAATCTAACGTCATTCTAAATCCAATATGGCGGACCATCCAANGAAGGCAGTTCTGCTGAGAAGAGCCGGCAAGAAACACAACAGTTGCTCTTTTCAAAGTCAAAGGTACAGTAGATATTAATTCCATACATGCTTATCCTCTAAATATTCTTGAACAGTGTAATAAGCTTTACTTGTTAATTTTTTTTTCAGATATTTTAAATTTTGGAACTGGCAAACCTAGAATGTACTGGGGAATTTTATTATATACACGTATGCTCAGACCTATAAACGATTTATTAACTTTTTGGAAGCGAAAACTTGGCGTAACAATCTTATCTTTATTTCTCTTTCCTATCGTAATCGTAATAAAATTTAAATAAGTAATTCCCCGAATAAGAATCGAACCTAGAACAGTCGCGATGACAGTACCATTGCGTCACGAGAGTTTATACTTTTAAATGAGCTGGAATTGTTTAAATTGAAATTAGATGTCGCTTGCGACACCACACTACGCTTTTTCCCGCAGCATAGCCGGTAAGGTCAACCTAGTGTCAATACACTCCGTTTTCCATTTTCTGACTCAATTCAGAACGCCGCGACTTGTAACTTATTGTCACTATCTTATATGTATAATTATTTTGTACGTGCTCTTCACAGCAAGACGGTTCAATTGAAATTTCGAAAATTGGGAACGGAGAATTAAGAAACTAGAGAGTAAAGGAATCTAGTGATAAGACTATTACTAGGTTCCCTTAGCCTACCTTGCTATATAATAGCAGGGCACAAAGCTACATAATATATATTTCCAAGTTTTCAAATGTAATCTTTTACCTTCGAAATAAAAATTCGCGGCAAGCGAAATAACGGCTGGATAGGTCAGCGCGTCAAAGCCTTTTAAAACGTTTGACTCCGACACTAAAAACGGAGCGAGTTTATATTCAATTTCGAAATGTTTTATATAAAGAGAATGGGAGTTATTCTGAAGAATGGTGGACGGTGTGTAGTTTGAAAAATGTCCTTTAAAAGAAAAAAACAAATCTTTGACAGGTTCTTTTTTATTATGCTTTAATATTTAGTTTTTATAGAGGCCAGTCGCGGTGCAGGACCCGACTATAAGTGAAAAGCAGGCTGTATTCCAAGTACAGCAGGTTAGGACTCATTTCCAAGATTTTAGAGACATTTATAGTATTTTTTCCCATTCGAGGAAGTGAAATATTTATTTACGTTTATGTTTCCATTTCTTCGCTCTGGTGTCAAGGTACAGCGCGGTGTTGAGTTCTGCCACTCAATACGCAATGCCTCAGTTCGGCAGAAAGTGGGGGACGTGGGGGACCTACCCTGCTATGTGCGGGATACAGCGTGAAACTGATTTTTTTATAGATATTTTTGTATGTTTATTATATTAAAGTATCATAGTTTTGTCTAAAATGGGTAATTACGAAATAGCCATAAATGCAAATCATGGAGGCAACGACGAGCGTACGTCTATATATATTATTCACTCACCTAGAATATTAGATTAGTATAATATAATTTAAATATTCACGTTTCGATGATTTAGCCGCTTATATTTTATTACTTTGTAATTTATTGCGTAAAATGTTAATTTATTGGTAACATGAAAGGGTTTAGGAGATTATTTTGATAAATCAACTGACGATTTCGCATTGGAAGTAATGTTCTTGTAATTAATGCTCGGAATTTCGTACCGATGAATTTTCGTGTAACATACCTTAGGAAATTTATTAAATAACTTATTAGAGGTCTCTTAGGTTGGTATGTGGGGGATTGAATGAAATGGATTTTTTAAGAATCCCGCAAATAGCAGGAAAGGCAGAGATAACCTAATATCATGACATTCCGTTTTCCACCGATATTAAAATGTGGAACTCAACGCCGCCTTTTGACTATCTAAGTAGGTACATGAAAATTATTTAAATATTCACCAGAGTGGTAATCGAACCCACAACTAATGTGATTACGGTCACACGCTGTTCCACCGCACGGTGGCCTCTACTAACTCTATGTATAAAGACGAGAAATATCTTGTAGAATTTGGTTTATACTTTAACAAATTCTGCTTAAATATATTGGAAGCTGCAAGAGTAATAAATACCACGAAGCATTCTCGGTTTGATTAATGATGTATCGAGGTACATCGAGGTACCTACTAGAGTCTCAGTGTAAACGCGACGGTAGTGGGATCGATTCCCGTTTGATGGATTGATTTATATTCATTTCCTCGTCTTGGTATCAAGACATACCGCGGCGTTGAGCGCCGCCACCATGGGTAAACAATACTGTCGATTTTTTTCTTATATAAATTTTAGAAATTGTGAATATACTACAAACATAAAATTTACTTATACATTTACATACTATCTATATATATATAATAAAACTGTAAAGGGGGTAAAATCT
>JAKRZM010001210.1:0-35413 GCA_036379175.1 Heliconius cydno galanthus
AAACTCACGCAGCGTATGCGAAGATTGATGACGATAAAAAGTGAATAAAATACCATTTGACACTTCCTTTATCTTCAATTCAATACAAAAATCTTAATTATTATTATAGCTAATGAATCCATACTACATGATGGATTCATTAGCTATAATAATAATTAAGATTTTTTATGAATTTCTTTTATGAGTAGGTAGTTTTTTTAGGTTATTTTGTATCTGTGACGAATCTATAAAATCAATTAAATATATATTTCTTTAAATAATCATAAAGATAATTTTATTTTAACTAATATCTTTGCATTTTAAAATGAATTCCATATTTTGTATATATTTTTTTTCAGCTTCACGCTGTAAACAGCACGTAATAGAGTAGACAGACAAGGCTTAGTAACTTAGTAGTTAAGACACTCCGCTCCCTATTTTCCACCAAAATCTGAAAGCTTTGAAAGCAAGCAAAGAAATAAATATATAACGATTGGCTTCCTTTATTTGAATATACACTAAAATATTTAAACAGACTATTACAAACTATAACTAAAATTAACATTTATCGTGAACTTATATTAATAGCTTCATTTAGTTCGGACTTGGACAATTCAGTGTTAGTGCCTCAGCTCAGACGTGACCGCAACACTGGTACCGTACAGTGGGAACAAATGTACTGTAATTAAATTCCCTCCACACTACATGGTAAGTAGTTTCTTAGGTACACTTCAAACTTTAGTCATACGGCTAGTTTTCTACTATTTCTCGTATAATATTTTAGTTATGTTTGTACGTAAATGTGGAAAGGTAATATTAATAAGCTTATTTTTGCTTATGCGATTTGTCGGGACGACAACGACAACGTCGGGCTGATTTATGTAATTTCTATCTCCACTCAATAAACAATGCCTCCAGAATTCGGCGGAAAAAGGGGAAGGAAGTGTTTTAACACTACTTTTCTCAAGCTGCTCTTGCCGACCATGCTGCATGCGTTATACTGCTTTATTTGGACTATAGCGGCATAATTTAAAGGACTAAAAGCTGTGCATATAATTATAAAGCCAGATTCAAAGATAACTATTATTTACGTGACCATCCTGTCACAGCGCAGCGGGAGTTATGTTCAACTAACGCTATTTACTGTACTCGAAGCCAGCCCATATCTCATTTACCAGATTAGTAATTTGTATGTAACATATATTTGTTATTTTTTTACCTTACCACTGTATCCCACACATAGTAGGATAACAGAGGGAACCTGAAAACTTAGTGTTAAGATACTTCACCGCTTCCATCTCCCAGTTGGCACTGCTTGTTGAGGAGTGGTGGAACTTAACGCCGCGCTTTGCCCCGTAATCAGAGGGAAAAATTTTATGTATTAAATATTTCATTTAGTCGAGTGGTAATCGAATCCACAATAGCCGCAAGTCGCGTTTAAACATACAAATTGAGATCATAATTTAATTAATTCGAAATGGTTTTAGCAGGAAAATGGTAAATAGGTAAAGTATATTTACGTGTAATATGTGTAAACGTATAACAATAATTAAATAAAAAAATAGCTTAACCCTGTATTCCACACATAGCAGGATAGGAAGAGGGAATCTAGTGCTGAGACACTCCGTCCCTCATTTTTTGCCGAAATAAAATTATCCAATTTTTTTAATCACGTCGCTACCTACGAAATAACAATGTAATTTTAAAACAAAATCCTTCATATATTATATCGAGAACATCAAAGATAACTAACTAGTTAAAATTTTATAAAAGGTAACAACCTCAGTCGAGTTTCAGGACTATGCTTCTGAGACTACAGTAATAATGAGACGCCTTAGACGCCTGTAGGGTAGGGCCGGTCAACGCACCCGCCAAGCATGAATATCAAATGTTGTTTGAGAACACGTCTTTACAACTTTGATTGCACCTATTTAACTAACGCCAACTTTGGATATTGTAGTAAATGGAACCTGGAACCTTGTTACTTCATATATTAAATTAAATTAGTTTACTGTATTCCGACCATAGCATGTAGGTAGATGGAACCTCGTGTTAAACCACTCCGTTCCGCACTTTCCGCTGAATTCTGGAGGCATTGCGTGTTGAGTGGCGGAATTCAACGCCGCCCTTTACCTTGACACCAGAGCGAAGATTTTATTTCCTCGAATGGGAAACGAATCCACAACCAACCTTACAGTTTGCACACTTTGTGCCCCTTCGCCATGACTGGCCTTGTCATCTATATATAAAATCGAAAGGTCACTCGCTCAGCACGAAATCTCAGAAACTACATGTGCTAGGAATCTCAAATTTTGCATAGGAGTTATTTATAGGACGTAGGTGATCGCTAATACGGGAATTTGTAATATTCGACTTCTAAGGGGTTGTTTTTGGGGTTGAAAGTTTGTATGAAACTTCGTTACTACAAATGCTAGGAGTCTGAAGTCACTTATAGGACGTAGGTACTCATGGAGACAGAAATTAATAATAACGTAGTTCACGCAGGCGAAGCCGCGAGCGGGCCGCTAGTATAATATATAATCTTATATGTGATTACAACTTTCCTTTTATGATGATGAGTTGGTAATTATCTTAGCTCTCAAATAAATTGCCTCGCTTTTGGGTTAAGTAAACTCGCGAAGTAGTCCCCGTTGGGGGAACTTAATAGATTCAATATTCACGTGTTTATCTCAAACTGATTATATAAATAACAAAGACAAAGTAGGATAACTTTTTATATTATGTTATATTAGTGGTGGCTCATTCAAAAATGTATTGTTAAGGCGACATTAGATTATTATACACAGCTTCACGCTGTATCCCGCATACAGTAAGGTAGGCAGAGGGAACCTAGTGTTAAAATACGTTCCACGTTCCCCATTTTCTTTCCTTTCGTCGCTCAGAATTCGGTGGAAAGTCGGGAACGGAGGTGTCTTAATGGAAACGGAGTGTCTTTACACTAGGTTCCCAGGTGAAATTGTCTTAATTTAATATCATTATTTCATTTAAATCATATGAAATTTAAAAACAAATGAAAAAAAATATAATAGATGATACCTGTAGTCTCAAAAAAAATTTTTTTTTTCTATTAAAAAATATCACCTACGAAAATCAATAAAACCTACAATATTTTAAAATATTCCATAGTAAAGTAATTTAAATGGTTCACAACGTCGATAAGGTGTTGCGGTCAAAGAAATAAGTGATCGTTTGTTCACTCGCTGAAAGGAAAGCAATTAGCTGGAATGTAAATGGCGAAATGTATTGTAGTGCGCTCGACACATTTGCATAGAAAACGACGGAGGGCGGAATTCCGAGGGGTTGTATTAGTTTCCGTTGAAACTTTCACTGGAAAGATGGCTCTACTGAAAGTTTGTTGGTTGTAGATTCGATTTTTTCTTGAGGATATATATTTCATAAATAAAAATATATCAGCTTCACGTTATATTATGCACACAGCAGAGCAGGCAGAGAGTAGTAGTATTAAGGCACTCTCCGCATTTTACGCTGAATTCTGGAGGCATTGCGTGTTGAATAGCGAAACTTAACTCCGCGCTTTGCTTTGGTACCAGAATATTAATTTAAATAAACATTAAATATTATCTTTTTTTCGCCCCTAAAGACACAATGTCACCAGTATTTAGCAAAATTGAGGAAAGAAAGTGCCTCATTGGGAACGGGGTATCTTAATATCAGGTTTCCAGGTTCCCTCAGCCTCCCCTGCTATGTTCAGGATACAGCGTAAAGCTTTCGGGCGGAAATCCGTGGGGTTGTTTTAGTTTATGCTGAAACTTTCATCGTCAGGCGAAAGATGGCTCTACTTTTAATGGTGTTTTTACGGGACTTTGTTTAAGCGTCCCTAATAAATTAGCATTGTAATTTAAGTTGTCATCGTTATTTTCCTTTATTATACGAAATATTTACTTTATTTAGGCTTCAGGTTTAATGTTAGTTACTCAAGATAATTATTAATTGTGTAGGCTACTTGGTTTAAATTTGTAATTTATATAATACCTAAAATTTTTAAGCATTTAACATGTGACCATATTCTCCATTTTCCGCCGAATTCTGGAGTTATTGCATTTTGAGTGGCGGAACACAACGCCGCGATTTGCCTCGACACCAGGGCGAAGTAATAAATATATATAAATTTAAATAAATATTTATTTTCGTCTCATATTGCTTTCATGTGTAAATAACTTCTCTCCTTCTATCCTTAAGAAAGAGGTAATTTGTTTAGAGGGGGTCGTTTCTTCGTCATTCACGCAGTTCCAATTTACGTGCCGCCATTTGGAGGGATTGTCTAATTAACCTGCCTATTCCGCGATTTATTACTGAACCCTTAGATGTCTCGGAGCAATTTCGCTCAACCTTTATTGACTGTGGTGTTAACCGTAAATCACCTTAGAGAGTAATACATTTTTAAAGGAAACCGGGAAAGTGCTATGTATTTATATAGTTTTTTTTGCTTCACGCTGTATCCCAAATATAGCAGAGCAGAGGGAACCTAGGAACATAGTAATGAGACACTCTGTTCTCATTAAGACACTTCCGATCTTCAGTTTCATCCGAATTTTGGAGGCATTGTGTTTTGCCAGAGCGAGGAAAAAAGAAATAAATAATTTATTTCCTTGAGTGGTAGTCGAGCCCACCATTTGTCACGTTTACCGTCGCATGCTAGACACCCTGCGCTAGGACTGGTCTCATTTTTTTCTTTTTAGTACTAGCAATTACCATCATTATCAAATTTTGGTCAAAATAAAATGGTGCTGGTAACGTTATCTTCATCCTCCAAATAATTGAATAATAAAAGTAATGTAGTTTCAAGTAAAGTAGACTTCAAATTCTATTAAACAATAAATACAAATAACTATTACAAAAAATAAAGAACGAATCGTCTTACATGCAGTGCCAACACTACTTAACCTGCTTACGAAGACGCGTGAAGATAATAAATGTAAATACAATTAAGTAGGTAGTGTTCTAAATCTCTTAAGTCTAAACATTTTTTCTTCTTTAATTATTTTTTCATCAGGAATAAATCTGAACATAAGTCTCTCACAAACTACCATGATATCCAAATATGTAAACTATGCTCCATAAGCCCATTAAAAAAGGTTTTATTTAATAAAATTGTACAATTTTATTGTGAGATTCTAAATAAAATTGCTATAACTGTCAGTTCGTAGCGTTCGAATGGACAGCAATCACTTCAATTTCCAGCTGTAAACTTGGCACGTTTTTCCATTGTTCTCTTCTCGGTATTACAGATTTTCTTTAAACTGAGAGCTGGCTGCTGGAGATGATTAGAATTTTTATATTGAACTGGGAAGCAAAGATTTGAAATTACATCGGGTGAACTAATTCAGTTTTTGTAAGTATTTAAATCTTATGTAAATTTTAATTTTTATTGTTAAATCTTATTTTTTTTCCTTATAAAACAAAGAATAGTCTTTTGTATAATAATTGAATATTAAGTAGTTTGGTATATTAATAATTTCAATACAATTTCCATAAAATTATTTAAAAGAAAGAACGCTTACGGCAACAAAATATAATTTATTCTGGAGAATGGGAAAACAAATCATAAAGAAATATGCTAGTTCTGGGTCAGGTATATTTGTTATGTACATGAGGTAGCTGGTGAACTAATTTGGCACACGTTCAGGCTAAATACCGTCTTTGACCAAAACTCCTTAATATCTTCAGAGATAGTGCGGATGGCGGCGGTGTTACGTAATTTATAACACTTAAACTTCTTTTAGGTTAATTAAACTCGACTGCTTAACTTAGTTTCAATGTAGACGATGAAATTATGGTAATGCTCGCTTAATATCCTCTAAAATTTCCCTGGAAAATTATTTTCGGGAAAATGTCGAAACTGTGCGGTGCTTTTACTTAATAGAATGTGGTTTTACTAATAACTCTAAATGTTTTAGTGTAGAAAATTATGGCCGGTTTTGCAGTGCAGTTAGTTATTAAAGTTATCATATTTCTTATACAGGGTGGAAGCGTGAGCGCTCCTTTTACGAGAACAGCATATAGGGTAAAATATTTCAAACCCATACCTAAAGAAATTAATTAAGATACCTCAACAGTTTAGACGTAGGATTTTTTTACATTTCACGATTTTTATCCATATCTGTATTTCGTGTAACGCAGTTATATAGTTTTTATATTACTTACACTCATATAAAAGTAAAGTAAACAAAGCTTTCATCCTTAGATTTCTTTTTATGAAATTATTTAAAAAAATATGAATAATAATTCAATTGAATTATTATTTTGTTGGATTAGGCAAAATTTTAGATCTTTTATTTATAAATTCCATAATAATATATGCCATAAATCACCACTTTACGTGGTCTTACCGCTCATGTACTGTACGATATAATGTATATGAAAGTCCATGCCTATGCATTACTAGCTAGGGCTTACTACGGATTAAGATGTAAGACTTGAGATATCAACAAAGCAGTATTAGTCATGTTGTTTATTCAATAACTAACTATAATTTCCATAATAATATATGTTCCTCTTCCCAATCTTCCGGATAATCTTGCTGATGGTTGGCTCTCAGAATACCAACACTGGGTGGTAGTTGTTGAAAGTTTTTACAGCAAACCTTGAAATTCGTAGAGCATCCACTTACTGAAGTCTCAAAATTTAGGTCTGGGCAATGTCGTATGTGCACGCACATGCCACCTCTCGCCCAGCACGAGGCTTTACCAGTACCTGTATAAGTGTATACATAAATAGTATTTTATAAGTAAATAGTAACTCGCAACTTTGTTTATGTGAGCTTTAAAAAAAACGAAAAATCCCGTTCCTATAAGAATATTCAGAAATAGTATCTTAGCAGCCCTCTACACTCTCTAATGCAACACGCCGTGCCAACAATTTCCTAAGCTTGGTAGTGCGTTGTCTGTCAGTAAAGTTTAATTTTTAATTTACTATTGTAGTTTAATCCTCTTTGCCTTCAGAATTTTGAAGCTGAGATCGAAGTATTATCTATGTACCTTTAAAAACAGATAAATTACAATTGAAATGTATAAGAAAACAAACAATGAGTTACGCCAACGTTTTTTTAGCCTACCTAATAAATAGATAAGTCGAAAAAAGTCTCTGTTTTTTTTCCTATCTTCAAAAATGACAGAGATATTAAACATTAAAGTACGGCATCCGCGGCTAAGCGTGTGACGTCATGGCGCGTCTGGCCAATAAGCGGTGAAACTTTGAAAGGTTGTAACTTTGGAAATCCTGGCCCGATTTTGATTAAACAAAATGCACGAGTACGCGCATTAAAGGCAGTAATTGTTATAGTAAAATTTTTATGTGTTGGTGTTTCTCATTGTTTTGCGAAATATTTTGTTTTGGAAAAACAATAGATATCCCATTTGGAAATGTAAACTATCTGAACTTACTGGAATCAAAAAAAATGTATAAGACAGATATAAACATATTTACATATACCTTAAATACGGCGCTTGGTCACAAAATTAAATAAATTATCGCACAAATCGTAGCTTCTACAAAGTACCTAGCAAAAGTTAAAAAAATAATGTTCTTAAATAAGCTCTATGTTTTATATAAAGTTTTATGTAATTTACGAATTTCTAAAATTTTGCTAGACTTTAATTAAGAAGTATTTTGTACCTTTGAAAATGTTGACATTGTTTCACAGAACAATTGTTATTTAATATTTCATTACCTTGTTTCTCAAAGGATTGTTCGTTTGGAGTCAATTTATGAATTTACAAGGTATTTTTAACATTTTAACTGACCTTAAAGATCTTTAAGGCCAGTCGTGGCGCAGGGGCACAAGAGTGTGCCTGCAAACACCACTGGTTGTGGTTTCGATCCCCATTCTAGGAAATAAAATATTTATTTAAATGTATATTTTCATTTCTACGCTCTGGTGTTAAGGGAAAGCGCGGCGTTGAGTTACGCCACACAACACGTAATGCTTTCAAAATTCCACAAAAAGGGAAATGTGGTGTCATAACACTAGGTTCCCTCTGCGTACCCTGATGTGTGCGGAATATAGCGTGAAGTTGATTTTTTAAAATTAAAAACCTTTCCGTTCTTCCTTACTTCTATATAAATAATACATAGACAATTAAATGTTAAATAAGCGATAATAAATATTTACTTAAACTAACCAAGCCTCGGTCTTCCCTTGTTCTCTAAGAAGACATCTTTGTACGTATTTGGTATCTGGGTGGGGTATTCGTTATCAGTGTCTCCCGACGTAAGGCTGATTAGAGTTGCCGCAGCAAATACAATGATAAACACCATCTCTCCCTCTCGAAGGTCTGCGTGGAATTACTAATTGATTTAACGTAACGTGCTTGAAGGTCTTATTGTCTTAGTAATTGATTTCACAGGCGATAATGTGTATAGGTTTTGATATTGGTTTTATCTTTGTGTGGATTTTGTTATTTATAATTAATTTTAAATCAAATTTATAACGTAATTATAGTTTATAATCTATAGGGCGTTATGGAAACTATGGTTATAGGTTTAAATTTCAATTGTACGTTCCTACCTACATATCTGATGAAGACGAACTACGGGCAGCAAAATAGGGTAAGATAAAAGCTAGCAAAGGGGCACTACCAACCTTTTCTTGAAAGACTCTTTTTTAAATTTTAGATTTGGGTTATACCAGATATATAAAGTTTGGTGGATTTGATATGTACATCCCAACCACCGTTTCACACGCCTATACGCGTAATAATTTAAATGTTTTTACAAAAAAAGTTGGTTATTGATTCTTCTAATATTTAAAATTACACATAAAAAATATTATAATTGTAGCTTAGTACAACGCTTACTACAAACATGATAACAAGGAGGAAAAATCATCCAATGTTAATAGCAATGCGACGGAGAAGAACTTTTTGACAATGCGAGTCATTATATTGGCAAAATTTTACATAAAAATATATTTAATTGGATATTTATATGTAAAATGTGGACATTCTACAAATATATTTATTAGAATTTACAAAACATGTAATTACATATCATTATATCATCATTATTAAATATCATTATATATCAATGTTAATAGTACGACGGTAATAGTATTTTTCCTCTGTGATCATTAATATAAAGTGGGATATCATTAAGATGTAGTGAGATAAAGTGTTCCGAGTTTGTTATTCAGCAAGGGTTGGTACGAAAGGAGGAAGAGGTAGAGGTAGTTATTTATCATAAGAGTTGTTAAGACTGCAAATATGTTTTTTTACAAATATATATTTTTCTCCTATTCTTAATGTAGGAATAAGTATAATTAATAATAATAAGTATCCGGTCTAAGAAATATAGTTCATTTTTAGTAATTTTATTTAAGTCATAAACATACTTTTATTAACATATTAATTGCTTTCTGCAGTAATTTTTTTTCGTGAGAAAATTGTAATAATACCTAATATGCTAATTAATATTAACAGGCCAGTCGTCCGGCGGAGGCATAAGCCTATTTTGATTCCCACTCTAGGATAATGGAATATTTAATATTTTCATTTCTTCGCTCTGGTTTTGGGACAAAGCGCGGCCATTAGTTCCGTTACTCAATAATTCCAATACTTCCAGAATTCGGAAAATGGAAAACGGAATGCTTTAACACTAAGTTCCCTCTGGATACCCTGCCGTGTGCGGGAAAACACTGATAACATATTCAAATCTACTTAGTAAATTAAAATCATTGCTTATTAGGTAAATAATAATGCATATTGTAATAAATATAAGTGATATAAAATTGCAAGGTACGTCATTTATCATTTAAATTGTGAAGCAATCAATATAAATTTATCTAAAAGCAAAATTGAGGCTGTCTGTCATTTTATGTTCGCAGATGCGTCTGATGTAGCCGTCTCCATAGCTTTTCTATTCGATGTTGACAGAGATTGAAGATATACATTTTTGTTTCAAAAGATATTGGGTTTTTTATATTCTTATAATACATAACTCAATCAGTATCCGGTCTAAGAAATATAGTTTATTTTTAGTAATTTTATTTAAGTAATTTTATTTTATACGTATTTTTAATTTTCATGTTTGTAAATAGGATTTTTTAGAACGTGATAGGTCTGTCCCAATGGGGCATCTATGCAGGTTTTACTGTATATTTTTTTAGTAATACCAACTTACTCATCAACACACTCTCCTTCATTCCAATGCTTCTCTAATTTTAAGAAGAACGACTCAAGTAGCGCTAAATCGTCGACTCGTTGACATTTCTAATCCGATGTTAGCAAATACAGCACACACTTCAAAAGCAACTTTCGTAAACCCAATTTTTCGTGTAAAATTGTAAAGGCACTACCGTCTAAAAATTTTAAGTCAGCTATCTCATGCAATTTAATTTTTAGTTTCACTAAGCTATTTCGTGAACAATTTCTAATTTTTCTAGAGCACTCTCCTATTTTGCTCGACCATAGCGTTTAGCATCACATACGCTTGTACGACCGCTTTTTAGCTTAAAATTCAGGATACTAGTCAATAATGGTTAATATCTTTGGTGACTCTATAATGCTTATATGCAAGGCACTGTTTGTTTTCAAAGTTTTTTTTTTCTATCAAAAAAATATATTTTATAACTTTTACAGTATTTTTAGTATATTTTTTATGAAAATCATTACTTCTAATAATATATATAATTTCTCAATAATGTTGCCATAAATATGTTAGACTGGAGATTTTTCACGCTGTAGTTCGCACAGCATACTAGGCAGAGAGAATCTAGTGTTAAGATACTCCGTTCGCCACTTTCCACCGTATATAATGCTATTTGATAAATACTGTACTGGATACAAACAGCTGGCTATAGTAGGTTCGATTTATATTTAAAGTAAATACAAAAACTATAAACTAATAAGAAAACTCTACAACTAATAAAAAGGATGCATATGATTCTAATTAAAATACATTCACTAAGGTAAGAAATAAAAAAGAAAAAGCGAAGTTTCAAAATCAAAATCTATACAAGAACATAGTTTCTGAGAAGAAACGACAACGGTTTCTCTGTATTCTTTTCTGTTTTGTTGCGATGTTTCTTTTTCTTCGTACTGGGGCTGACTTGAACTACTCCCTCGCCGCCGAACTCATGCTGCGAGCTCCAAGGAAAGGCGGCCGTATCTATTCCTTTGTCTTTGAAATCCCTCACTTCGTATTGATTCCATACAAAACAGCAAACGTTTAATCGATTTTTACAACCAGGAACTTCAGTTAGCTGACGGTAGCCCGGGCACAGCTTGTGATTTATGCAAATACCACCATGATGCCAACACGGAGTAGATATCAATGATCCTAGAAAGTATTTTTAAAGTATTGATTCTTTACTATTAAATGTTTATTTATATCCTGCATATAGCAGGGTAGGCAGAGGGAAGCCAAGTGTTACGAAAATCCGCTCCCTATATTCCGCCAAAATCCGTAGGCATCGAGACATGAGCAGTGGAACCCAACGCCGCGCTTCACCTCTCATCAGAGGTAACAGCTTCACGCTGTATCCTGCACACAGCAGGGTAGGCAGAGGGAACATAGTGTTAAGACACTTCATTCCTCCATTCCACTTTCTGCTTAATTCTGGAGACATTGCATGTTGAGTAGCAGAACTTAATGCCGCGCTTTACCTCGACGCCAGAGCGAAGAAATGGAAATATAACTTTAAATAAAATAATTATTTCATTATTCCTATCGAGATTATAGATATTCGATTGGCTTCTCAGAGCTAACGAATGAAAATATAAATTATTTAATTTCCTCGAGTGATAATCGAATCCACAGCCTGTCGCTTTTACAGTCACACACATTGCCACTGTGCTACAACTAGCCTCAACACTTGTAACAAGAAATAATGTAATGAAATAAAATATTCACATTTCTGTTGTGAATATTGAAATAGAATGTGTCGCTGTGATCGAAAAATGCTTATAAATTCTGACATTTATCGATATGAACGGTATTCTAGTGAATTTGAGAGAAAAGTAAAAAAACAAATACTGTCATATTGTCATTGTCATATCTTTTGATGGAAATCTGTTCGGCGGAAAATCTGTGTAATTAATTACATTCATATGTTGCGAGAGAATTTGACACGTTTCAATCAATTAATATGGGTGTACAGTAAAATGGGGGCAGTCATGGCTCTGGGGCACAAAGTGTTTGTAAACGCGACTGGTGGTAGGTTCGATTCCTACGAGAAATGAAATATTTATCTAAATTTATATTTTCATTTCTTCGCTCTGGTGTCGAGGTAAAGCGCGGCGTTAAGTACCGCCACTCAACAAGCAATGCATTCAGAATTCGGTGGAAAGTGGGGAGGTGGGGAGAGGTGAAGCTGATCATTTAATAAGGGTCTACAGTAAAATGTGCGCATTCGCTTCTGAACACATTGTAGGAGCAAATTCCTAAAATTAATGTCTCTCCACATATGGTAATGAAAAATATATGACAGTAATCCTTTTGTACTTATTCAGAGGTCAAATTTTTTGAATTTAACATATATGGAGATTTTATATGACTGTGAACATACTATGTTTATTTATTTTTTTCAACTTCACGTGATATCCCGTATAAAAAAGGGTAGGCGGAGAGAACCTAGTGTTAATATACTCCGTTCTCCATTTTTCCTGAATTTTCAAGATATTATATGTTGAATGGCGGCACTCCAGGTAAACCAACCATTGAAGAGATACTTGAGTGTGTAATTTTTGTACGATCGTTATTGAACATCGATGGGACGATAGATGAGATATTTAGGTGCAGCACTAACGGTTTTACATACTCCCGGTACCACAATGGAATATTATCACAAGTTTCTCAATTTCATGCTTGGAATTTTAAGCGTAAAAGATAAATAACTGCCAAAAATATAAGAATAACTAGTACAGTGTCCTTAATTAATATATGAGGCCAGTTGTGCCGGGCACAAAGTGTGACTGTCTACGTGAGAGGTTTTGGGTTCGATTCCCACTTGAGGAAATTAAATATTTAATATTTGAAAGCTGAAAAAAACAATAACAATATACGTATGCATGTTGCAACTTATAATTCTTAGCACGTACAATTCAGCCAAATACACATTAAATACCAATATTTTGGAAAGTAAATAGGATAAACTCACTTCGAGATAGAGAAGCAAGCGCGCTCTGGTAAGCCAACAGCTCAGCTCTCAAATCCTCATATTCTTCATCAACAGAAAGATCTAGATTTGCATCATTCTTAAGGGATGCTATCAAACTTGCCTCGTCACTTTCTGTACCTTCCGACAGATCGACATCTTCTACTACAAGACTTAAGCAAATTAATATTAAAATAACACCCAGCATTTTACTTAAAACTCACGAAAAATCTACATAAATTTTATCGTCATTTCACTTAACGGTGATTTTTTTATTGAAATTGAATAAATTCCAACGACAAGTTTGTTTAAGAATTCACACAATGAACGACGAAAGTTAAACACATTTTATTTGTATTGAAATATATTTTTATGGTTGTTCTCGAAATACTGTAATAATACATTCAATAACTCTAGTTTTGTTCGAGTCTCTATAGTCGATTATATTGTGCCATTTTCTGTGAAGGCAAATATTATTCATAAGCTAGGTAAATTTGAATAGAAACTATGGTAGACTAACTAATGAATTCCTGCAAATCAATTCGTCGACAGTGTCTGGTCGTGTAAATAATAATTAGCTATTCGTTTATTAACGTCGTCGGTGAGGTTATGGAGTATATACCATATATTAGATAATAGCATACAGTAAAGATTATTTTTTTAGTAAACTTAGTAATAATTTAAAGTTGTGAGTTCGATTTCCACTAGAGGAAGTCTCCGAATTTAGCAGGAAGAAGGGCGAGGAGTGTCTTAACTTAGGCTTTCTAACCTACTCTACTACATGCAGAGGAAAAACAAAATTAATTTAATATGTCACAGCGTTCAGTTACTCCACTCAACACGCAATGCCTCCAGAATACGGCGGAAAGTGGGGAACGGAGTGTATTAACACGAGGTTCCCTCTGCCTACTCTGCTGTGTGCGGGATGCAGCGTGAAGCTGATTTAATTTGATTTTTGTTACATGAAATATATGACAGCTCCCTTAATTATAAATTATTTGGAACTCGTCCTAATTGCTTTAAATTGAGACTATATTATTATTTATGTTATCAAAATTGCAAAACTTGTTTATTACCGCCTTTCCTAAGTAATTCAATTGGATATTCTTTTATCTTTTATTTCTACCCGCATCATCCCAAAATAGGCAATCAAAAGATTTTCTCTGTCCTTTTATAACGGCCGCTTAATGAAGCTCCTTATTTGATTTGTCTATCAGAAAAACAATAAAGTAGCTGTATCGAAATTTGGGTATAATGTCCTTTATATGTCTATCTCGCATATATATTAGGGAATTAGGTTCTTACAATGTTTCCTGTTAAGATAACGGAATAATGGTAATAAAATACTATTTACGATTCGAATCCCACTCGTGGTAGTGATTTTTTTTTATTTTCTTGCAGTTCCAAAAACGAACTATATATTAGCATTAGGAGGGGCATTTATCAATGTAATAGACCCCAAAACATTTTTTTTTATCTGCTTGCCTGGGATTAAATGCAGTTTACACAATTAGATTCTGGCAAGCTTGACTTAACATTTAGTGTTAAATTTATTTTAGCTCTTAATGTAATGTCAATATTATTTTTAAAATTATAATTTTTTTAGGTCACGAAACTAATTGAGATGAGACATACATAATTGTGTAGTACAAGCGGGCGAAGCCCAAAAGGGCCACTGGTATAGACTATAGTATTTATTTGAATCATACCTACAAAATGCCTGTTAACTGAACTAAATTATTGAGACCGTAGAATCGTTCGACCCACCGACGTCACTCTATTTTCATAAAGCTTTTTGCAAACATTCGTATTGAAAAGGTTAGGAGGTTTTTCAGCGACGGACATATTTTTTCAGCCATTTCAGTGTCACGTCTATATAGAATTTCACAAAACGAATTGTCCTTTGTATTTAAATTTAAATCTCTTCAGATATGCCATATCTTGCGTATGGTAAATTTTATGTTAAAGTAAACTGTTATATATATCTAATAATATACTTACGACTCGTCATTTTTTTATTTCACGCTGGTTCCCGCTGACAGTAGGATAGGTGAAGGGGGGCTAGTTTTAGGATAAATTCCCGCCGAATACTGGAGCAAAGAAATGGAAATATTAAATATTGAATTTCTTTGAGTGGAAATCGAACCCACATCCACTAAGCCACGTCTGGCATCAATATTATATATATTATTTATGCTTAAACAAATAAATCAATAAGTATTAAGCGTGTAATTAATATATGCATTATGCATAAATGTTAAACACAAGACGTAGCTATCGTCTTGGAATTACAAGATGCTAGACAAAGGGCCGTCTCATGTCTATTCAATTACTGAAAGGGGTTAACAGAGTTGTCACGACGTGTTTAGGTTAACAATGCTGCATAACTAGGTTCACACTCAATGGAACCTAAAAGGCCATAGAAATTTCATCGTTTCAAACAATTAAATGTTATTTTTCTGATTTCATTCATATCTATTCGTATAATAGGGGTGTTTAATTCGTATAGTGGGGAACGGAGTGTCTTAACATTAGGTTCCCTCTGCCTATCCTGCTGTGTGCGGGATACGCGTGAAGCTGATTTTTTTTCAATTTCTATAAAATTATTGTTACTAAATTAAAATTAATGCTTACAACAATATTTCAAGAGAACTGCCATTAAAGAAATTTAGTAAAACAAAAATATATTCTAAAGATCTGTGGGCGATCCTTTAAATTAAATTTTGAACTAACGAAATGCGAAAACGAATAAGAAGATAAAAACTTCACGAGATCATCTTTATTTGCCTCATTTTGCTTACAGTTTGCCATTTCTGTTTTTAAAACGTTGGTTTCGTTTTTAAAATTAAAGCTTGCTCGTAGGTATTCTTCTTAAATCATTTTTACTTTTTAAACGTTCGTTGCAGCGAGGATAAAATATTTCTGCCTTTACAAAACTACTTTTATCGTTAGAGTAGTGTTTAAAAATTCCGTTCAACTTTTTTACAATTCGTTTTATATTGNGCATGCGAAGCTGCGCGCGTCCGCTAGTTATAAATAAATATTATTTATGCTTAAACAAATAAATCAATAAGTATTAAGCGTGTAATTAATATATGCATTATGCATAAATGTTTAACACAAGACGTAGCTATCGTCTTGGAATTACAAGATGCTAGACAAAGGGCCGTCTCATGTCTATTCAATTACTGAAAGGGGTTAACAGAGTTGTCACGACGTGTTTAGGTTAACAATGCTGCATAACTAGGTTCACACTCAATGGAACCTAAAAGGCCATAGAAATTTCATCGTTTCAAACAGTTAAATGTTATTTTTCTGATTTCATTCATATCTATTCGTTTAATGGGGGTGTTTAATTCATATCGTGGGGAACGGAGTGTCTTAACATTAGGTTCCCTCTGCCTACCCTGCTGTGTGCGGGAATTTCAAAAGAACTATCATTATAGAATTTTGGTTAAACAAAAATATATTTTAAAGATCTAGGGGCGATCCTTTAAATTAAATTTTGAACTAACGAAATGCAAAAACGAATAAGAAGATAAAAAATTTCACGAGATCATCTTTATTTGCCTCATTTTGCTTACAGTTTGCCATTTCTGTTTTTAAAACGTTGGTTTCGTTTTTAAAATTAAAGCTTGCTCGTAGGTATTCTTCTTAAATCATTTTTACTTTTTAAACGTTCGTTGCAGCGAGGATAAAATATTTCTGCCTTTACAAAACTACTTTTATCGTTAGAGTAGTGTTTAAAAATTCCGTTCAACTTTTTTACAATTCGTTTTATATTGTTTTTTACAATGTAAAGTTATTATTAAAGACCGCGCTTCAAATATTTTTGTTTGTAAATCCTAATATCAATTACTTAATTCTTTCTCACTTGAAATTACCTCTCTATGGTTCACTACAAAAGAACAGAACTATATACTACCTTTTTCTCCCTACATGTCCTGTGAAGTACAAACAACTTTTATTTTAATTGACCGTCCTTCCGTTAAGTTTGAGGACGTGTGCACTTTGTAATGAGTTTTTCTATGGTTTACTTATAAGAAATGGATTTTCAGACTTTTTTCCTTTATTTATACTGTAAGTTGTAACTTTTTGCCAAATTTACAAAATGTATTTACTTAGCGAATTTAATGCAAAATACGGCAAAATCAATGATAAATACTCGTATCTTTTCATTGATTGGGACTATACACCTGGACTGGGCATTTGATATTAATTGCAGCTTTATATCTCCATGCATTTTCATATATTTAGATAATTATTTTAAGCCCTAAAAAAAACCATCCTACTATTATTTCGTGATTTAAATGCTTACAATTAGATATTTAATACACTTGTAAATCAAAATAAAATAAATGGCAGAATAGGCAGTTCCCTAACTTAGTGTTAAAACACCCCGTTCCCCATTTTCTCCTTTATTTTTGAAGGCGTACACTTGTATATACTAAGAAACAATAAGACTAAATTACATTTTCCTTCAAAACAAAGGCTAAGATTATAACGAGGTGTTGATTAATGATTGTAAATGGGCACGTCTATTTGGAATAAACAGCGAAGTTTTGTTTAAATTGCTATTGCAGCGTCGTCCCTAATTGTGTCGAGTCGATCTTGTCAGGCGATTATACTTTGAAGATAAATGATGAAGTAAGAGACGAGGGAACCTTTCCCTTCGTAGTTTAGTTCTCGATGCGATAATGAGAAACAAAACATAGTTGAGGCTGGTCGTGGTGCAGGGGGCTAGATTCCCTCTTAAAGAAATTAAATATTTAAAAATTTCCATTTCATGGCTCTGCTTGGTGTCATAGCAAAGCGCGGTGTTTAGTTCCACTATTCAATACGCAATGCGTTAAGAATTCGGTGGAAAGTGGAGAGCAGAGAATCTTTCCACTGGGCTCCTCTGCCTACTCTGCTATATGCGTGAACTGTTGGCAATAAACGAGTATACATATCTATATAATATTTTCAAAAATAACAATGCTTATAAAATTACCTGACCTCTTATGAAATAATTATATCTTTCTTTTATGTTCATAGCACCTAATGTAGGGCAATACTGCACTTAGTAAATTGACTAAGCAGTATATCGTGCATAAATAATTACATACTTTCAACGCATTACAAGCTTATCGTCGCGGGGCGGATTACAGTATAATTTATTTTTATTTAACTCTATACTAACCTTTAGTTATTTATGGCTTATAAAATAAGCCTTTACTTGTTAACAACGAAGTGGAAGTATCTTATACTTTTTAATTCATTATATTTATATATCGTATTTTCAATTATAAAGATATATATGAAAGACATTTGATTTAAAACGTTCTTCCATTTCAGTCATTAAATCCTTTTTTTTTACTATAAAGATTATAAAAGCTTATGGCTTACTGGTTAGAGCGTTTGAAGGGTTTTCAAAATACGCGTGTTCAAATCCCGCTTCGATAAAACTTTTATACGTTTCTTAAGTACTTACTTATTAAAAATTTAATAAAATGTTAAAAATATTATGAACCTACTACTATAACGTGGTACTATAACTAGACATAATTTATTTGAGAAGTGAAGGCGTCGTACTAAATAAATAAGGTTATTACAGTACTGCCATGTTCAATTTTCAGTAAAAGCCGCTTTTCATCACACATACCGCCAGCGTAGGCTTATCGATGTATAATGCAGGCGATATGGATTGCCCAATAATTTCAAATAAATGGACGTGAAATATTACAGAAAATACTTAATCTCTCTGCTTTCCTCGTTTTGTGCTTATTGAAAAGAGAACCTGTGTGTCACTTGTCGTCTCTCGTCATCTTCCCACGACTCCCACGGCTTTATAATTTGTACCATCATAAAATACACTTATCCAGATGCTTTTTTTCTTTTAAGGTCCCATATCTCATAAAAATTAAGTTAATTTTCCATGTGCTGGTATGTCTGTATGTCCGTCCTTCTAGATTTATCTTAAGATCAAGAGAAGGTATCGAACTGTTAATACTGATAAGATAGCCATTACTTTAGAGCACATAAAATATTAAGCTTCTAAGTGAATGCAATCAAAAGTTACAAACGTTTATGCATCGTTATTGCTGAATTCAGTATGAAATTCGTAACTTAATCTAAACTGAAATTGGACAAGTTGTGAAAATTTACAATAGAAAATACGAAAAAATTTGAAAATGAAAATCCCAATTTTTCGATTTTCGTCATTGCGTGTTGAGTGGCAGAACTCAACACCGGGCCTTAGAGCGAAAAAATGAAAATATGAATAATTAATATTTAATTCCCTCGTATGGGTATCGAACCCACAACCAACGCGTTACACTCACCCCCATATACCTTGTAGAGTACTTTGGTAGGACGAAAACAATTTCAAAATAAAACAACTGCAATATCAACACAAACAAAATGTTTTATTAACACGATTAGAACCCTTTCTGCGAAAGTTGTTTTTAATAAATTTTGATGAGTACGCAAATCCGTGGAGCTCGACTGCCTGAAACTTGCTGAAATGGCTGATGCGAAATGTATCCACCGCCATTACCTTGTTTTACTATAGAAATATACTGAGAGGAAATTGTATGAGATCTTTGAATGAGACAATTTAACTAAAATATAGTATGTTTACTTCTAATCTACATACCACAATGGTATGTATGGGTGTTTGCTCTCGATTCGTACATTCATATTTACATATGGGTTCGTGAAGCTCTTATAGTACATATATTTTAGAAAACGTTTATGTTTTTTGTACGCGGTTTTATTTTAGAGCTATTTCAGTTGTATGAAATCTCCATTAATATAATAAATTTAAAAAATCAAAATAAATAATATAATAAATTAATTACAATATATGTATGTTTTAAGAACATATTTTGACATTTTTGCGCCTTATTCTTGAAAATACAAACGGAATTCACCTAAATTATATAAAAAAAAACTAAAAACCGTCCTTATCAACCAAAAATGGGCGCTCATTTAGCAAAATCGGTTCACTAGTTTAATAGTTACAAGGGACTAAGGGAACAGATATACTTATACTAGCGGTAAATACATAACCCTCCTTTTAGGCTTGGCTGCAGTCGGGTAAAATATTGTCTCTATCTCATTTATAACAATACACTGTCATAATATCAGAAGGTTATTGATGATAATTGTGTTAAATTAATGTCATTAACTTTAATATCAATTTTAAAGTAGTAGCTTAATATAAATTGGATTATTTTATAATTATTCTCGCGCTGACATTCTATCATTAGCATTGTTAACGACGAAACAGCAATATTTAATGATATTTTACATTGTTAATTATAAAATAAATATTCATTGCATACTATTTTATGTACATATAAAATATCGTTATATATATAGTTCTGTTTATAACAAAACAACTATTATTAAAGATTAAAGATGGCTTGAATAACGGTAAAAATCAATTGAACGTAATTAAAAGGTACGAGCATTTGTGTATCGATTTTCCTGTATTTCATATTTAATTCGCCACGTAATCAAAAGCTATAGGATGCTTCTCGTGTACGTACAATTATGAAATTTGCTACGAAGTGAGAACTTATAATACACATAAAGAAAAAAATCGAAAAGTGAACATTTTAAGGTATTCATATAAAATAATTATAAAGTAATAATTAAAAAAAAAAACATTTTTCAGAAGTTATAATTCCCGTTGACCTACAATCCTAAAAATGGGAACCGAAACCTCGATGAACAAATCAGACTCGCACTTAACCGGTTTTTAGGTCATTCAATAGCTTAATTGATGATATTTTATAAACTATTGACATAAGGATCACGTTTAGCAACATTATGTAAAACAAAAATATTAAAAAACAAAATTTTAAATGATATAAAAACCGGGAGACAATATTCAACACAATTTTCTTAGTCTCTTAGAAATACTTGAGTTATCAAAGCACTTCTTACCGAGTTCTGGCAATAAATAATTCTGTTTGCGTAATCCTTTCAAAACTTATTTAATTTTTTATTGATTAGTTACTTGCAGGAATTGTTATTTACAGCTTTTATTTAACTTAAATTATTAGTGTATATGAAAATTAAAAACTCAATTTTACCACCTAATATAGATATCAAATGAAAAGGATTGATTTGTATAATATAAGTAATACACCTTGAAAAAAGAAAAAAAAGGAAACAAATTAAAAGGTCTTTTTAATCAATATTTTTTAGCTTATATTTTTTTGACTTAGGGAGCAAATAGTTGAAAATACCTAATGAATGGTATGTGTACTATATATTTCAAATTATAATCTACACTAATGTTAAGTATACGGGTTAGTCTTAATAACCTCTTACGTATTAAATGGTTTCTAGAACTCGTAATAGTGTTATAGAACAGACTGGAGTGTTTATATCAAATATTCTAGAAGTTAACGCTAGGTTACCTTGAAACTTTAAGATGATAGGGGTTGAAACAGAGAAAAACGACAGGGAGCATTACTAGCAAAAGTTTAGAGTTGCTCCGCCACGTGATATATTAACTAAATTTATAGGTATTCTTAAAATTTTGCTCACTTAAAACGTTTAAAGAAATGGTTACATATATGTGGGGTGTATTACGTAAATAAATTAAAAAATTAAATTAAATCACATTCACGCTGTATACCGCATACAGCATGGTACGCAGGGGGAACCTAGTGTTAAGACACTCCTTACTCCTTCCCCAATTTCTACCGAATTCTGGAGGCGTGTTGAGTGGCAGAATTCAACGCCGCGCTTTTCCTCGACACCAGAGCGAAGAAATGGAAATATAAACGTAAATAAATATTTCACTTTCCTGAGTGGGAATCGAATCCACAATCGTCGCGTTGTGCTGGGAATATTAAAATAATATGTATTTTCAAAGTTTCTTTTTTCTATTTTTAGGTATATAAATAAAATGGATTTTCCAGACAGAGTACCGAGCTTCATGTATGGGAACATACGATAATTAACAATAATTTATGATAAGTATATTATGAACGAAATTTTAATGTGTTAAAATTTATGTTCTTAAGTCCAAGATCGATCTTGAGATGCCGTATTCATTTATAAATTATAGGTCAGTTAATAAAAACGACATCTCAAGATCGATCTCAGATTTGACTTGAGAGCGGGAATAGCAAGGCACAATCATTCCCATTAGGGCTTGTTGTAAAGATAAACTTTAAATGTTTAGAATAAAATTGACTATTTATAAGGGAACATAGAATGGACAGTATTGGAAATAGAAGCATTTTATTGAAGGCAAAGTGACCCGAGTTCGTGCCCACTTTGACTCGCATTCCTTCGCTATGTTTCACGGCAAATACGATTTTTACCGTTTTCCGCTGCATTACACCCGTATACGTCGCTTTTCTAGTAATAAAAAGAGAAATACTTACATTTCTTAAATATTTATTATAATATGATATTTGTTGTAGTACTTGATGTATTAGATTTCAAAATACATATTAAACTGTATAATCGATATCCTATTGTTATTTACTTCTATATTGAAAATTGTTATTGAAGTTCTGTATCTATATATATAAAATCGAAAGGTCACTCACTCATCACGAAATTTCAGAAACTACATGTGCCAGGAATCTGAAATTTTGCATAGGAGTTACTTATTGGACGTAGGTGCACGCTAAAACTAAAACGGGAATTTGCAATATTCGACTTCTAAGGAGTTGTTTTTGTGGTTGAAAGTGTATATGAAACTTCGTTACTACAAATGCTAGGAGTCTCAAATTTTGCATGGACGTCACTTATAGGACGTAGGTACTCATGGAGACAGAAATTAATAATAACGTAGTTCACGCAGGCGAAGCCGCGGGCGGGCCGCTAGTTTCTTATATAATTGAATATCAACTGTCTTTCACCAAGTTCTCCTTGTGAGCTTATCACAAAAACCAATGTATACTCGTAATATGAGAAGTCAATGCGTGAAAGAATTTTATAATTAAGGTAATTTCTTACATTTAGCTAGTTGATTTAATGTTAGGGAAAAGTTTAATTGTTTTTTCAACGAATCCTTTACAATAGTACCCATTATTGAAGTTCCTATGAATTCGAAGAAAAGCGCGTATATTTTATAACTTAGCTTACCTATAGCCAAATAAAAAATTACGCATTGTTCTCGTTGATTTTATAATTTCACTTATTTATATATGGAGAATATAGAGTAATATTCCCAGTAATAAAAGAAATAGAAAATATAAATTAAAATAAAAAAGAAACATTCGTTGTATTGACGATTCATCGGTGTAATCTATAATTACGATAGTGGCATATAAAAACATAATGTATCGAACAAATAATAATCGAGTACAAAAATCTATATATATAATAATTATAGTCTATAGTAAATATGAATCATAAATAATTTTAATGTATCAAAGTTAAGCACTTCTATACACGCTAATGTTTATCGTATCCATATTTATTTTATATTACTTTATTTCTTATAGAAATAGAAATTACGTGCGTTTTTTTTTCTTTTTCCAGTATATATAGGTAGTGGTAGAAAGAGAAAACGAAGAGTTAAAACCCCCTGTTTCCTACATTCCACAGGTTTATTTCATATTGTGTACTAAATGACGGAACTCAAACCTACGTTTTAAATTCCAGAGCAGAAAAATGAATATAATTCACTCCCACAGATGGGAATCGAACCTACAACCGACGAACTTAGTAAATATTAGTTTTTCCAAATATTATTACAGCCAGTATCTTTGTTTTTCAGCAAACATCTCAAATGCGTTTAGTACAGTTACTAAGTCCACATCTGAAATTAACAGTTGAATTCGTATGCTATCCACAAACGGTATGCTGAAGGCGTAGTTCGATCAGTGAGGTGTCATAGCATGCTGATCGTATTAGCTTGGAACCCATGGGATAGATTCGACCTCAAAATATATATATATATATACAGTCGTAAAGAGATCACTTTTATTATAAAATATTCAGGATAAAGTAGTTCTTCGTATATTTTAATTGTTTTTTCTTTTGTGTTAATAAAGTTTTTCTTTTTAATAAACTTCGATCCATTGGCTGAAATGTCAATAAGGGGCACAAGTTCGATTCCTACTCAGAAGAAAAATCATTAACAAGACTTAGAAGACTAATATTTTCATTTTTTCTCTCGAAGGCTTCATTTATCACGCAATGCTTTAAAAATTCAGCAGTAAGTGGGGAATGGAATATCATAACACTAGTCCCTCTAATTATACGGCTATATGAGTAATACAGAGTGAAGCTGCAAAAAAAAAGAAAAAAAGTTATGTTAGTAATATATTATATGGAAACTATTTTTAATAGCGTTCCACATTCAAAGGCCATATGAAGCTATTCATACAATATCTATAATCTACATACATAGGTAGTGTATAAAGATTATCGACAAAGTATACACTCAGGCCGATAGGAATAGCGGACATTGATTGACATCTTTCGTTATTTATGTATATAAATGATATAGAAGGTTCAAGCTATATACATATACAGGGTTAAGCAGAGGGCATCTAGTGTTAAAACACTCCGTTCTTTTTTATCCGTCCAATCATCAAGACATTGTGTTTTCAGTGGCCGAACTCAACGCTGTTCTTTATCTATCATTGGCAAAATGAAAGCAATTTAAAAGAACGAGACATTTCCCTTGTATCGAAAATTGGGTGTCCTGGTGTCATTACCACACCCGACTGTGGAACCCACAAACATCGTGATTGCAGTCAGCATTTTCCCACTGCGCTACGACGGCCTTGTGTTTTATAACAATATATCCATACCTATATTATAAATTCGAAAGTAACTCTGTCTGTTTGTCTGTCTGTCTTTTACGCAATCAGGGCCAAACCGCTAATTTAATTGTGATAAAATACTCATATAGAGATACTTGAGGGTCTCGGTATGAACATAGGATACTTTTTTTCTCATATTTGTAATATTTTCGATATATACCAATATATTAAAATACTTATTAATTTGACATGCAATTTATTCCGCCATGTTAATAACAACCGTCGCTATGCGACCGTTGCTAAGCAACGATTTGCAAAGTTTGTTGTTAGAAAACGTCACCCAAAATGAGCTTGCTTAACGCATCTCTCTATTGAAAACTGAAAATAATTTCATAAATATATTTAATAAATATTCGTATAGTTCAAGCGGGCGTAGCTGCGTTCGGGTCCACTAGTAAATAAATAAAGAAAGAATATTCCAAAACGTAGGCGTAGTGTTTGCAGTTCACTGGAACTGTAGCAATTGAAAATCGACGTGAGTGTCGCATTCGCTGTATGCAAATTAATGGCTGCTTTGTCATTTTGCTCTTATTCGCACTAACACTGCATCAAATGGCAAATGCTAACACTGCATCAAATGCTAACACTGGTTTTAATGTTTTCTTAATGGGGACAATAGAGGAATAAATCTAATTAAGAAGGGATTGTGATTTCAGTTTTCAATAGAGAGATGCGTTAAGCAAGCTCATTTTGGGTGACGTTTTCTAACAACAAACTTTGCAATCCAATCAAATTTAATAACATTTTTATTTTAAATTCTAAAAAACCATGCAGTGCATGTGCATGTATCTAAAAGTAAATATTCCATATTAATTTAGAGCACCGAGGCACGTACTATTGCTTCTTTTTACTACTCTAAAGATTGATTTCATTTATTCGATGTACGAGTACATGCTTCCATAACTTACTAAGATTAATCTGAATCTTGTTAGGAGAATAAACAACTCTATTAAAATTTTGTTCATGAATTAACATATTTTATAATATAATCTGTTCAAAAGAATCTATTAAGAAAACATTATTTTCTATAATATTTACGTATAACATTTTTAACATAGCGGGAATCATTATTTTTGTAAAATATTATTCTTTATAAGTTTAATTGTACACACTGTATTCTGCATAAGGAAGGATAGGCAGAGGCAACCTAGTGTTAAGATACTCCGTTATTCACATTCCCCCGAACTTTTGATGCATTACCTGTTTATTGGCGCGGTAAAGCGCGGCGCGTCGTTAAGTTCCGCCACTCAACACGTAATGCCACGAGAAGTGTCTTAACACTAGGAACCTCAAAGGGAACCTCAGCGTAACTTGCTATATGCGGCATAGAACTTACAATAAAAAAAAAAGAAACATCGAAAATCAAAGATTTTAACAACTTGAGACTGTTAATAAAAATCCCCCAAATATTCCTCAACATGTTAATTTAGAACATGCACAAACATGTCAAAATAAAAATGTATAAGTAATTGTAAACCACAGTCCACAGTAAATCGAAGGCTTGCTTAAAAATACGAGTAGGCTCTCACAAGTTTTGGCAGCTTCGATGAAATGCTCTTTGAGTGACGAAAACTCACGTATTTTCGATTGAATTTTCCTCTCTATGACGTAATCCAATATTGGTGCAATAGCATTTCGGTTCAAAGTAGAAAATAACATTAATCTCCTATGAAATGATATTTTTGAAAATAATAAAAATATACATACAATAACTTTCCTTTATTAATGCTGTTTAAATGATATTTATTTAGCTTTATTCTTTTGAGGCCGTATGCCGTATGGCCGTATGGCCGTGGGTTTGTATGCTCGGGGTAGTGAATTATTTAATATTTCCTTGCTCCGATAATAAGACGGCGGCGTTGAGCTCCGCCACTCAACACCAAATAGTAGGTAAAGGAGTGCCTACACTAGGTTCCGGTAATAGCACTGTAAATTTAAAAAAATATGTCAGTTATAACAGAATCTAGTCATTCCTTTCTCATATACTACAGACTTTCATATACATCCTTTTTCACATACTCAGGGATAGAATTAACAATAAATACCTCGATTATTGTAGCGGAGTGTCTTTACACTTTGCCTAAATGCGGAATATAGCGTTAAGCTGAAATAATAAAATTACAATAATAATTATATCAATGAATTTATGGTGATTAATATCCATTTCATTTAGACACCGTCATAACGTAATTAGAATGTGCCTGGCTACTATTTTCTTCATTGCTTTTATTATTTTTTATCGGAATAGGAGAATGAAATGCTAAATCACTTCTTTCTTTTTTTAGTTAAATCAATTGTTCCCTAATCAGTAAATGTTTAGTTCAGAATTTCAATATGGACCGTAGAGAGCTTCAACATTAAGTAATTACTTACAAATTAATTATTGGCTTATACTATACAAATTGTACGCTCTAGTATTATTCATGTATATAATTAACATACTAAATATAGTATTAACATAATGCTCTAAGCTTCAATGTAATTGTAACATTTGCAATTAATCCATATTTTAAATGCCTGTTCAAAATTAATAGAAAATACTTAGCAGGGTTGGCAGAGGGAACCTGGGAACCTAGTGTTGCAAATCCATTCTTTATGGTTTAGTTTAATTTAATTAAATTGTATTTGAAAATGCTTGGTTAAAATGTCTTTTATGACTAATTCTATAAATAATAAAATATTTTCATGAGACATCTTTTAAAGTAATACTTTAAATAAAATAAAATTAAGCCAATTTGTACCCAAATCGTATTTAACTCCGGAAATCCTTAAACTAAACTTTCTAGTGAAGGAAGCTCCTGCCAGTGGAATCGGCTTAGTGTCATGGATGCCCTCTGAACATCTTAGTTTAGAGAGTGGGGTGGCCTCATTTACAGTGAATGGGGTACTTTGTTCTAATATAGGTATTTCTGATGAGAAAGATACTGCCAGCCAATACTTAGAAAGCCTTATTAGTTTTGGCCTAGGTCTAGAATTAAAACTGTAATATAGAACTTGAATAACTATTTAATTTTTCATTTTATATTATTGCTTATTCAACGTTTAAATAATATATCTAAATATGTACATAAAAATGTAATATATCCAGATATAAATACTGTTTGAAATTTTATATTGATTTTAACATACATATAATTATGTATATTAGGTATATTAATTCTAATATACATATAATATTCTTAAACAACGCTAAATGAACGATATTAACCGCACAGCACAGATTTACGATTACTGAGCGCCAAGGGCGAGCAGGCACCCTTTTAACACGCACCCCCAAAAAGTCATTGCAAACTCGCTAATATGGGGGGGAAACTACTTACTTCCTCATTTCCTCCCCATTGGAATCAATATGCATGAGACGTACAGTCAGTCAGGTCAGCTTCGAGTGTCAGTGTGTTGATTACGTTACTGAAAGGTTAATTTGTTTACTTAAGACAAGCACTTGTGTCTATTTATAACTGATGTATTGTTTTACCAATTATATTTGTTCCTAGCCACGCCCTTCTACTTACTATACGAGTTGATATTGAAATTGGTATCGAAAATTGTATTTAATTCTACGAAAATAGCTTTCAATTTCATTCACACAGAATATACTATAACCTATAAAGTGGATTTAACTCACCTTTGCCCTTACGAGCTCCTTCCAATCTTATTCCAAAATATCAATTTGAAATATCACGTAGGTATGTAGGTATAATACAGAATCGATTAGTTCTCATAATTATAAAAAGATTGTTCTTTTGATATTACGTTAAACAATATATGTTAATGTTACTTATTATTAAAAAATAAAAAAAATTGCTTCACGCTGTATCCCGCACACAGCAGGATAAGCAGAGGGAACCTAGTGGTAAGACACTCCGTTCCCTATTTTCTTCCTCGAGTGGGAATCGAACCCACACTGATAAACTATAATATACAAAAAAAAACTCATATATTTCATAAGGCCATATTAATATTACAAGGTTGCTTAATATTTATAACTATTACAGCTAATATTGATCCTGGAGAGTTATTTTAAGGATGCTTGTGGCTCACAGTGTGTCAGCCATTAGTAAACAGCCAGTGACATACAATGATGGAACGACGGTCAAGAGCCTACTCGCTATAAGTGTATCGATCTGGTGGAACTTTAATTGAGTATATGGAATAAACAGCAGATGGGAGGCTGTGTGGATATTTTGCTTATAATTGTGTATGGTTGTTGAAATATTGCTGCTTTTATGTTGGTGTTTGCTTTGTTTCGAGTTGAGCATTTTTGGTCAAGTGTGAGTAGGACTGGCTTGTCAGGGGTTCCGTATCAATTTCGTTGTTGTATGTAGATGGGAGGTATAACTTACAAAAGATGATATGTATGGAATTGCGGGCATTTTGTATGAGATGAACCACAAATTTCAAATCAGTTTGAACTGGTTTTTCCGTGACAGAACTTTAAATTTTAAATTTTCAGATTATTTTCTTTACTTGCAATATAATTTCCCAGTCAAGTAGCTTAGAGCTTTTCCTTACGCAGCGCTTATACAATATGCGATAAAGATGGAGCTTAAACCCTCCTATTTTTTTATTGGGTTGACTTAAGAAGATTATTTTATTTGATACTAGCGGCCCGCTCGCGGTTACACCCGCGTGAACTATGTTATTATTAATATCTGTCTCCATGACTACGTCCTAGTGACGTCTATGCAAAATTTGAGACTCCTAGCATTTGTAGTAACGAAGTTTCATACAAACTTNAAAATATCAATTTGAAATATCACGTAGGTATGTAGGTATAATACAGAATCGATTAGTTCTCATAATTATAAAAAGATTGTTCTTTTGATATTACGTTAAACAATATATGTTAATGTTACTTATTATTAAAAAATAAAAAAAATTGCTTCACGCTGTATCCCGCACACAGCAGGATAAGCAGAGGGAACCTAGTGGTAAGACACTCCGTTCCCTATTTTCTTCCTCGAGTGGGAATCGAACCCACACTGATAAACTATAATATACAAAAAAAAACTCATATATTTCATAAGGCCATATTAATATTACAAGGTTGCTTAATATTTATAACTATTACAGCTAATATTGATCCTGGAGAGTTATTTTAAGGATGCTTGTGGCTCACAGTGTGTCAGCCATTAGTAAACAGCCAGTGACATACAATGATGGAACGACGGTCAAGAGCCTACTCGCTACAAGTGTATCGATCTGGTGGAACTTTAATTGAGTATATGGAATAAACAGCAGATGGGAGGCTGTGTGGATATTTTGTTTATAATTGTGTATGGTTGTTGAAATATTGCTGCTTTTATGTTGGTGTTTGCTTTGTTTCTCGTTGAGCGTTTTTTTGTCAAGCGCGAGTAGGACTCGCTTGTCAGGAGTTCCGTATTAATTTTGTTATTGTATGTAGGTTAATGGAAAGTATACGATGAGATGAACAATAAATGTCAGCTTGAACTGGTTTTTTTCGTGACAGAACTTTAAATTTTCAGATTATTTTCTTTACTTGCAATGTAATTTCCCAGTCAAGTAGCTTAGAGCTTTTCCTTATGCATCGTTTATACAATATGCGGCAAAAATGAAGTTTAAGCCCTCTGATTTTTTTTATTACGTTGACTTAAGGAGCTTATTTTATTTGATATAGAACAGGATATTTGATATTAATTTCAGCTTGATATAACTGTGCAAGTTTATAAAAAAAAAATATTTATAAACGGATAGACTGAAAAACTAACATTTTTTAGATTTTTTTTGTAGTACTGAACCCTAAAAATAAAATAAATAATAAATCATATTCATCGCTTGAAAGCTTAGGTACTCTTTGTCTGTATTTAATGATAGATCACTCAAGTTCTGCACTTTCCGCCCTCACATGTGTGTTGAGTGGCGGAATTTAAAGGCCAAGGTAACTTTTTTTAATATAACCATTCCCACGATACGAGGGAACGTAATCCTACTACTATAGAAGTTGTTATTAGTTTGTCCATAATTAAATAGTTTAAATAAAATATATTGTAATTAAAACAATGTTCCATAAGCAATGCTTGTAAACGGTTCTAAATTTAACGGTACAGGTTTATTATTTTATGCTTGAAAAAAGCCTTATGTGAAAAATAGGTTAATTTTTAACCTCATTCCTACTGTTATTAATTAGGCGTTAACTCAGTCATCGAGAACCGAATTAGAGCAGATTTGGGGCCTCATTAATTAATTTCTTTAATTACTCTTTGAACAAATTTAATTATAAAATATTTAATTATACTTCGTATGTGTATTTTAGTGCGTATTATTTTCAAAACTTAAATAATTAAAATCTAGTTTGTATACATTGAATACCATCATCACATTGGATATCTTAGAAACAATCTTACTAATATGGTTATTTTAAATATAGGAAAGCGTCGCCCAATAATGGCCAATTGCATATATTTTCGTTTTCACGCTGTATCCCGCATGCATCAGGATAGCCAGAGGTCTCAGTGTGACATTCCGTTCCTCAATTTTCGTCAAATTCTGAAGGCATTGTGTGATGAGTGACTGAACTCAGCTCCGCGCTTTGCCTTGATATCTGGGCGGAAAAATGAAAATATTAAATATTTTATTTCCTCAAGTAGAAATCGAACCCGCAACCTATCGCATTACCAGTTATAAACTTACTCACATCTCTGCAGCATAACTGGCCTCCATAATTGCAATTTGCAAGCAGCAAGCAAGCTTAGAAATTTAATGTTTAATATTGTAAAATGATTTTTATTTTATAAGTGAAGGCAGTATTTAAATTAATGAAATTACTAGGTGACGGTGAACGCCGATTAATAATTTAGGTACTTTGTTCTCCATGGTATATCCATTTGAAGAAGAAAGTCCCATATTTGAAACTAAAAAAATAATATTTTTCATTAATTTCAGTTTTTATTCAGATCCAGTGATTAACTATTGTTTTCAATAAATTTCTGTATTACATTTATATTAAACTAATTTCTAGATAACGCCAGATAAGTTTCCACATAAAAAAGTAGGTCAACGTTCAAGAAAGCTAGTAAAATCGGGTTGTAACAAAGAATTTTTCAATTCCATTTTTACAGTCGATACGCTGCGAGCAGAGCTCGTCATAAAATTCTTGGCAAGAAGCATCAAGAGAGAAGGTTTACTTGCGCAATTACATTTCTACATGATTAAATTGAGTACTTTTAGGTATATGTTATATTTGGTTTCTATTTTTAACTTTAAAGTGCATTTTATTATGGAAAATAGGTTAATTTTATAATGTTTGAAAATTACACTGAATTAGATTTAGAACTTGAATCACTATTATGAAAGCATTGCCCTCTTAAGTAGCGGCACTCAATATCACGCTTTATCTCGACACCTTAGCGAAGAAATGAAAATATTAAAAAAGTCCTGGAATGGGAATCGAATCCACAACCTGTTGCGGTTACTTTGTGCTCTTGCACCACGACCGGCCGTGGCAATATGACATTGATTGAATTAAGGTCATAAAACACATAAATAATAAAAAAAAACAAATATAAATGAAAAAAAAATCGAAATTCATTCAAATGTAAATGTTCATTCAAATTAAATTCAAATATATATACATTCCTTTGATAAGAATTTTCATACTTAATTATATTGTATATAAACTGAAACATTCGCCAGTACGTACTTTAATTGCCGCCGGCATAACTTTGAAGTCTGCTTATGATCTTCTTTCCAAGTGTAACTCATTGTTTACTCATAACTTATTCACCAGATATTATATAATAGTCTTTACTGATTCAATAATAAAGACTATAATTTACATGGCTTAATATTCCAAGGTACACGGTGTACCGCCCATGGCCACTCGACGTCTTGCCCCGGGCCACTTATTCTTTCAGGGATACTTCTACTATAATTAAGGAAATTGTATTTAAATTTAAACAAAGAATGAAAATCTTATTATTTAAGCGTTTCTTTATTTTAAAATTTAGTGTCCGTGTCACAGAATGAATTTCAACGAATTGTCTCATGTTTTTGAATGTGTTTTCTTTTTTTTATAGGATAGGTAAAGGGCCTAGAGTTTTCGGAGCTAAACGCCGCGCTTTTGACTAAGCATTAGAGCGATGAAATTAAAATATTAATAAACAATAATTAATTCTATCGAATGTGGTTCCACCCCACAACCGCAAGTCGCGTTACGCCTAGCTTCAACATAATATTATGATGAAAATAAAAAATAATTGAGACTATAGCGGCACAGCTGGGCAGCGTGTGACCGCAAACGAGAATCGTCATGTTGTAGTTAGTGCTATGGTGTTTGAACATAAACGTAATGGATGTTTGCAAGACGAACACGGCGTTTAGTACCGCCATACAACATGTAATGCTACGGTTTTTACTACTTTATCTGCCAAGGAAGAAAAATGTAGGGGTACGAATTGTGAAGCTAAAGATACACTTGTAATTTTTTTCAGTATCCCCCTTTATCTCATTTATAATAGGGTAGGCAGAGGGAACCCAGTGTTAAGACAGTCCGTTACCCTCTTTCCACTGAATTTCGTGGAAGTGCGTGTAGTACGGATGCGAAATTCCATGCCGCGCATTTGCCTTGGTCCCAGAGAAATGAAAATATGAATAAATAATATTTTTATTCATTCATTCTCCCGTGGTTATCGAACCCACAATAGTCGCGTTCATTCATTAAACGTAAGAGATTGATAGGAACCTTAAAAGGTTCCCTTTTATAATCATTAAAACACAATAAAAACACCGATTTCGGATCGCTCTTCTTCCGGAAACGTTAACTTATCGCATGTCTAGGTCTCGTATCAGTAGTATTAACTTAAACATTTCCTTAATCTGATAGCCTGGTTTCCTTTATCGACTATAATAAATATAAAACTGGTATATAAAAATACCCTAATGGCGTAGTGAAACTAGTTTGTGTAACATCACTTAGCTTAAACAAGAAAAATGCCGGGCGGACTCACTCATGAATTTCCGTAGGGTTCCGTAGTAAAAGATGTAATTTCTTCGTCTTGGTATTGATACCAGATCTTATGATTTGTCTGCCTTCCTATTTAACCTACTCCACTTTGCATGATCTTTAGCGTCCTCGGTGGTTAGACCATTGGTTCTCATGCCCTTTTACGACATCCAACCAGAGCTTCCTTGGGCGTCCAGGAGGTCTTACTCCAGGGACTGATATGGCAAGGCACTTGCATCTACGCCAGCGCTAACCTGGGAGGGTTTAGCACCGCTAACAGTAGTCCTAACTATAGAAGCCTCAGGGATCTCTTAGGATCGCAATGCTCACCAAACGACCATATGCAGCTTTCCTTTTTTTCCATCAAAGTTCTGAGGGAGAAAATGGTGTCCATAGTGATTCATAGTGAATCATAATAATAATTGTATTTCGAATGTTATAGTTTAATTTGATTATTATAGAAACCTATATCCTTTAATTTTAAAAAGCTTGTTGAAATATTTTATTATATAAAAACAATAGACCTCATTTCCGAATAATAACAAAAGTTTGAGTTTCATAGTTAGCATATACCTATGGTCTCGCACTCACGTTAATTTGGTAATGCTCCAAGTGTTACGAAACCAGCATAAATTACGAACTGAAAGTTAATGGCAGCCATGAAACGTAATATACATTAGATAAGTAAAATTGTCTGGCAAATTGGTTAATACACAGCTCTCCATCAAGCTCTTAGAATTTGTCTCAAAATCAAATTCCGCTTCACGCTGTATCCCGCACACAGCAGGGTAGGCAGAGGGAACCTAGTGTTAAGATACTCCGTTCCCCACTTTCTTCCGAATTCTGGAGGCATTGCTTCGACACCAGAGCGACAAAATGGAAATATAAACGTAAATAAATATTTCACTTCCTCGAGTGGGGATCGAACCCACAACCATCGCGTTACAATCACACCCTTGTGCCGCTGCGCCACGACGACCTCTCTCAAAATGTTCTTCCAAAATAATGAATTGTTGAGACAGGCGATTGAATTCGCTCGCTACAAAGTAAAAATAATTTTACGCCATTTTCCTTTGTTATATACAATGTCATTATTTAAGAGATACGTGTGAAACGTCTATTGATTTTCTATTTCGTTGCTTTGTTTTCGAAGTCGGGATTAGAAGTGAGATTTTTTCTTTCCTGGAAAATTGTCATTGGAGTTCCTTTCCATAAATNTACTAGACAGCTTGTTTTACAAACGTAAGTTAGATATGTAATCTGTATACATAAAATTCTTGCATTATTAAAGTTGTTTATTCTCCAAAAAAGAGCCGTAAGATATATTTATAATTTAAGAGCTTGAGATTCTCTGCGAGATGTTTTCAAAGATGCAGGTATTATTACAGTTGCTTCCCAATTTCTATACTATAATATTCTCTTTGTCCGACAAAATATACATAGTCATAGAAAAAATAGCGATAGTCATACGATAGAAACGAGAAATAAAGATAAGCTTGTTACACCAAGCTTTCGCCTCCAAAAAGTTAATAAATCCTTTATGGGTCT
>JAKRZM010001210.1:35452-73621 GCA_036379175.1 Heliconius cydno galanthus
GATATCGTCTTCTGTAATGCCATAAGCCTTTGTTTGTTTTGATTTTAGGTCATGTTTATATATTATATCGATGTATTTTTCTTTCTCTCTCTCTCTTTTCTCGAAAATTTTAGATTTGTAACGAATGTAATTTAGACTAACTAAGCCAAATGAGATGCTTAATCGAAACTATCTCTGAGTTTAGCAAGGCAATCTAACTTCAAGAACAATTGTTACGTTAATTAGCTGTGTTCTACGCCTTTCTGTATATATAAAGGACAGGTTTAATTTGTAATCGTCTTGGGTTTCCTTTATTAAGATACTTCGTTCCCATTAAGAAGGACAGAAGGCGGAACTCAACACCGTGCTATGCCTCGAGACAAGAGCGAAGAATTGAAAATAGTAATTATTTCATTTCCACGAGTGGGAATCGAACTCACAGCCTGTCGCTTTTACAGTCACACGCTAACGCTGTTCCGCGCTATGACTGGCCTGGCGCTCTGGTGTCGAAGCAAGGCGCGGCGTTGAGTTCAGAGAGAGAAAATGGAGAATGGAGTGTCTTAACACTACATTTCCTCTGCCTACTATGCTGTGTGCGGGATACAGCGTGAAGCATTTTTCTTAAGTTATTTATATTCACTAATAAAAGTAGTCAATCTAATTTCATTTTTGTACTTAATTAACCTATTTTTATGGCTTTAGGCCAATCTATCTAGGTCGCTGTATGTCACACAAATATTTGTGGCTAGAATATCGGTTGCAATATCCGCTATCTACTTTGGCCTACCGATGGCATTTGAATGTTGTTTATTTCCAATTGAAGCGAAGCGAATAAAGATTTATTTGGATGATAATTGGTTAATAAAACTGGTAAAGTGCGAGTCGGATTTGGCCATAGAGGCTTCCATACCAAATTCAATTATAAGTAGGTCAATAGAACGTACAAAGTCGTTCTTGCATTTAAATTAGGCATATTTAACTAAACAAATAACTAAGTATATATCGAAATTAGTATTTTTTTAATGATAATGAGACTTGATCTTAAGAAGTAAAAAAAAAAATTCTAGTTTTTTTTGGAGTTGAAACAATAGATAGGGAAAGAGTAATCAGAAGTAAATTTCTGAAATGTACGAGATAGTCTCTTTCAAAATATTATAAAAAAAGCAGCTTCACGCTGTATCCCGCACATAGCAGGGTAGGCAGAGGAAACCTAGTGTTAGACACTCCGTTCCCCGCTTTCTGCCGAAAATATTATAATATTAGAATATTTAAAAAAAGTTATTGTAAGGCATCAGGAGGATAAGCCCCAATTAGTATAATAGCAGATGATATACGAGGCAATTAAGCAATCACAACGAGACCAATTACCTGCACTGAGGTAGAAAATTAATTTCATTATCCATTCAAAGCATACCACGTTTAAAAAAAATAGGCCGATTTTTAATCTGTCGAAAAATATGCGAAAATTACCTACAGCGGTATTCTTCTTTTATTCGTATTTTGTTTAGTTTAGTGGTTTAGCGGATGATAAAAATGTATTGGTATTTGGTATGTAAGCTAATACTCTTTATATCCGTTAGTTGGCTTTAGTAGCTTTAGATTTGAATATTTTTATTAATAAATTTATTATATAGAAATATTCTTTACTGACTGTGCCGAAGTTCTAGTTTACATGTAGGCATTTAAGATATTTTTTTATCAGCGACGTTGAGTTTGGTCATTTAACACGCAATGCGTCCAGAATTCAGCAGAAAGTGGGGAACGGAATGTCTTAACACTGGGTTCCCTCTGCTTACCCTGCTGTGTGCGGGATACAGCGTGAAGCTAATTTAATTTGATTAATTATTGTCATTGTTAAAAGATAAATTAATGACATTGTAAAGATTTTCTCTGTTCTTAGATCTTCTCTGTCTTTACTTAGTTCAATATATTTATGGTTAATAAAAGATCAGGCTACAGAAACAGGCATGAATAAAAATAAGTAGATTTTATTGCCAAATTTACCAGCACCAAGGGACATTGGGCTGAATTAGCACACCTCCAACGCGAGTTAAGTTTAAATAAATAAAGCAATTCAAATACCATCCACGTAATTGGAGTAAAGAGAGCTGGCTAATAAATAACATAAGTGCCTATTTACTTTGCGACGAGTTTCGTTAGGCTGTGGACTTGGAGTCCCTTCATGACCTTTTCGGGAAATTAACTGGAATGGACGAGACAAATCCCTACGTTAAACGAGGCATCTACGCAAGTAAGTAAAGTGACTCGAGTATAATGTTTTGAAACTGATAGTTTGTATCTATTATTTCAAATTAAAGTCCTTTAAAGATTTGGGGCCAGTCGTGGCGCAGGTGCACAAGTGTGTAAATGCATTATTTTATCTATATATATATATATATAAAATCGAAAGGTCATTCACTCATCGCGAAATCTCAGAAACTACATGTGCTAGGAATTTCAAATTTTGCATAGGAGTTATTTATAGGACGTAGGTGCTCGCTAAAATGGAAATTTGCAATATTCGACTTCAAAGGGGTTGTTTTTGGGGTTGAAAGTTTGTATGAAACTTCGTTACTACAAATGCTAAGAGTCTCAAATTTTGCATGGACGTCACTTATAGGACATAGGTACTCATGGAGACAGAAATTAATAATAACGTAGTTCACGCAGGCGAAGCCGCGGGTGGGCCGCTAGTACTATATAATAACGAAATATGTAATATTTTCATTTCTTCCCTCTGCTGTCAAGGTGTTGAGGACCACGCAATGCCCCCAGAATTTGGTGAAAAGTGGGGAGCAGAGTCTTTAACTATACTCCCTCTGCCTATCCTGCTACATACGAGATATGACGCGAAGCTGAAAGTAAAGTCCACTAAATGAGAGAGTATTTCTAAATTGCGTATATTGAATGCTTGTTTATGAGCTCATTCATTATACATACGTACATACAGAGTTCCGCCAACACTGTATTGTCGCAGCTGGCTCACGCTAATATTTGTCCGCTTGGAACAGCGTCTAATATCACTAAAAGTTTTCATGCGCAGAACCATTATTTATTCAGAACCTTCAACGTTTCTTAAGTTTACAAGGACTCTACCTGACGTAGCTGGATGTGTATGGAATTCTAAGATTTTTCTTCGCAATGTTTTGTATTTACTTTTTGTTTTACTTCTTTATTTATTGTATGGGCAAGTTATAAAATATAACTTATGATTATCATTTTTTATGACTAATGACAAAATAACTTTGAAAATTGAGATTTTGAACTGCTGCTCTAGTCTGTGGTCACATGTAAACAATAGGGAATAGCCCTTATCTTTTAGAACTTTTTGCCTTATCTGTATCTAAAAAAGTTAAAACAACATCACTTTTAACTTCAATTATTGTTTAATTTAAACACTCACCATTCTTATAATTAATTTGTTTACGATAAGTTATTTTTACTTTTATACTGTTAAATTATAGATACAATAATTTTCACCTAATTTAAATTCCTCAAGTACCTACCGATTTATACACATATTTAAATAGAAATTTCCAAATATAATGAATAATATATGCAACATTACAATTTTAACCCGTACCCCAGCTATTGAAAACGACGTATCGTGCATTGGTTCATAACAAATGAAATCGAGTACTAAACTGATGACGTCACTGGTGTGTGACGTTCTGTTTCACGCAACAAACACCGAGGTTTACGATACTTTACGTACATATATACGATACTTTACGTACATATAAAATATTACGATAGCACTCTGTCTTATAGCTCCTGAAATATTTTAGCGTTGGTTAAGCTGTAAGCTCCTCGGGTGCCTTCGTTTATTCTGTGTAATAAATGTTTCATATTCGTATTGCAAATTAGACATTTGTAAAATTAAATTTGAGTTTTGAGATTAATTTTCGGTTTTTTTAATATATGTATTTAGTAGATAATGTCTTAAGTAACAAAGGTATTTTACTATAACACATTGAATTTAATATTATATTAGATAAGTATGCATAAGAAGTATTTTTTTATTAAAATAGTCTAATAGTAGACTAATTGTATCAAATTTTTACTTAGTATGTGATATGGGATTTTTAGATAAATTTTTAGTAGTTAGCTCTCTACTCAGGGAGCTACCGCCAGCTATCTATTTGGAAACAGACAAAATTCTTTCTTGGATATCATCATACATCACCAAATTACCGAGTCTAATACATTATAATACAAAAACACAAAATATTATATACCTTTATATTATATCTACACATAGATCAATATAAATGAAAATTAAAAACATAGTAAACAAAAAACAACCCACTTTTAATCAGCGAAAAGCCAAACATAGACTGGGATAAGTAGAATCAATTAAACCAACCCCTATAATGTAGGCTTAAATCGCAACTGATCGTAGAGGATATCATTAATCGTAGTGCCTGATGGATGTTACGTTTATTAGATAGTAAACTTTATGGTTATGGTACGATGGTACGAACAAGACGTGAGCTCATAGGTATACCTTCTACGTAGAAAATTATTTTGGGGTTATATTTGGGGGTTATAATTACTTACGCGATATTACGGTCTTGAGTGTAGTAATAAGTTTTAGATTACAAATATAATTTGTCTTTATTCGGTTTTACATATTCCTTCTTTAGATTTAAGTATTTGTGGATTCGATATTCAGTCGAGGAAATTAAATATTTTTCTCTCTATTTCTCTCCGCTGCTCTGGTGTCGAAGCAAATAATGGCGTTGAGTTCAGACACTCAACACGCAATTCCTTCTGAATTCGGTGAAAAGTGCTTAAAAGTAGGTTCCCTCTGCCTTCCCCACAGTGTTTGGGATTTGATTTAATTCTTTAGATTTTATGAGATTTACTTTGTGCTTGGTAATATAAATTGGAAGCCTGATTTATACTGCAGTGTACACAAAATTGCAAGCAGAATAAATCCGGCGGTGAACCAGCTACTTTTTGTGAGATTCGTAACCTAGATTCCTATCTCTAGGAGATTTCATGTCCAATTTTTTTGTTAAATACTAAAAAAATTAAACATAATATTGGCCGTTCCCTCCACTTTACAAAAGGGTTGGCTCGTTTTCGGCCAAAGAATCAGCAATGCGAGTCGGCGAGGAATGCAGCGAACATTCTTGCCACCATACCACAAGTTGTACGTAAATAGCCAAGTATTCTACATAAAGTATATATATTGTAACTATATATATGTTTGTTTATTTTATATATTTAAATCTATTGCACCTGATGAAAGCCATTGAAATGAGGGCAGGGCAGTCGTGTCTCTAGAACTCGGCAGAAAAGTGGGGAACGGAGTGTTTAAACACTACCCTTTAACACTCTGCCGTGCTACATGCGGGATACACCGTGAAGCTGAATTTATTTCAGCACACTTAATTATATTGTAAATGTTATATAACTTAATCAACGAATGGCATGTTGGACTTATTAATAAATTAAAATTGAGTTACGCAAATAATATTATTATAATAAACTGTGTTAACACGCCCGAATACCAGCTGTGACTATCAACTGAGGTATTATGAATCTTTATAGCCGGTAAATTTTGAATTTGTCATGAAATTGTTATTACAAGCTTATATTATTCAAAATGATCAAATAAAATGTGAATTTTCTGCAGAAATCCATGGAATGATAAAAAATATAGTATTTAAAAGAAATTAGTTAATAGTCATTGGGGTAAGTAAGCGCACTGGGTAAATGAGCGCACTGCCTCAAAATTTCTTCTTATTAAGACAATTTCGTTGCCCACTTGCCGCCGAATTCTTAAAGATGGTGCTTCTTGAATGAGATGAAAATGAATTGTAGGAAAATTGTATTTTTTAATGTTAACAAAAATCTATGACAAAATAATAAAACATATACAAATACATATATTTTCTTTAGCTTGGTCTTAACAATTAACACGTTAGTAAAATACTAAAAGTGCAAAAAACATTTCAGTTATAGCCTATAAATTTGATTGCTAAAATTTATGCGCGTACCTGTGAGTAATCTGTTTATTACCGAATGAAAAATAAATTACCAGATTCATTCAATCGCAAAATGGAACCTGAGCATGCTTCACTATGGTCTGATTAAGATTGTATAGCATTTATATTCAAAACTCAGAACGGGAAATACTTTTCATAAAAGAAAATACAATTATTATTAATTTAATATTGTGGCCATTTGTAGTGCAAAGGCTTAAAGTGTGTGTAAACGAATCAGGTTACGGGTTCGATTCCCGTTCGGCGTAAAATTAGAAGCAGTGTTTTAATACTAGCCTACCCTGCTATGATAAAAATTATAAAAATTTCGGTTATTATTATTTTTTTATNCTCATATTTGTAATATTTTCGATATATACCAATATATTAAAATGCTTATTAATTTGACGTGCAATTTATTCGGCCATGTTAATAACAACCGACCGTTGCTAAGCAACGATTTGCAAAGTTTGTTGTTAGAAAACGTCACCCAAAATGAGGATTTCATAAATATATTTAATAAATATTCGTATAGTTCAAGCGGGCGTAGCCGCGTTCGGGTCCACTAGTACAATATATAAATACTTTAGAAATACTTGTCATAAACCATATGAAAATGTTCAAAATAGAATTTATATTATATCAATATATAATAATTACTTAAAAAGTAAAATACGCCTTAGTAGCTCCACGACAATAACAGTACCGCTTTGATATTTTCCATGCGACCGCCATTGTGCCACAGAAAGGGAAAATCGAGCAATGCTGCGCCCGAAGGTCGGAACCATTAAGTTTCATTTCATGGTTACAAGCTATGGTAAAATGAAAACACAAAGATAATACAAGCATTTCATGGTAAACTTGATGTTCCATACATTACATAGTTAAATTTACATAATTTCTCACTTATGGCGAAGTTGGTAAACAAAGTTCGTAGCGTTTCTATTAAGGTCAATTTAGCACTACGAGGCTGGTAGGTTAACGTGAATGAATGACCTTCACTCAATGCGGGTAAAAGGAGAGTGGAAGGGAGAAAGTAGATTATATAGCTAAACTTCGATGACGGCACAAATCAATCCATTAATGGTACTATAAGTTTGACAATCATTATAGTTTATTGTGTCTATCATAAAAGCTTGGCAATTTTAATTAACTTGATGGAATTAAGACCTTATACTTTTCTATTATTCTTTTATCTTTTACTAGCGAATGTAGTTTATTTAATGTAATAATAAAACATAATAAATATGGAATAATAATATTTTTTATAAAAATAATGAATTATTTAAGAAAAATACAAATAAAAAGTTGCAAGTGGGATATTATTTGCATGATATCTACATATAAGACGTTTACGATTATCTTATAGAAATAACTAGCGGCCCGCCCGCGTGCCTGCGTGAACTACGTTATTATTAATTTCTGTCTCCATAAGTACATACGTCCTATAAGTGACTTCCATGCAAAATGTTTTTCAACCCCAAAAACAACCCCTTAGGAGTCGAATATTGCAAATTCCCGTCTTAACAAGCACCTACGTCCATGTAGTTTCTGAGATTTCGCGATGAGTGAGTGACCTTTTGATTTTATATATATAGACTATCAGTGTGACATATTATTTCAGTACTAAAAGATAAAAAAATATTCGACGATAATGTGATGACGAAATGACGATGCATTTAAGCTGTGCTCTCTAATTCTTTCTCAGTAGAAGTAAATAGGTATATGAACTTAAAAACCCAATAAGACAAATATTTACAAGCATACTTCTAGTATAGTATAGTTATTTTTTGGTGTTAAGCTTGAAATATGCCTTAAATGTTATATCTGTGGCAATAATTGAGACTGACAAGCCTTAAAGGGCGTTAAATAAAGGGTCAGCCGAGTACTGCTCTCTATGTAAATATTAAATGAGGCCAAAAACCACCACTTCGAACCGAATTAGAGTTTAACAAATATCAACTTGACATGCTTATGAATTTTGATCTTGTCGTTTTAATAATACATTAATTACAATATTTTAAATATTTTTAAGTTTACATAAATATATTTATATATATATGTATATATTTTCATTTTGTTCAGGTTAAGCAGAAGTCGTCCTAAAACGTACGTAACTAAGCACATAGTATGAGTGTTGTAACTCAACGCCGCGTTATACTTTGTTACCAGAGCGAAGAATTGAAAATATTAAATATTTCATTTTCACGAGTGAGAATCGAACCCACGCCCCGCATCACGACGTCCTCAATGTACACACAAACACACACACTCGTACGTATATCAGTAACTTGTGACTAAAGGGAATATACAAAGTTGTCTACACTTTATTGAGGAACAGATATTACACCCTCACCCGATAAGTAAGTTACGATTGGTTTCAGCTTACAGGCAGCTGTATAAGATTTCACTGTTGTTTTATTCGATATCGTTAGGAGCAAAGGAATACAAAACTTGGCTCCTTATAAATACTTTGATACAGTACAATGAGAAAGAAATAATTTATTACAAAAAAATTGCAAAGTGTACTTAATATTTAAATAAACTACGTCGTCTTATATTGTATTACAAAAACGATCTTTTACCTTCCTAGTCGAATAAAAGAATATTGGAATTGAAAAATCAAAATAAGTCACGCGTTCACGCTGTATCCCGCNATATATTTATATATATATGTATATATTTTCATTTTGTTCAGGTTAAGCAGAAGTCGTCCTAAAACGTACGTAACTAAGCACATAGTATGAGTGTTGTAACTCAACGCCGCGCTTTACTTTGTTACCAGAGCGAAGAATTGAAAATATTAAATATTTCATTTTCACGAGTGGGAATCGAAGCCACGACCAGTATCACGACGTCCTCAATGTACACACAAACACACACATTCGTACGTATATCAGTAACTTGTGAGTAAAGGGAATATACAAAGTTGCCTACACTTTATTGAGGAACAGATACTACACCCTCACCCGATAAGTAAGTTACGATTGGTTTCAGCTTCCAGGCAGCTGTATAAGATTTCGCTGTTGTTTTATTAGATATCGTTAGGAGCAAAGGAATACAAAACTTGGCTCCTTACAAATACTTTGATACAGTACAATGAGAAAGAAATAATTTATAAGAAAAAAATTGCAAAGTGTACTTAATATTTAAATAAACTACGTCGTCTTATATTGTATTACAAAACGATCTTTTACGTTCCTAGTCGAATAAAAGAATATTGGACTTGAAAAATCAAAATAAGTCACGCGTTCACGCTGTATCCCGCACCCAGCAAGATAGGCAGAGGGATCCGAGTGTTAGGACACCCAGTACCCCACTTTCTGCAGAATAAAATATTATTTATGAATATTTTCATTTAGTCGCTCTCATCAAAAGCAAAGCGCGGCGTTGAATTTCGCTACTCAACACGCAATACTTAGAAAATTCAGCGAAAAGTGGGAAACAGAGTGACTAGTTTATTCTCTCTTTCTAGTAACATTAGGTTTCCTATGGCTACCCTACTATACCCATATAAAATAAATAAAAAAGATATTTCACAGAAAATGTTATTTACACCTCTAAATTTAAGTTAAACGTAGCGTTTACTAAATACAGTTAATCGGGTGGTAAGCCGATATGACATCCGCAATGTCTTTAGAATAACTAAATCGAATTTCTGTAATGATTAATGTTCGGAAGCTTCTTCATTACCTATATAGCGAAGAGTTTCGTTCATTTCTCTTTTAATCGCTTTCCATCGTGGCACAGTGCCTTAAACGTGTGACTTTAAACGCGACAGGTTCGATTCCTAGGAAATTAAATATTGAATATTTTCGTTTCTTCACTCTGGTGTCAAGGCGTTGGGGTCCGCCACTCAGCAGGCAATGCCTTCAGAATTAGATAAGTGGGGAGTGGAGTAGCTCAACACTAGGTTTCCTCTGCCGACACTGCTAAACGCGGGAAACAGCGTGAAGCTGAAAATAAAATTTTCTATATTTTCACAAAAAAAAAAACTTTTTAGATACTTTTACCCTTTTTTCTAGCCATGCTTCCAAATTTATGATATTGCGGAATACATGCTGAGCAATCTTACCAAAACGGGAAATGAAAATAAATAAAATAAAATCATTCTCTCATTCAATTTCATCCTATTGTGAGTGGAGAATCAACTAACAATCGTCGATTTTATGGTTATTGATAAGCAACATACGAGGATACAATATCCCACTGAAGGACAGTCGGAGAGCATCGTCGTGAAAGATTAAAGGACAGGGTGATATATTCTTCATGGAGAACTGAAAAACTGAAATTGAGAATGAACAGGATAACCTCACGTTCCTCATGTGATTATCAGGGCAGATTTAATCCTTTTGCAGGGTTAGAAGCAGGGTTCATAAAGAATATACTCGTATAAACGCACAATGATTTCGGCAGTCAGGAAAATTAAAAAGAAATGTGTAAAAATAAAAAACTTAAAAATATTTCATATTTTTGCCTAATCCTTTTCATTAGTTTTCAGAAAATTACACCTTAATTTCATTTCTTTGTAAAATTAGAAATTAAAATGTATATTATTTTGGTTGGATATAAAAAATGTATCTGTTTTTGTTAATTATGGCGAATATTAATATTAAAACGACGTCAATTACAGATTAAATATACATAAATTCAAACGACAATATTGTTATTACAATTAAATTTCGGTGACATTTTCGAAAATCTTAGGCTTATCTCGGAAATAAGCGGAAATTATTTAAGCGAAATATTTTGATATAATTTATGAATAGTTCAAGCAGCTCTCTCGGTAGCGTTGGGCTAATCAAATTCACGCTTTGGCTTCTCTTTCAATTATTATAATAATTTATTTCTTGCTTTAGACATAGCGTAACTTAGTTAAATATTATCATCATTATGTGTTTATTACAAAACATAAATTGCTATTTTGTTAACATTTTCTCGCAATTAAACAGATTATTTTTATAGACAAGAAGTTTATTTTATACAAATAGGTTTGTTCAAGATTCTTATTATAAGTATAGAATAAATCTGTATTTGTTTAAATATATCACTTCTATTTATTTTCATTCTGTAAAACCATTCAATGTTAAATTAATTTGACATTATCTTAAGAAATCTTTTTTTTTGGACAAATTCATTTATTTATCTGCTCCTACTTCACTTGTAGCTTTAAATATAAAGATCTTGTCTCATGAGATCACTTTTGTTGTTCGCCTGTCAAGAGGAGGAGGAGGAGGTATCAAGAAATTGATATCAAATAGCCAAGTTTACATTAGAACAAAGAAAACGTAAACTTCTATATCAACATAATAAAAAGATATGATACACGTTTACACATCTTTATAGGTGCATTTTGTATGAAATTCCCCATGAATACAAACCTATACAATTATGAAACTTGGCAAGTGAGAGCATACAAAGAAAAAAAAAGCTGAAAATTAAATTTTATAGGAATATAATTAAAAATGATCACTGCAAAGTTATATTTGTAACATATTGCGTATAAAGCGAGTACATTCGCTCGTAAAGTTAAGTTTGTTAACTTTTGTAAGTCACGTTTTCGTCGACCTACAATCATGAAATTAGTACGGACCCTCGGCCTAATAGAGATATACGAGTATATTAAAAAGAAAGAGAATTGCACGCCTGCTGCCACCAACCTAGCATGTTTACTTTTTTTCGTCCTCATCATCATCATCATGTTTCAAGCTGAACTGGACAAAGCAGCTTATAGCCACGCGAACGAGTTCGATCTTCAGCCAGAATTTTAACCCAGAATTGGATATTTTAAAAAACATAATTTAAATCTATTAAAAAAACATATAAAGGGATTTTCATTCGTTCATTCTGAATAAAAGACTAATATTTTTGGATTGTGCATATGGGCCAACTTCATTTATTGCACTACCACTTACCGTGTTAAGCTTATACAAATGGATTTTCGTTCATATTTTTAAGAGCTTTCTGTTCAACTCTTTTACTTGTTTTTATACACCGGAAATATTTACGACTATCGACTATATATTGCCCGCATAAACTTTAATAAAATGTATAAAAATATGCCGCATTGTAATTTTAAAAATGTCAAGTTTGTTTTTATATATAAAAAAATATATATTAATAATGAATTTTGAATTTATTTTTTTATTCTTCAAATCTTTATTAATAAACACAGATATCAATTAAAATTATTTATCTTGTGAACGAAGAGAAACGTAATATTCATAAATAAGTTCAGATCAGTCTTAGTAGAAAACAAGTATCGAAGAAAATTATTAGGCTTTTGGGATTAAACAACAAAATCTATATCCTTAAATATTAAATTACCACAACTAATAAACTGTGTGATTATAGACGCGAGAGCTTGTGGGTTCGATTCCCATATGAGGAAATGAAATATTTACTATTTTCATTTCCTCGCTCTGGTGCAAAGGAAAGCGCCAATGCAATACCTCCAGAAATCGGCGGAAAGTGGAAAGCGGAGTGTTTTAACACTAGGCTCCCCCTGCCTACTCTGCTACATGCTGGGTATATCATGAAAATATATAAAAAAGTTGGCAGCTTTAGAAAATTTAATAATATTAATTGATTAACAACACGAAGCGATAAGCCTTCAGTTTCAACTTGGAAAGCAGTTAAATTGATATTAATAGTTCACCCCATACAATCCGTGTAATATTTGAAAATAGCTAGAAACTAAAGTTAACAGATTGACCCTCTAAAACAGATCTTGTTTCCGAAGTTCCATATTCACGGTTTAACAGCTACGTCGATTAAAGAGGCAACTCATCATTGGAGAGTTCCAAGTTTTAGGTGGCTATCAGTGAACTATCGTTAAGCCGGCAGGCCGCAAAGGCGACCGCTTGTTAACGTACATTAATTACCTCGTTAGTAGTTAGTCACGCGATCTGACCTCTGCTAATTTACGATTGTATTTTCTAAATTATTATTTTTTCCTTTTTTTGTTTTATTTATTGTTTTGTTTATGTTTTTGGTTATTACAAAATTAGGGCAGTTGTGGTACAAGCGTGACAGGTTGTAAGTTCGCTCCCCACTCGAGGAAATGTAATATTTAAATTTTCCATTACTTCGAATGTCTCCAGAAATCGGTTGGAAGTGGAGAGCGGAGTGTCTTAGCACTAGGCTCTCTCTGCTTACCCTGCGACGTACGGAATACAGCGTGAAGATGATAAAAAATATGCCTAATCCAAAGAAATGATGGCATGATCGATAGTGGAGAACATAGGTTTATTTGAAGAAAAGTATCCACTTTATTTGAGCAAATATTATATGGTGTTATTTTGTACCGCCATTGGAACACATATAACAATGTTATTGCTGACTAACGCATAAAAGAAGATTTCGTTCAGTTTCCTTTTATTTTATAACATAAAGGTCCTCGGAGCCTTGCTTTGTTGCTGCTATAGAAAATTCTGCAATAGAACAAATTCTACGTTCCTTCAAGTGTGAAATGGATATAACGAGTGGTTTTTTTAACTTTAAATAGTAAAGATGTCATAGGTTTTTGACTGGAATGTAGTTAATACTTATTTTTAACATAACCTTTAACACTAATAATACCTTTAAGACCACAGTGGCGTAAGGACCCAGGTGTTTAGCTTTAAACGCAGAAAGGTTGTAGATTCGATTTCTACTTGAGGAAATGAGAAATTTAATATTTTCATTTTTTGCCTCTAGTAACGAGGCAAACCGTGGCGCTGAGTTTCACCAAGCAACCCGCAATGCCTCCAGAATTCATTTAAAAGTGAAGAATGGGAACGGAGTGTCTTAACAGTGGGTTCCCTAGTTCCCTTTGCTTCCCCTCTCATATGCGGGATACAGCGTAAAATAAAAATAATTAACCTTAAACCTTCTATGAATCAGAACAACATACAGAAATATAAAGAAACCAAATCACAATAAAAACGAAAGAAAATTCTCGAAAGAAACATAACGGTGGCTATAATCGTGAATAGATTATTTAATCTCCAGATTCACACCCCGGTGCTGTAAGAACTGTAACATAAACACGAAGGGAACAAGACCAGCTATAATTCAACCCGTAAAATGTTAAGAAGAAAGGGTAGGATTTGTTTGTACGGACAAAGAGGCGGTCAGAAAGAATGTGAGTTATGGAGCCATTTGCTGGTGAAACTGTACGAGCACTTCTCGCCTTTGAAACAAAAACAAATAAAATAATTTTTGCATTCACTATAATTCAAAAGGAATAACGTTTTTCAAATTTATGTAAACTATTATGATACTTTTTTTCAGCTTCACGCGTAGGCAGATGGAACCTGGGAACCTAGTGATAAGGTTCTCCATTCTAATTAAGACATTTCCGTTCCCTACTTTCCGCCGAATTCTGGAGGCGGAGGCGAAAATATATATTTCATGACCTCGAATGGGAATCCAATTCACATTCTGTCATGTTTTCCGTTACATGTGTGACCCTGTGGCGACTGGCCTCAACTATGTCTAGATAAATAATTAATTAATTAATCATTGTTATAAGTATTTTTACTGATGAAGAAGAGGCTATGCGTAGTCTTCACCTCTGGTGATTATTTATTAGTTCATACAATAATGGACTTTTTATCATTTTTTTCTTATGTATAAATCCTGAAATACTGAACGCAGATAAATATTACAATAACACAGGAAAGTTTAATTGCTTTTATTTTGGATTAAAGCTTAACATTTACTATAATGCGAATAATGCCTTAAAAGAAGACGAAAATATTTTTTTTACAAAACTCCACAAAAAGAGAAGAGCTTTTCAAAGTGTGAGTCAATTACGACAAAATTCTGAGATATTAAAACAGGTCCTCCGCTTGAGGGAGCATCGCAGCGCAGTAAACATGATAATTGGAATTTAACGCTCAGAGACCCTCACGGCTCAGGGTACCCTGTTTGCATCAAAGCTGCCAGCCGTGAAGAGGTCAGGACGCCAGGACCCTTTTAAATTGTCCGAAATTTAATTAAAATGTTACAAAAGTTATATAAGGATGGCTAATGTCGTTATCTTGGTTAAAACTGGCTGTGATATCTAATTTGGATGTGTCATAAATAGATTAGAGATGGTTTAATGTGTAATGATATAGTTACGTATGAGATTCAGTTATGGTAAACAATTCATCTAATAATATCTAATTTAAACCTTTGCATTTTAAACGCCTTGTGTAAAAATAAGAGTTTTCTGTATCTCTCTCTCTCTCTCTTCTGATTTCGACTGTATTTTTTTTGTTTCTAATCTAGCTAGCTCTAATCTAGCTAGCTAGGTTTCAACTGGGTGGACTGAGTTAATGATATATTTTTTGTATGAAAGCTGGTGCTTCCCCATGTGGTCCCATTTTGATTTGGTCCAAATCTAATAATGCCATTCATGAGAAAATCATATAAGTTTTAAATTTGGATAGTTGACTGTTTGAAGTCAGTTCTTTATTTGTTTAAAATTATATATTACTAGCGGCCCGCTCGCGGTTACACCCGCGTCAACTATGTTGTTATTAATTTCTGTCTCCATGGCTACGTCCTAGTGACGTCTATGCAAAATTTGAGACTCCTAGCATTTGTAGTAACGAAGTTTCATACAAACTNAAGAGGTCAGGACGCCAGGACCCTTTTAAATTGTCCGAAATTTAATTAAAATGTTACAAAAGCTATATCTGGATAGCTAATGTCGTTATCTTGGTAAAACTGGCTGTGATATCTAATTTGGATGTGTCATAAATAGATAATAGATGGTTTAATGTGTAGTGATATAGTTAAGTATGAGATACAGTAAACAATTCATCTAATAATATCTAATTCAAACCTTTGTTTTTTTGCATTTTAATCGCCTTGTATAAAAATAAGAGTTCTGTGTCTCTCTCATTTCTCAATTCAACTTTATTAATGATTCTTTTTCATATGAAAGCTGGTGCTTCCCCATGTGGTCCCATTTTGATTTGGTCCAAATCTAATAATGCCATTCATGAAATAATCATATAAGTCTTAAATTTGGATAGTTGACTGTTTGAAGTCAATTCTTTATTTGTTTAAAATTATATATTATGAAGCCAAAAGTCAATTAACAATAAAATTGAATTATAATTAAATTACCTTAATTCGATTCAATTATTGATTGAGGTTCATAGTTCTTACCTATCGCGAATGGAGCTGAAGTCTAGTGACATTTCAATTAAACATCGGATTTCAGTAATGAACTTGCTCACTGCTTATAAAAGATTTGAAAACTTCACAACCTCGTTTAAGTTCGATAAGTTGAGGATAGCTCATTTTGTTCATACACTCGCTTAAAACTTTGACTAATTACGTCTACGTAAACTTGGCTCCATATACCGTAAGGGGTTCCCAATACTTAATCTAATATACTTGGAAGAAACTTGGGGTAACATCCTGTAAGCCATGGGATTAACGAAACTCGTTTGTGTTGAAGTTTATATTAAAAATGTTCGATGAGCGTTCCGAAGGGTGTCACCTGTAACTTGTTATTTATTAATTTGAAATAATCTGTCTTGTATATTTGTCTGTTGAAATTTATTACTTTTGAGTTTATTATAATTTATTATAAGCAAATAATATTATTATACGGTGTTTTAAATTAGATTTAGATATCTATTCACAATTCATTTTTGTATTAAAATAATAGATAGCGATAGCTAAATGTAATAAAAAAAGTAATAAAGAACTTGTAAGTTATTCTATTACTCAGTTAATAAGTTTAGGGTTCCCAATACAAGGAATGGGCCGTTTTTCATAATGATAAATTGAATTTCACTCCCCCAGCAACACAATTTTCATTTAAGCTAACAACTTTCAGTTAGCTTTCGACAGGCGTTACAGAACATTCATAACTTTAGTTTTGCTAGGTGACAGCCGGCACTGGGTGCCGTCAACAAGCTTTATTGGTTACACTGAAGTATCGACATTGGAAACGTACTGATACGAAAATATGGAATTCCACTGAATATTTTTCAAAATATTACCGTGAAAAAATTGTAACATTTTATTATAGTAAAAGTTAAAGTTAAAATATTTCGCACTACAATTTTCATTTTAACTGTTACAACGCAGACGAATGTTTCATAGTAAAACTGACTTTTGTCTCGTTTTCATGTACAGTTATACTAACATATATATAAAATATAATATCAAAAGTATTCTTTATTATTTTTTATTTATTATTTACATTTACATGTAGCCCAAGGAAGCGCTGGTTGGATGTCGTGATGCAGGACATGAGAGCCAATGGTCTAACTTCCGAGGACGCAAAAGGCTGTACAAAATGGAGTAGGTTGAGTAGGAAGACAGACCCTGGCAATAGCCGGGATTAATAGGTAGAAGAAGATCTTTACATATCCACTACTGTACTACAACAAATGTCCAAATATTTCATTAATAAAGTATACAAAGAATTATTTAGTATTTATTTGGGCCAACAGTTATTTTCCCACAAGACAGCTCCAGCGTGTCATTCTGTATTCCCCACACAAGAAGCAAGACCGTAACATTTTTCAGAACACACGTGACTTGGCGTGGCACGTCTCAGATGAATAGTATTTGAAGCCAGTCAACCTCAGCTGAGCTGCATATTTATGACTGCTGGATCGTTTGATCATCATTAACGAGTACAGGACAGTATAACGTTATAACTAGTATTTAATCGTATGTGACGCGACGGTTGTGGGTTCGATTCCCACTCGAGGAAGTGAAATATTTATTTACGTTTATATTTCCATTTCTTCGCTCTGGTGTCGATGCAAAGCGCGGCGTTGAGTTCTGCCACTCAACACGCAATGCCTCCAGAGTTCGGCAGAAAGTAAGGAATGGAATGTCTTAACACTAGGTTCTCACTGCCTACCCTGCTGTGTGCGGGATACAGCGTGATGGTGAATTTTTTTCACTGTTATTTATGGAAAAGGAACAAAATATTTTGTGACAAAAAGATGAAATAGTTTCTTTATTATGGAAGTTTAAATGGAGTTTCACATTCCATAATTATAACCTTAATAGTCAAAATATTAATTAATTAAAAAAATATAATTATTTATTATCCCTAAAAAATATAATTATATTTGTTATCACAAAAGAAAATGTTTTGCATAAATACATTAGCTATTCTAGAGATTGAACCTAACATTGACGTGAATCTTTTCAAATTTGAAGCTTACTTCTTAAGCAACGAAGCGCGACGTCATATCTTCTCATATTCCATACACATACTTCAAGATGAGACGTACTCGTAGCTTAGTGAATCATGTCATGCCAGAATAATGTTGGAGCCACTATGAAACACCCGCCACTGTATTGCATATTTATGTACTGGAACCTCAGACTGCTCATCATTCATAGTTTCAGAGGTTATATCATATTTATAGTACTATATTAAGTGACTTTCACGCTGTATCCCGCACACAGCATCGTAAGCAGAGAAAACCTAGCGTTAAGCCACATCGTTCCTATTTGAAGCCGTGTTAAATGACAGAACTTAACGCCAAACTTTTGCTTTGGTGCCAAAGCGAAGAAATGAAAATTTTAATAATCAATAATTCAATTCCTCGAATGGGCATCGAACCCACATCCGTCGCGTTACAATCACACCCTTGTGACCTTGGGCCGGGCGTACGTAGGTAGGTACTCTTATTTAAAATGCATAGAATATTCTATAAATGTTTAACTTATATTTAGCTATCAGATATGTTCATTCCTCGTGAGACACCTTGTACAAGAAGGTTCCCTTCAAGTACAAACGTCAAATCACGCGTAAAGTTGTTCACCTCATTACTGATTTAAATATGCAGACGCCTGTATTGATTGTCTCCAAGAATAACGCCCCTATCGCCGGGAAACCCTGAACCGCCCACTGCCCTACGAGCCAACCGGTTATATTTGTTCAAATCTTTAATTACATCAAAGGTAGCAGTGAAATTCGGTAACTCTCGCTTTTAAGTTTTTTTTTTTTGTGTAAAATTCGCTTTCTAGACTTCGTTTTTCTAAATAGGTGTAGCTTTGATACTTAGACAAGAAAGAGGAAAATTAAATTCGTTGTTTTTTATCCCTATTCATCCCGTAAATAGCTAAATGAGCAGAGAGACTGATTTATGGGCATTTTTCTCTATTTTTCATCTCTCTTTAACTTCCCAACTATAATTTGAATTGATAATTTCACTATAACCATTTTCTCAGGGCGAAACGAACGAAATCAAGGCAATCGCGTGTACTGTTCGAGTCCTACTATAGTATAAAGATGTTTTCCTTTTTGATTTTGAAATGTAATCACTCTTTCAATCATTTGTGACGTACGGTCACCCCAATCACGATTCGAACCTGTAATATATAAGCATTATTAACGCGCTATTAAACTTGACTCTAATGGTACGGCGGCTGTCTAATGCTTAGTTATGTCTCAGCAATTCTATGCAAACTTGGCAGAGCTAGAAGCTAAGTTTCTATCTCAGTCACAAGTTTAAAACAATCTAATTTTCACTGATTACTTGTACTTGCAACTAACTCCAGTTTATATTGTATTAACATTGATTTTGTATAAGAAATAAAATGGAGGATATTTAATATTTATTTACCTCGTTACCGATATTATTTTGCAGTCTGGCTCTTGGATGCGCAAATTTTCCAATGATATTACACTACTAAGTGCTACATAAGCCTTATGTGTGCCTTTTTCTTTTAGTTAAACCTTTTCTTTTTTTTTCCTATGTAAACGGGGTTCTAAATATAAAATATTAATTCCACGATTTTCTGGTGGCCGCCATCTTGAATTAGAATTTTTTTTAATGGCAAGAAAGGTTTAAAAGGATATAAAATCTGCCATTTTATAACGGCGGCCATATTGGATTTGTAATACTATAGACTATAATATAATATCATTATATTGTCACTAGAACTAAAGGCATATATCAAATTTCAAGTCAATCGGTCAACAGGAAAGGGATTGAATTTCCATAAGGTACTAGATTTAAAGGCCAGGTAAATAAAGCCGTTTAAAAATAAAATCATTAAATGAATGACATCAAAAACTGAATATACTTTTTTTTGTTGTAATAAATTATATGCGGAACCACAAAATAACACTTTGTTAGTAGAGAATCTTTACCTCTAATTATTGCTTCGAATCAACTTGAACGCTTCTAAAGAAACTTAGTTTTGCTTTAAGTTAGAGTTAGTTAAACTTAAATAATAGTTATAAATTGGAAACTAATTTTCAATCTTTTCCAGTTCTGTAAGTAAATGAAATAAACCGCAAATAAAAATGTTATATATTCAGTATTTTCATTTTTTTATATACTACGATAAATTGAACTCAATATCACAATAGTGCTATAAATTTTATTTTTTCATTTATTTCAGTATTTATAAACATTTAAAATGAAAGTATGTGTACATTTCTAAATATTCTCCATGTAATCTTAGCTATTCAACATAGCGTATAAATTAACAGTAGCCTTCACGGGTTGCAGTAATTTTGTGAAAACTTGTAACCTATGAAGGCTGACCTCATAAACTAATAAAATGCAGGGAGAAAACGACGCCATAAATTTAGATATAAAGCAACGGTAATTCAGATTTATCGTATAGACAACGGTTATTTATCAACTGAAGAAATCGATTAAAGCTTGCTCGATAACAAAATTGAAAACATTTTTAAGTCGTATATAATTAAAAGGAAATATCTATATTATGATATGTATAGATATTTTAAATAGAAAATACCGAAATTTAATTCAAATAAATCTTTTATTATATTCTATTATATTCTTCACTTTATTTTGTTTATTTATTGTATTTTTTATATGTATAATTTAAAACTTATTGTTATAGTCATCAAACTGTTACGTCGCCTATAAAAAAATACAGGGGCATTTTAGGGATATAGAGGGAATGTCAAAAAAAGCATTCCTATTAACTAAAATAAAAAAATATATATGTATACATGTAAGAAAAAAAGAAAACGTGCGCCAAATCAATATAAAAACAAATAAAAAGAATGATAATAATAATATAAATATGACTTTTTGTTTACATCGGCTTAGGGGCAAGAAAGAAAACTATTTCGATATCTTCCCTTCCCAAACCCTCTCCCTCTTAATATAACTTTGGATTATAGTTGGGTCTTTATTAACATTCGGTCTGTACGTGCAACATTACTTGCTCATATGACAAAAGCTACGTGTTCCAAGGCCTCGAATGCACAGCAGCTATAAGCCATACTTAAATCCGTGTAAGCACGGACTGAAATGGCAGACATTTTGGCGTGTTACACCTTTTATGTCAACATTAAAATCATTGTAGTACTACATACCTACTTGGGAAATTTATAAAAATAATAATATTTATCAAATTATTAATTAACAGGACAATTTAACAGGCTAGTAATGGCGCAGGGACACAAGCGTGCCTCTAAATACGGCGATGTGGGTTCGATTTTCACTCGAGGAAATGAAATATTTAATATTTTAAATTTTTGCTCTGGCTCTGGAAAGTAGTTAGTGGTAGTATCTTGATGGGAGCGGAGTGTCTTAACACTAAGTTACCGGATTCTCTGTAAGGTTCCATTTATATACGGGATACAGTGTAAAACTAAAAAAAAAGTTATTAAATTAAACAACAAAAATCGTAGAACATTAATGCGGTATATAATATATCTAATTAAAAATTATAATAAACTTTGAGCATAATTTTTAAAATTTTACGTCCTACGTCCTACCGTATATTGACAATTTAGTCGCTTATATCGGACTTCCGGTTACACTACGTGTTGGACGGAACTCTGGGGCTCGTGTGTTCATATTCACGCGTCACCCTCAATTTGAAGGGAAGAGAGTGAGATCCTAGTATATTTTTTTCTATACTTTTTAAACTATATGATATGCGTGTGATTGTAAACACGATAGGTTTGATGATTTGATTCTCATTCGAAGAAATAAAATATTTAATAGTTTCATATTTTTCGCTCTGATATGGAGGCAAAGCGGAACATTGAGCTCCGTTACTTAGGACGCAGTGTCTCCAGAATTCGGATAAAAATGGGAAACACTACAATCTTAACATTAGGTTCCCTCTGCTGTATAAATACAGATGGGTAGGCAGCGAAAATGCGTAAAGATGAAAAAAACACTATGTAGATAAATTGCGTATATTTGTAGAACAAACGTGTATCTAGTCGTTGTCTAGCTTCTAAAAGTCTGACTAATTTGTTATTTTTGGGCAGGCTAAATTATTTTTCGCCTCGAGAGCTTTTGTAACTTTCATTTTGTAAATGAAATAACTGAAGTTATTAACATAGCGCGTTTCATTTTCAACTGTAATATATAAGTATAGTTTTAGTATGTAATTTTTATTTTATAATGCCTAATCAAGAATTAATTAAAAAAACAACAGAATGTTCTCGAAATTTTGTTCTATTATTTCACATAAAAATTGTCGAAATTTTAATATAATTTACGATCACAATTAAATTTTTATTCATTAATAAAAATTCTCAAGATTACTTGTCTTGGAATTCATGAGAAAGAATAATTGTGGTTAAACGTACACATTTGTATTTCTTACACTCGTTTATTGTTTATTCTTCTTGCCAGCTTTGTAAAACCAGCCGGTGTTCCCATTTCTTTAAGTTCCCCGAGGCCGCCTACTTTATTCCCTCATAAAAATACAACTATTCTACCGTTCATTACAAGTATTATCTGAACATCTTTTGAGGTAATCTTAATATACCTGTGGAACACTATATACGCTATTTATAATTATATGGTAAATTAAATCATTTTTATATTAAATTTTATTTTAGATATATTTTTTCAGTGATAGGTACATAAGCAAATAGGGAATCAATATGGAATAGATTATAATATCTATAATTTGTGTTTCAAATTATTATTTTTAATTAACTATCTAATTACCTATTAAATGTATTTTAAATTTTCTGACCCATTTTTAACATTAATTGAAAATAATAAATTACTAAAACATTTAAAGAATGAAGCTAAGTAGCACATGAAATATGTAAGCAATGGATTATATGCAACAATGCATTATCCGTATTATTGGCGCCCAACGTGGGCAAGTCCTTACGTATAATTACAGACTCAGAAATATCCTAAACTGAAATATATTACATGAAACACTCTTCCTACCTTTATTGAGCTGAAAACCTCATGGTTTCTGCTCTATAACGCTCCAAAAATATCGATTCACGACGAATCCAGCATGTCGGCCGCCCTCTAGGGCAGACGGCTCTTCTCTATGTACACATAGGACACAACACGTCAAGCGAGATATGAAACTGTTTCCCGCCACTGGAATTTCTCACTTATATTTTATTAATTTTCAGTTAAAATGTAAAGAAATCAAGTGATAATTTTCGAATGGAATTAGTTTTTACTGTTCACATTAAGGTATGATAGAAAAACAGACTTAAAGTTGCATTATGCCGTTGAACGTAAAGGCGACTACTGTAACAACCTCCCGCGCGTGTTCGACCCAACTGACTGAATTTCCTACATTTTCCCGGCGCAAACCTTCACCCCCTGTAATCGAGCACGTTCGTAAAGTATAGTACTAGAATTGTATAGGTATATCAGTGTTACTTCACATTTTAACTTAGAATAAAATTGTTATATATATAATTGTTTATATTTAAATAATGTTATTGAAAATTAAAAATATGTTAATAAAAAAATAATCAAATTAATTTAGGATGTTCGTGTCAATATGATTTTCACTTATTGGGTATTTAATTATATAAGCAAGAATTTGCTATTTTTATACAAATTAACGCCATTTATCTTCTGTATTGATCTAAAATTGCTTATTATTTTATATTTTTCATAATATCATAGATATTTTAGTACTACATAAAAATAATTGAATTAATATAATAAAATGAAATAAAAAAATAATAACAATTAAGTATCTTAGAGTTAAAATTATTAATATGCTAAATTTTACTTATTTAGCGTATTAATAATATACAAAAATATATATGTTAACATGATTCCTTCCTTAGGTATATATTTGTATTATTGTAAAATAAAAATAGATAGAGAATAAATAGAGCAATCATACAGTACATAATAAAATATTTATAATTTAGTATTGTCTGTGAAATAAATTTCATACAACTGGACGCTTGCATTCTGACATGACAGATGACAAATGTCAAACTTCGCGTGTTGGAGTTTATGTTTATGATTTTATGTGTTTCAAAACATACACAGATCCCTTTAGTGTTATTCAGAATATAGCTTTACAATGGCCCAATCTGAAGATACAGAACTAACAGATTTAGTTGTTGATGCACTAGAAAAGAACGGATCTCTTGCAAAAATCCGAGCATTGCTGAGAGCTAATATTTTTTTAGCTTTCGAAGATGACTGCGAAAATTTAAAACAAAATGAAACTTTAGACAAAATGTTAGCCTTACCAGAAGGTAAGCTATGTCTTTCCATTGTACACGAGTTCCTAAATTGTTGTAATCTGAAAAATACTTTGTTTGTATACAAAACTGAAACTAGACAAGGCAGGGAGTACACATATGATGGTGGAAGCACAATCGCCGATAAATTGAATTTAAGAAATGAAAATGATAAAGAACCTTTACTATTGACTCTCATTAAAAATGTTATAAAACTAAATCAGAGGTCTTTGTGTAACCAAAATGAAAAACAAAATGATTCAAAGAAACAAATCCGAGGAAAGAACCATTATTTAGATCAAAACTCTACTTATATTGTAAATGAAGATTCTAGTACAACTTCAAGCCATTCCCATTCAGATAATTCTTCAGATGAGAAAAATAAATTAGATCTGAGGCTAACACTAGATAACTCCGATACAGATACCTCAAGTGGTTCAACAAGAGGCAGAACTAGATCAGAGTATATTGTTAACAATCATGCTAAAGCAAATTTGGCAAATAGAGATGACATTTTACATTCTCAATTAAAGAAACAAACAGAGCAAAACTCAAACTACTCTAATAAAAACAATATTATTAACAACTATGTACATGACTTAAAATTATTAAACAATAGCAGTGACTCTACATCTTACATAGAATTAAAACCGTTTAATCCAATAGACTCTGTCCTACTGAATACCACAGGCTTGCCACTTACAGAAGAAAAGGTTGATGTAAAATCAATGTCTCCTCAAAATTCCATTTCTAGTTCTAAACTTGAATCTCTTTCCAAAAGTGAAGCAAATACTAATTCAGAAAAAAATATATCAATAAGTAGTCTCAATGAAAAATCTAAAGCGAGCCAGAAAAGCTCACAAATTGAATCAGTTAAATATGATGCCGAAGGAACAGAGTACAGCTATGATTTTATTTCACCTCCTGCATCTGCAAGAAAGGAAACATCGGAAAAAAATAAACTAGGGAATAGGTCTATACAAGAAGACACGAAGAATAAGTCAAATAACTCATCAATCGAAAGTCACAAACAAACGTCACCCAGCTCTCAAAGTTCTGTGTCATTATCTGATGTTGCTGATTTAATAAGTGAGAGGAGTAGTAATAAATTTAGTTCTAATAATTCTAACCATCACAAATTATCTGCAAGCCGTAGCTTAAAGAAGAATATAGAAGGGAATAATCAAATTAAACATGTTAGCGATGATTCAGGTGATTTCTCCGATTCACCAATACCTTCCCTTTCTAATCTTAGTCTTGATATTCATAGTGACTAAATTGTAAACTTTTCTTATAAACTTAATTAGACATGTTCTTATCTCAGAACTGTAATATTTCAGAAAATAATGTTACAGATACTACTATTATATAGTAATTTGATATTTTTATTATTTATTTTAAACAAACAAAACAATGTGAATTTGAATTAGTAGAAGTAAAAATTTTAATATTTTAATTGGAACTTTTAAACAAAATTTGATTTATTAATTGATATTCAAAATTTAATTGTAATTTTTTTTGTTGTAATATTTACAATTAAATTGTAAAAATGTAATTGTAAATATCGCACATAAAAATTTGGCAATAGTGAAAAAAATATACTAAATAAAAGAATATCAGTCGCCAGGTATTTATTACAATCATGTATTAGAGAATTCTAAAACCAAATAAAAAAGCAATTTGGTATACTAGTGTTTTAAAAACTTTGAGTACAAATTTACAAAATGAACCATATTATGTTCTGGAAATGTATTTTATTTATTTCAAAAAGACTGTAAGAAATAAATAAATGTTGAACCCATATTAAAAAAATTGCAACTATTATCCATTCAGGTTCCTCCAATATTGCCTTTAAAATTATACAATTTTACTGAAATATGTTTTACAAGTACAAAATAATATTGTAATGTTTTTGTCTCCGATGGCTTTGGATGATTCTCAAATAATGTTTGTACACATTTAAATAGAGTGTACAAAAGATTTAGTATAACAGTTTTTAACATTATATTTATTACTAACTAGCGGACGCGCGCAGCTTCGCTTGCCTATTTAAGGGTGAATTCTAATAACCCATGAAATATTTTTAAGTCAAAATTTCAAATTTTATGAAAATCGGTGGCGATTTAAAGATTTTTCCATACAAACTTTCAACCCCTTATTTGCACCCTTAGGGGGAGAATTCTAGAAAACGATGAAACACGTGTTCAATTAAATACTTTTAAAAATCTAAATTTCAAATTTTATAAAAATCGGTGCCGATTTAATTTTTTTTCCATACAAACTTTGAACCCCTATTTCACCCCTTTAGGGTTAAAATTTTTCAAAATTCCTTCTTAGTGGATGTTCAGATTACGAAGGTAAACTTTTGTCCAAATTTAACGTTTCTACCATCAGCGGTTAAGGCTGTGCGTGCGTCTTACCTCAGTCAGTGAGGACAAGTCCTTTTATATATATAGATTAGAGAGAATAGAATTAAGTTTTTAGGTAATTTAGTGCTTGATATTGAGACAATTACACTACAAACCTAAGTTACTGTGAGGTTATTATCATTGTTAGCATTTAGATATCATTCCATATTATAATTAGTGTAAACGCATTGTTTCTACAGTATAGTATACTCAATTCATTGTGATTTATTTTGCTGATGGTTGTGCCTTATGTAAAACAATTTTCAACATGTTCCTCAAAAATATTCAGTCAACTAAAGTCTAGTCCTATGGTTCTTTTTGAGAACACAGAGTTCCGTCCAAATTACTCAGTTTTCATAACCATTTCTGGTATTGTTTATAATGGAAACAATTATGTGAACAGGATTTAATAAATGCTCTTTTATTTGCTGAAAATTTCTTTTATTTTTCCTTTGGTTGGTTGTTGGTTGTTGATTCAGTTCCTACCCAAGAATTCTGCGGAAAGTACCTAGGGGACAGTGTCTTAAGTAAATTCAAGGTTCCCTTTGTCCAGCATGGTTGCTATAATTATAAATCATCACTTTTTCTTTAATTTTTTTGAAAATTCTTCGTGCCTTTTTAATACTTCGTCTTCAAATTCCCCTCACCCTCAAAAATTATCCGCGATTGGGAATATTCATATGAGAAAATACAAAAAACCCACAAAATAAATGGCTTTTTAAAGACATTTTTAATTTCTTTTTGATTAGGGAAAGAATTACAATTTAATTATAATGTCCTACATGAACATACTTCATTACAAATAATTATTAAATTATCTGTTTATCATCATCTTCATCATTGTAACGTTGATAAGATAATTAGTTATGGTTTTTGAAGAACCGGTCTATGAGGCGACAGAAATTTATTGATGAAATAGTGATTGAACCGATAATACACAATATCTGGCACACCTTGTGTCAGACCCAATCGAGTTACTTACCTATCTAGCCAGCTTAGGGCGAATTAATACAGTATGTTTTTTTTACTTATATAATATTTTTAAAAGAACACATATAAGTATAACAATTTAAAGAAAATAAAACAATATTTAAATGTAATCAATGTTTATTTTCACAATTTCTGTAAAGCATAAGTTGTAGATATCACGTTTCAGTATGCACACAGATAAATCCATACCAAACACTGCAACATGCCATTACATATTTCTATACAAAATTAATGCTGTATAATTATGGCATAATGGTTAGTGTAGTCACATAGAAAAAAATTTATATTAATCATTTTTTTTTATTTACAGCTTATTTATTTTTATTAGGTACATGAGTTTTATATGAAAATGGTATAAAAATTACACTTTCATAATAATATATTACATACAATATCATAGTAATACAAATGTGTTCATATCCTATCATATTATCTTTGAAAAAATATAACAATAGTAAAAGCCACAATGCTTCATATAAACATCGACAGTCCTAAACTGTTCGAACATTTCACAAACATGGAATACCTCGCTCCAGGCACTAGTAGTTATCGAGTTCATTTCGTATCAAAATTTTTAACACAAATGTTAAAAAATTCACATTAAACATTGAAAATAAAGAAAGGCTGGTACTCTCGCTTATGATATTTGCTGTTAACAAATATGCAGAGCAAATCCTTTCCCAACGATAAATAAAATATAATTTTTGAATATACCAATTTACAGCACCTAAAACAAGTAAGTATACTAAAATAAAAAAAAAGCAATCTAAATTGATAAATAAATAATAATAATATACACATGGCAAATTTTTGGCTTAGTATAATATAGTTAACAAGTAAATGCATTTATTTTTAGTCCAAAACTTTTATATAGACTAAGAAGTATGTAAATAAAATATGAAGCAATAATCGATATAATATATCTTGGGAAAACAAAGGAACAAAGTATTATAAATTGTATACATGTCAAAATTTTACATTTTTATTGTAGATCTTCCGTAAAGTTATATCTAGCAGTATGAATCATAACAAGAAATTCTTAATTAAATTAAAGTATAATTCAAGTAATACTAAGTTTTATTTAATTTGTTTTTTTGTCAAAAATAATAAAGGTAGAAAAAATTATTTTTTCGATTCATAGCTAAATACAACTTTTCCCATAATATTGCTTTAATTGGTATTGAAATTCCAAATATAAATAAGTAGTACCAACATGGCGGCACAATTATCAGGGGCCATATTAGTTAAACTAAAATGGCGCTTCACCTGTCAAAGAATAGCGCCATTTTATTTTATAATATGGCGTATATTTTTTAATAAATATAAGTTTTAAAGCTCGTTGCCCATTGAGCTGTCGTGTGTGAGATTTGAATCCATACTCGCGTTGTCAGAGTCTTGACTTTGGTTGCCGCTGTAGTTCGCCGCCTCTTGGAGTCGCATTAACATATTTAACTGTAAAAAATATTAAAATAATATTTAAAATGTTACAGACTGTTTAGAGAAATGATATTTTTAAGGCCTTTGTTTCAAATATCAAAGATAAAAAGGTAATCAGTTGAATTAAGCATTTTAAAATAATATACAAAAATAACTATTTACCAAAGGATCTTGATTGTTGTTGGTACCCGCATCTTGATTTGTTTCTTCCATACCCGCATCCTCAACTGTTATCGGTCGAAGTGTCTAAAATAAAATGCAAATATACGTCAATTATTATTTATAATCACATAATATAAAAGTTATATTTGTTTTTTTTCTTCTCTCTGCCTACAGTACGGTCGACGGTGGCAGCCTTGAAGTTAGCTATAGATGACTGCACAGATTTCAATTTAGCATTTTTCTTACTTTTAATTATTTGTTCCTAAGTGAACTAAAGTTTAAAGTTTTCTTACTAAAGTTCATAGAGCTTAATTTTAGGGCGGCCTAGACTCATCTACTGTTTTCTCTCCTTATAGGTATGTTAAAGCGTGAAACTATAAAACAACTTACATGTGAATGATTAGGTTCTCTCCACGGGTAAGAGGATTTGACATGTTGCAGCGGATCGACGGCGGCGTGTCGCCTCCTGCCGTACAACGCTACGCCTTCCCTTACTGCTTCCGAGGCATATGGTACTATACTGTAGTTCCATACGTCTGCGAACCATGCCTGTTTGGAACGAAACAATATTTTTATTAATTAGTTTGAAAAAGTTGACCTTTTAAATCTTGCTAGCAAAATGTTTCACTAAATGTATGTATTTATTACAGATGCCTAAAAAGGTATAAACAATGTATTATGCATTACTTACAACTAATAAATTGATAACAATAATATTGAGATGAATTTTAATACCGCTTTAAGAGTTCTAACTTAGAATTAAAATTTAATAATTTCTTTATTTATATTCTATATGTCCTTACCTGACTAGCTTCCAAGTCCATAGGGCAAGCGAGGAACAACCGAGGTCCGACAGTAACATCACTAGAGGAGTGTGCCTCTAAGAAAGCGTTCAACGTGGACCAAACGCCCGGCAACCATTCTAATACAGCTGCTAATGCCGGTTCACGACGACCCAGCCTTAGTTCTAGCGAGAAGAGTTTTCGACGGAGATATCTGTGTAAGGTTTTATAGTTTAGTTTAGTTGTAATATATTTTAATATTGTATATTTAAAAGTCAAATCAATATTAGTACTAGTAAAAAAAGAAGTTTTTTTCTAATATCTGAACTTTATTGGTAGAACTTTTAAGTCAAAGAAATAAATAGTATGACTTTCTTATGCTTATGCATTGCATTCTTTTGTTATATTGTCATATTTTATTAACATTAAAGATATGAAAGATAATTTAATAATTTTAAATGTAAAATGAAATAATAAAAAAATGGATGAGATTGAACAAATTGGAAGATCGCTATTGAAAGATAAATAACTAACCTTGCTAAGAATCCTTTCACGGGTTCCATGTGATTGGCAGTGAGGAGCCACCTGAAGTTATGGTGAAGTTGTAGATTTGTTGTATTACACGTTGCTTGCGACATTGTACCTAAAAGAAAATCAAAGCTTTATTAGAACTAAAATATATTTTTAAAAAGCTTTTTCCAGAACCTAACTTCTCCATTAGTAGCTGCTGCTTTATTGCTCTATTAGAAAGTATTGGCGTTTATACACGTACTAGCGGACGCGCGCAGCTTCGCTTGCGTAATTAGGGGTGAATTCTAATAAACTACGAAACACATGTTCAATTAAATATTTTTAGGAGTCTAAATTTAAAATTTTATAATAATCGGTGGCATTTTAAAGATTTTTCCATACAAACTTTCAACCCCTTATTTGCACCCTTAGGGAGAGAATTCTAGAAAACGATGAAATACGTGTTCAATTAAATACTTTTAAAAACGTAAATTTCAAATTTTATAAATATCGGTGCTGATTTAAAAATAATTCCATACAAACTTTCAACCCCTATTTCACCCCTTTAGGATTAAAATTTTTCAAAATCCCTTCTTAGTGGATGTCCAGATTACGAAAGGAAATATCTGTCCAAATTTTACGTTTCTACCATCACCAGTTACGGATGTGCGTGCGTCTTACCTCAGTCAGTGAGGACAAGTCCTTTTATATATATAGATAATCTACAAGCTCAATTTTTTTTACATATTTTTGATTTGGCAAAATAGATTCGGCTTCTCAACTCCCAATATCTTCTATCTCTCTTCTCCCGAAAAGTAGTCAGATTCCATCTATCCCTTTTGTGAAATGTCCTGATATCATTTTCATAAGAAAATTCATATACCTAACTTTCCACACGACTGGCTATTCTAAGCTATTCTAAGTCTTGAATAAGACTTTTAAAAAGTTAAAAACCAATACTAACCAATAATAACAGGCATGTTCCTATTATCTGGAGGCAATAGCCCAGCGAAGGCATCTCCCAGGGCACTAGCATGTTGCAAGTTGTCCAGCACGACGACAGCCGGTAGTAATTCCTCACCAGCTCCTCCGCACTGCTCAGCTATGTTGGCGAGGTAGGCTCTCAACTCGTTACAGGATTTTCGGTCGACACTGGTAATAAAATGTTAAATATTGTGTAAATAAAAAGTAGTATTACAGTGTTGAATAAGTGTGAAAGTTATTGGTTCAAAATAAAGTCGTTCATCCAATATGTATTTACTAAATCAAGGCTCTCGTAGCGCAGAGGAACAGGGGTGCCGGTGTAAACGTGACGGTGTGGGTTCCATTCTCATTCGGGGAATGAAATATATAATATTTTCATTTCAACGTGTATTAAGCAAAGACAATTATTCTTTCTATTTCTTCTTATTATAACAATGCGTGCAAGATTATAGTTCAAGGGTTATTTTCCAAATCACATTAAAAGTAATTTGATTTAATACATTCACTGACCTTCGCTCATGCGATTTCAACTCAGAACTATTAAGTGAATATGCACTACAGTAAATACAGTTATTTACTGTGTGTAATTTTACCATTGTAAAATTTCCTATTTATTCTACGGTAATCTCATTATTCTGTTTTTCATCTTAACGCCGTATCCCCCATGCAGAGAGAGGGAGCCTAGTGCTAAGACACTCTGCTAGCCACTTTCTGCTGAACTCACCACCGTGTTTTGTATCGATCACCAGAGTTAAGAAATGAAAATATTAAATATTTTATTTCCTCGAGTTGGAATCGAACCCACAATCTATCGCGTTAACACGCTTGTGCCCTGAGCCACGCCTGGTTTCAAATGACTCTATAATTACAGGAAATAAAATAAAAACACTAACTTGAAGGTAGCGACTGCTTCCACAGGATTTCCTCTTCGCTGCGTTCTCTGAACATAGAATTCCGCCAATTTGGCCGCTAAATATGACTTTCCAGTGCCGCTCGGGCCGCAGAGGATAACACGCCGGTGTTCTGATAGTAGAGATACATATCTGTAAGGGAAATATTCATTAATTGGAGTGAAATTGTTGTGAACTGTCGTAATGGTTGTGGATTCGATTTCCACTCAAGGAAATAATTCTTTTTACTTCCTCTCTTTGGTGACAAAACAAATCCCGCCGTTAAGTTCTGCCACCTAACACGCATATCCTGAAAATTGGGCGACAAGGAGGGAATACTTTTAGTAAGAATTGCAATATTTTTGTATTCCAATTTTGTAATTGTTATCTATTTTTTTACTGTACGTACTATAAAAAAGTTAGATATTTCAAATTCCAATAAATATATAAGATAAAAAATGCGCTTAGCAAATTTTAGTTATTCAGATTTTTCTATGCAAATTGAGTATAATGGAATGAGGAAATCGATTTAAGTTATTATCTAGCTTGTTATCCAAAATTCTCACTACTAATGAAAAATGCATAATGTTATAAGTTAAGAAATATTATATATGTAAATAATATATTGGCAACAATAATAGAAAATAGAAAAAAAGAACACTTACCTATATACAATATTTTTTGGTATAAGGCTATCAAACGCCAAATTCCCGACTCCTTGCAAACAAATGTACAACGTATTCACAGTTCCAATAATATAACCACAAGGCAATAATTCAGGGAACCCTATCTCAGGACCCCTAGTCGCTTCTCCCAAATGGTACGACGTTATAGAGTCCGTATTTAGTCCAAGATTAGTCCCCGGATCTATTCTAGACAGATAGTCTTTAAATGTTTTCCTAACTATATAGTCCAAGTTCTGCCAAGTTGTCTTACCCGATATATATGTAAAAGCTATGGTAAACTCATTGCAATTTATTGTCGAATCACTATTATATACGTTCTTATATGAATTACTGTGCGTAGATTTATTGCTTTTAAGGCTATTCGTGTTTGACTTATTAATATTTTGAGGGTATTCCTGGTTTTCTATTTCTGGACTGTGGTTTTGGGATATTCTGGGTGAATCGAAACTGGGCTGTTTGTCGAAATGGTTGAAGGCGGACGCTTGTTTCGAATAAAATCGACATTCTGATTCGGTCAGCGTATCTTGAACCTCTTCAAAATATCTCTGGAATGTTTCCGGTTGCCCCAAATATACTGCTATTGCTATTTTCTTTCCGTCGGTCGTGTCACCTTGACTATCAGCTACGCCTGAAAGATAAAATTCTTAGTATTCAACGACATATTGTTAATTTTTAAATAATAAAATATTTATAAAACCAGGCTTACCAATATCAGAATAACTTTCGCCTATCGCCAATTCTCTACTTTTAGGTGGTGGTAGAACTGTATTTATATCGTAATCTCCACTCAACCGTTCACCAGCACTGAGACCATTCGTAAATATGTCACTCGCACCATTTAAAGCTCCCAGTAAGGCTTCACTGTTCTCATTAAGTTCACATACAGCTTTATTTCCGTATATCGGCTCGACGATACTGGATTTTGGTGATCCCTTTTTAGATGGAGTCGACGTCATACAATTAAAATCTAGGTCTAGAGGCTGAGAGTGTATATCTATTGCGGCCTGGAAATAAAATTTTATTTAGACTATTTTTTTTTAATAAAATGCTTAAAAAAGTTAAATAACAACTAAAATTATAAAATCTGACGCAGCGAAGCGTCTAACTTTGAATGTGACAGTTGTGGGTTCGAATCCCACTCACGGGGGGAAGAGTGTCTTAACACTAGGTTTTCTCTGATAATCGTGCTATAAGCGAGATACAGCGTGAAAAGCTTTAAAATAATAAACGATAGCTTTTTTGTAATTTGATGATTATAAGTCATAAAAATATATTTATATTTATATTTTATATCTTATTTTACCTGATGCATAGTAGACTGGTCAGCAAGGCTGAACCTCCTAGGATCTTCTACTGCAGAACCACCAGTACCTAACGAGCTTTGGCTGCCAGCTAACGACCTGGAAGTCACCATTCGCTGCAACCGCTCGTTGTTTTGCTTCAAATTTAGCATTTCGTTCTGGTAGCAAAAATATCATAAAATTTAAATATTGCTTATTTGTAGTAAAGTTTTTTAAAATAAGTATACAAATATAATAATTGTTGATATACAAATGTGGTTAAGCATTAAAGGTTACACATGTAAATATATCATATTGCAGTATTAATATCATTTCTGTATACTTGTTTCATGTAGGCGAATTGTGCTCAAGATGGCATACTATGATAAGATGACACACTACCAATATTGATGAAACTATTAGCGCTAAGTGCGATCTTGTGACGTTTTAGAGAATGTCTGTAGATGCAGCTAGTGCTTAAATTCAGTATGGCTGAAAGTGAATGCAGATGAGCAAGTAATTCATGTTTTCGTTATTTTCAATTGCAACAAATTTTTCTTTCGCTTTTGCTTGATGGTGAAAAGACATGTAAGATAAAGATTTTCTATTTGAACTAATTATAAATGTAAAATAGGATTATTATATGACACAACTAACGCTAAAAGTGCATCCTAACCTATAGGTTAACCTTTTGTCACAACGGTTAAAATTAAATTCATATATCTATTGGGTAAGATGACATACAAAACGTGAGTATAAGATGGCATACTATCTTATACCCTTATAAACAGTATCGATGTATTTTTTTTTGCTTTACTTACAAAATGCCTGGCAATTACAAACGAATATATATTGGTCAGAAGAAGACATGGATAAGGCTGCTAGAGCAAGGGCATTCAATAGCCACCAGTGACAAAGCTTATTTCCCTTTTGGAAAAGAAAGTGACTGATAACGGAATCCAACCTCATAAAATTTGCAACATGTATGAATCTGACCTTAATACTGTTTAAAAGCGCCCCAGCAAAGAAGAAGTTATTTATTTGTGAACTATGCTCGACAAATAATGATGGCGTTTTTATGCCACATATTAAGTATGTCATTTTACCCTGTAGATATGTCGTCTTACACTGGTCGACCTAAGTGCGATTTTTGTTTGTTTTTATGATGTTTGAAAGATGATTCTTCTGAAACTAAAATAATTTCGTTGATTATGAAATATATAATAGTATACGCAATATGCTGTTCTCAGATCACTTTATTTTTTTGAAATATTTGTCTTCAAACAAAAAGTATGTCATCTTATGCACAATTCCCCTAATCGTTAGAGCATTAAAATGAAATAAACAAACAAAAAGAAAATAAATATAAAATATTTTATTAAAATTTTAAACGAACTTTGGCCAATAAAATTATAAAAACCAAAATAAAAAAAAATTATAATATAAAAAAATAAAAAATACGTACCCTCATTTTGATAACAGTATCCTTCAGACTTTCTAACTGATGTGCCGAACTTAGTGCTTCGAGCCTTATGTCTGTTAATACTAAGTCTTTCTCTCGTAACTGCCTCTTTAACTCATCTACTAATCCGGACTGATCTGGTTTTTCTGAAACAATTAATATTAGTTAAGAAACGATTCCAAGGTCAATTCCATGACGAAGCAGCAAACGTCCGAATGTAACGCGACAGGTTGTGGGTTCAATTACCACTCGAGGAAATTAAATATATAATATTTTTATTTCTTCACTCTAGCATCGAGGCACGGCGTTGAATTCCGCCAATCAGCACACAATACCTCCAGAATACGGAGAAAAATGAGGAACGGAGTGTTTTATCACTGCTGTGTGTGGTATACAGTATGAAGCTAAAAAGATAAACTAATTCATAATAGGTATTTGTGATATTTTCTATTGGTTTGTTAAGTAAATATGTAAGTTGGTTACAAAGTTTCACTTTCAACTTGTATTGACATCGGTAGCGATGCAAGTTATTTACGTAAGGCAAAGCAATTTTGAAAATTAAGATTTTCTAAAGTTGTTATAACGGTGTCTTATATTTAAATTATTTTGTTGTAGGCTCTATATATTTTTTAACTTTGTTTTGACAAATCGCTTGCAGTTTCAAGCGCATGAAAAATAAGCTTTAGTCGTTGCTTTAAAACCTATTGTTATAGTCAAGATCGAAAGTTATCAGATTTTTCATTAGATGCTCTCACTTTATTCTGATATTTAATCAAACATTATAACGATTGAACCCGTTACTTCGAGTACTTAGTAACGTCAATGATTTTTTTCAAATAACTATAACATTTAAAAGAAAAGTTTTAATAATGAAAAGGAAAAATAACTAACTAATTAATATAAACTCAAGCTAAATCCTTAATTCGTCTAAAATAGTCAGAATAATTGCATACGAGTGCTTGTAACATTCACCTTTGGTTTGTTCCTCAGCTGGGGGGCATGTTGTTTTATCTTTGCTATTGTCAAGAGTTTCGTGGGAATGTTCTAGACTGTTCTCGTTGCTTCCCTCGCGTATAGTGTGCGGGTCGTCGTAGTGGTGAGAGCCGGACGAGCTGTCCTGAGATGATAGCTGCCCGAGGGAGGAATGCTTCGCCGTTTTAGATATCTTCGCGTTTCTTGAGAAGGCTTTTGTGAATGATGAGCGCAGCTGTAAGGGAATTGTTTATTCAATTATGGAGGTTGAGTTTAGATTAAATTTGAATCTGTCGTATTGTATATTAATAGAAAAAACGTATGAGGAAACCTTGCAGCGACTAACATGTAATTTTAACAAGAACATTTGTTACTAATTCCTAGCTTTAATTTAAAAGCTTTAAATAATTTAAAAAGTAAATCTGGATAAATAAAATATCAAAGAAAATATGAAAACCGACGGAATTGAAACTTTTAAATAATATTTCCAAGCAGTAAGAGTTTACAAACACAGTCGTGAGAATAAATGCATAGTTGATACCATTGTTAGGATGTTTTCTGTTTTGTTTTTAAAATTTACAAGCACTAGAAAACAAAATATTGAAAGTATATAGAAACAAAACGAATGACTTACCCATCCTTTCTTTTTATGTTTCTTATCGTGAGGCATAGACGATCCACTGCTTAAACTGTTAATGCTAGACACGCTGTCAGTTGATAGGTGCCTCGTGATCGCGCCGTTGCCCTGGGCCAGCCGCTGTGGTGAAGATTGCTGGGTTTGTGTCGTATTAGGTTCCTGTGGATTGGAGAGAATTTGATTTAATTTTATACGGAGAGATTTAGATTTGAGAATTTTGTATAGGATTAGTGTTTTCATGTTGTTATTCAACTTCCGTCATATATATTTACTAGCGACCCCTTGCGGCTTCGCCCGCTTTTACTACTGGATTATTCATATAATGTATGTTTGCAAAGCACTTAAGATAATGTGAAAATTAATTAAACCCCAATGCAACCCGCGTACATTTTCGTAGTTTCAATAAAGATTTTCCAATTGATTTACTCGGCAAGGATTTTTTAGTAGGTACCGTAATTTTAAATCTGTGCAACTAATTTTTTCAAGTACTTATTAAAATATATTTAAATGACTATTTTTAGATAGTTAAATGACTATTTTCAAACGGAAGAAATTATAAAC
>JAKRZM010001210.1:74130-121937 GCA_036379175.1 Heliconius cydno galanthus
AATCTTTTTCCCGATTTGGATTCGACCCCAATCATCGAGTGTATAGTGAAATATATCCACTGATCTCTTGTACTATGATGGTTTCACAAACTAAAAAATAAATAAAAATATAAAGCTAAACTGTGTTGGTATATAAATAACAAAGACAATAAAGAAACAGCATATTGTGTATATAATATATCTTATATGAATCCTAAATATAACGCTCGAGTAAAACGAAAAGAGGACGTCACATGAACAAGCATACCATATCGTCTATGAAGTGCGCGATCATTACCATAATTCAAAAGAAAAAGGCACGAAAAAAGTTATAAAAAATCCCCCTCTATCTCCACTCGAGTCGCTGCTGGCACAAATATCTTTAATTGGTACGAAGATATCGCGTTTTATTGGCAACCTTCGCTCGCTGTAATAAAATTATATAAGAGTTTCTACCTGATTTTGATTTTTAATGATCTGTTTGTTGGTACTACGAGACGCAGTTAATACGTCGACTATAGGAAATTGCTTTAGAAGAAATAAATCATATTTTTAAATAAATCATACACATTCAAATTATTTTATTACGTTTACTTGAATCAATTTGAAATGTGAAAACGAATTGTTTGCTAGTTGTCATTAATTCCACCTTGTCGACTTGTATTATAAAGCTATAATATATTTGATTTGGTGGTAAAAAATAGCGTAAAAAATTTTTGTATCAGTGTTTAGACACTTCGTTCCCCCCTTCCGCTCAAATCAATTTATTTCCACAGCGACATAATGAAAATAATCCATCCGCCGAGTGGCAGTAGAAACCGCAACCGTCTCACGGGTTGTTTTCCACTGTACAATGTACCTACTTTTAGCTATTCAAGAAATAAGTTATGTTGGACGGTATTAATAGTTCCTTAAACGGCTAAGTCAATTTACGAGGCCCTTGAGACACATTGCCGGACTAAATTTCAATCAACGACACGCACTTCGGAAACAATATATATTTGAACATTATTTTTGCTTTTCTTTTCTTTAAATTGGTAAGTAAAAAATAAACTAAATTATATATATGTTAGAAGAAGCGATTAAATTAAAGTAATTATTTGTTATTTTAATATTACTTCTAATAATTACTAAAGAACCACAAAACAGCTTAACGCTGTAGATAAAGAAGGGAACTTAGTGTTTAGGCATGCTATTCCTCACTTTTTGCCTTATTTTTTTAAAACATTATTGGGTAGATTTGAGCTCTCAACCATCCTGTCTACAGACTGAACTCCGTTGCAAACGGTTTCACATTATAATTAGTTTCTACATACAGAGCATATTACGTGATAGTAGTTCATAGCCAATGGATCAAGACAATTGAAACATTAAAAAAAACCGATTCGAAACAGTAGTTCTTGAGATAAGTGCGTTCCACTAAAAGAACTTATCTGCTCTATAACATTAATATACTTAGGCTTTAGGTGACTTTTATTTGATCCTAATTAAATATTTAACTGTAACGTGTATATAGCGTGTGTGAATTGGCAAAAAACAGCCAACTTCCAACCTTCCAGTAAACAAATTAAAAACAAAAATGTCGTAATTTCGCTGTATTTTTTAATTAATCTCAACGTTAAATTATACTTTAGAGCTGACGTTTCGGCATGGAACTAAAATTTTCTGAATGAAATTTCCCTTGAAAAATTATTTATATGCGAGGAAATTATATGACCGTGCACTGCAAATCGTTAGTGTATTAAAGTTAATTACATTTAAGCCAAAAACTTCTAAGTACTTGGCGTGCGTGCTTGTGGTAAACCAAATTATTATATCAACTTTAGTCGTGCGTTATAGTCCTTATTGGGTCAATGAAATGCTTTAGGGCATCGAGTGTTTAGCAACGAAACTCCACGCCGTACTATGCATGGTTACCAGAACGAGGAAATGAATAATTTGTTTTCACGAGTCCGAATCGAATCCACTACCTTAGCGGATTATAAACAATGTCCACACATATAAACAATAACGTACCAAACATTTAAATATTTTCTTATAGACTGTAGGTACTATAATTTTCGCTTTGTCGTAAAGATTTTCAGCTTCAGAATATATCATTACAATAATAAATAGTAATATTCTGTAAATAACCAAACTTTCAATAAAAATAAAATTATATGATGGTAAAGAAACAACATAGGGAGCGTAATATGCACATAATATCTACGTATTATTGTATGGAAGAAATTTATTCAAGAAATAAAGGCTTTTCTTCTACTTATGAAAGCAATTCTGAGTTGAATATACAAAATTTATTATTCTTTACATGTTCTTTGATTTTTTATTTTCTTAAGAGCTATTGTATTATTATAGATTTGTGGGTTCGATTCTTGTCTTTAGCGCGGTAGTGTTGGATTTTAAAAAATAGAAGCACGGTGATAACCTCCACTACTTAACACTCAATGTCTTGAAAAATTTGAGAAAAATGAGGAACGGAATTTTTTCACACTAACTTTCTTCTGACTACCCTGCTATGCTTGGGATACAGCGTGATGCTGCACAAAACAGTCATTATAATATTCTACAAAAGGAATATTAGAACACAGGTTGGGGGTTCAATTCCCACTCGAGGAAATTAATGAAATATTCAATATTTTGATTTCTTTGATTTAGTGTGGGGTTCCGCCACTCAACATGCAATGCCTCCAAAATTCGATGGAAAGTGGGGAGCGGTGTGTTTTAACACTTGGCTCCCTCTGTTTTCTACATGCAGGGTACAACGTGGAGCTGAAAAAAAAACGTCCATAGTACATAATGTAGTGTACATACATATATGTAGGTACACTTTGAGTTCCTTCATTCCGTTTGACATTAAATAAGTCGCATTGTAACAATTTGGTCCCAGTGAGGATAAATCTATGCGTAAAAAGGGATAAGCACCTGACCCTTTCTCTCACAAAATGTTCGACCTAAGGGTCTCCAAATACATCATTGTTATATTTTTCTTGTGATTTTTCGTTATAAATGAAAAATAAAAATATAATTGTTATTATTTTTTTGTTCATTCTTTACATAGAAAGAAGGTGTATAAGTTGAGTATATTAAATAATAGAGGCCAGTCGTGGCAGTCGTGGCGCAGGGACACTGTAAACGAGAGAGGTTGTGGATTCAATTCCCACTCGAGGAAATGAGATATTTATTGTTTTCATTGCCTTGATCTGAAAACGAGGCAATAAGTTCCAAGTTCCCAGGTTCGCTTTGCTCATCATGCTAAGTTCCGGATACAGCTAAAAATAATGTGAAAAAGAAATAAATTAATGTTAACAACACGATTCCTTTCTCGGCTACGATTACGAAGTAGAGTGAATCTAGAGTCAACTAACTCCGCCCTGCACTCACTGTTTGTCACAATTAAGTTTTGAATAACGTAACTCAACACCGCGCTCACGCCATTCTACAAAATTCGGCGGCAACTGGAGAACACAGTCTCTTATCACTATATTCCTTCTGCTTATCCTGTTAGACGGGCATACGGGCTGCTTTTTTTCATTGAAAAACACAAAAACTTTTATATGTTTAAAAATAAATATATAATGAACATCTAACGTCTATCTAAGTATCCAAAGCTCCAAAAACCAGGAAATTACCCATAAAATTTATTCAATTCCCCTAAAAAACGATAAAAGTCTATAATACCATTAACTGTTTATTTCGAACGTAACAAAATTCTGAACTGAGTTTGCCCTCACCTCATTATTTCTTGTTTTCTTTACCCTGAACTACCATTGTGAAAACCCTTAACGAACCCCAACAAGGGCCTTTATCTTAATAAGTTTCTTTACCTTTTAAAGAATCAATGAATATACGCATTTGGTAAGGCCGTAGGGTAACTATCAGCGCTAGCGATTCCCATTGAAGGGTTTGTTTCCTCGCTCTGGTATGAAGATAAAGCAGCGTTAAGCTCCGTCACTTTACATGCTGGTGTTAAAAACCAGTATGTATTCACAATCTATATATAACTCACAAATCGTTATAAAGAAATGGCTATTGCCTTTTTTATACATTCGGCCGGTGTCAGACTGCGGTTTACTGAAATATATGGATGTCAGCTTTGTTTTTGGACGTTTTAGGAACATTCGATGGTGACGCGCGTGTGACATATCAATTGTTATATTGGTTTTGTATTAAATGTATTATTTTTCAGTACAATGTATCCTGAGTACAGCACAGTAGACAGTACAGCACAGGGAACCTTATGTTGAAATACTCCGTTTCCCACTTTCCGCCCAATTTTCCAATTGATTTATGATGATATGATTAAAATAATTTATTACAGCAGTCGTGTTTACAGCCACACGCTGTACCACGATGACCTCAAACAAATAAATATTTTAATTATAAGTATATCTTATGACTTATTATATATAAGCAGTTAATTTTCAATTGCTTGACCGTATATTTACAAAGGGCGATCGTACCGCGTGAAAAACGCGACGTGATTTATGTGCCGACGTAGCTATCTCCAGATAAATTATTGTCTTCACATCGCCAGTGCATACATGCGAAAAAGTGAGAAATGGCTCCCACTATACTTGCGTTTCCTATTATTCTTGGGTAGATCAGATATCTAGTCTGTCTAAAGTCAAACCTTGTAAATAAATTGTGCTATGGCAACAATGTGTTTTTTTTGTTATGGCTTCAATGCTACCAGCATTGAACAGGGCGAGATGAGATTCAGGTAAGTGAAACCGCCTGATAGTACACGAGGGTCTGATGATATCACCTCGGAGCGTCAATGACGGGAGCCTGAATTTCTGGAGCAAAGGAAAATCTTTTAATGGAAGACGTAAACCAGTTTCTTTACATAGACCGAGAGAACCTCATCGACATATTTTACCGCAGATCGCCACAATATTTTAACACCCCATCCGCCGGAACTTGCTATATGAATATGCTCTTACAGGTCTGACCAGCGCGACTGTCTATTGTACTCGAAATTTAATACAAGTATAAGCCTTCTGGATCTCCTATAAAGTAAATATATAAATAAAATATATGAGTAAATATATATATAAAATATATAGCTGGAAGGTCGTAGTACAGTGTATAATAGAATATAGGAATACCTTTATTATTATACCTTTTGTTCATGGAAACTGAGAAGAGAAACACAGACAGAGTGCAATAAATGTACAAATGTAATCTACATTGGAAAGCATTATATTATAATAGTGGACGCGCGCAGCTTCGCCTGCTTATTGCTTAGGGGTGAATTCTAATAAACCATGAAACACGTATTCAATGAAATATTTTTAAGAGTCTAAGTTTCAAATTTTATAAAAATCGGTGGCGATTTAAAGATTTTTTTCACACTAACTTTCAATCACTTATTTGCACCCCTAGGGCATGAATTAAAATGAACCACGAAACATGTATTTAATTAAATATTTTTAAGAGTCTAAGTTTCAAATTTTCTCCATACAATTTTTCAACCCCTTATTGGCACCCTTAGGGGGTAAATTCTAAAAAACCGTGAAACGTGTATTCAATTAAATATTTTTAAGAGTCTGAATTTCAAATTTTATAAAAATCGGTGTCGATTTAAATTTTTTTCCATACAAACTTTTAACCCCGATTTCATCCCTTTAGGGTTAAAATTTTTCAAAATCCCTTCTTAGTGAATGTTCAGATTACGAAAGTAAACATCTGTCCCAATTTAACGTTTCTACGCATAGGAGTTATGGCTGTGCGTGCGTCTTACCTCAATCAGTGAGGACAAGTCCTTTTATATATATAGATTATATTGACTTGTTCAGACTATAAATAGTTTCTAATTTATACGACTCCTTTTCTTAGGGAAAAAATAAATTTTCAAAGAATTTTATTTTATGTTGATTTTCTATTACAATAAAGACAATACAATTTAAAAAAGATCCTGTTTTATTCTTTAAGTATGTAAAAAAAATTATACAACATGAAATAATAATAGCGTATTAAAATAAAAGTTATACAATACGAATATAATGAGTCCATGCAATATTGCCAGTGTCGTTTAACATTTGTTTATAAATAATTTCATCAGCTATACAACTATCTTAATGAAGTGTAATGAATTCTTCTAATATTTTAAATATATATGGATATAAATATATATTCGTTCTGTTACCCCACACAAAATCTCCGTGACTCATCATTTGATAAGGTATTATGATATCATAAACAACGTTCGGCAAATGTTTCCTCAACAAAGCGACGTCGTCCACAGATGATAAAAAGTCGTTTCTGCCAGTATATAAGGCGACAGGCATCGTTACTTTTTTCAAGTCATACTTAGGTGGACTCAACGAGTTATACACTAGGAAATTATTTTTCCACCCGTAGTCGTATCTGGCAAACGTTTTATATTTTGCATTTTGTAAATATTGCAGCAAAAGTTTTGTAGAAGTACCCGTTAGAAAATGTTCAATCGCTATAGGGAAGAATTCCGGTTCTAATTCTTGATCATCAAACCCATTTAAAGGGAAGATAAAAAAGTACGCGCATAGTGCGTAGCCAATTACCGGTATATCACAAAACATTTTTAAGATACGGGTAGTAATGAAATGATCGTCAAATAACTCATATATTCCAAGATTTTGAGACAAAACTTCAAATACACGTGTCTTAGGTGACACGATGGACAAAAAAATGCTGTTTTCTAAAAAGCATATTGGTGCGAGAGCCAGTAACACATTTATCTTGGAGTTGTATTCACTTCTAGTGGAGCCCAGCACGTAATATATCGTGTTCCCCATTGAGTGGCCGATAGCAGTTACATTTGAAGCTTTGGTTTCATATAACACTTTGTCAAGTATAGCTGGAAGGTCGTAGTAGCCTACTTCATGAAATGAAAAATCCCAATATTCGGCATCTTTATCAGGGTCCAAATAAACATGCCTTCGCGAATATCTGTTGCTTCTCAAGTTTCCAAACCAGACGTCGTGGCCTTTGTTAGCCAAAGTGATGCCGAGAGAATTCTCTCCTCTTATCAAAAACGTATCAGAAGAGTCTAAAATACCATGTGTTAACAAAATAGGATATGGACTCTTGCCAGGAAGTCGGTACAAAGTTAATATGTAGTTGTCTTCAGTGACTATCTGGTATTCCGTAGGCGGATGCCCATATTTGGTCGCCAGGCCGACAAAATTCAATGTAGCGTCCTCAGGAAGTATTTCCGAAATTAATGACTCAGAGGAAACATAATAATAGTGCAGCACTACTGAGCTGATTGTAACGACCACTCCACCGAACATACTGAGACTCTATTTTAGTTATACCATTTTAATTACACTTGCACAACTTATATATGCATTTTTCATGTTTTCATTGCCCTTTTTAAGTGCTTATAACGCTTGCGAAAACTCACAGAATGCAATTGATTTATTTATAGCTGTTTAGACCAAGATATATTATTGCCGAAACTTAGCAGGAAAACTTAGTAGGATAGGAGTTTGTAGTAGCGTTTGTGATCATTGCTTCGTATCTTAGTAAATGGATTTAATATTTTAATATAAATAATGTGAAGTCCTCTGATTATATTTTACAGATGGGTGTATACAAGAATCAATTTTAGGACCATTCTATTACCTGGTAAGAGGAATATCTTAACACTAGGTTCCTTCTAGCCTGAGCGGGGTATTTGCGAGATACAGTTTGAAACAAAAAAAAATCAACAACATAAAACAACATTTTATTCTTCTTTGTTTTTTAATTTACAACTGCCTCCAAAGAAGCACGTTTCAATCCTGATAAATATTTTAGCGTTAATAGTATGGTAACTAATTTAAATAACTGTTTTTAATATTTAGAGCGTGACCACTCGATAACAATTTTATCAATATATTAAGGAACTTGTAAGGCCGTTGTGATGCAGTATGACAACGTCTAAGTATAAACGCAACGTTTGCAAGTCGATGGCGTTCCTTATTATGGCTAATTTAGAAATATATCGTGTCACGAATACATTCTAGATAATATACACCGGTGTAAATAACTATACGAAAATAATCAATATATTTTTAGTAAATACACTTAAATAGTATTAAAAAAACATTCGTCAAGTCAAGCGGGCATGGGGCCCGGTATTACGGTATTAACTATAAGAAATGTTGAAATGTAATAATTATACGAAAATTAAACTCTTTAAATTTGCTTATTTTAGTATGCAGATAAATAATACCAGCTACCATCATGCTCACATTGTAACAGCCCTACTATGCCACATTAACCTCAATATATATTGTATAGTTATAATTAATTAATTAAGTAATTAGATATTATAATGAACAAATACTTACTCGTACACTTAACCACATAATAGTTAATATCCAAACACTGAAGCCCTACAATTACGTATATCCATCTTGTTCTTAATTAATCGAATGGAGTCCTGCAAACAATAGCCAAAGCAAGGATCAAATACAAGATTTCACCGGAAATCGGCCATGAGGATATTTACAACGGATGTTTAACTTCTACTCAATTTCTCGTGTTTTAGTCAATAAACATGCACTTCATTTTGTTCGTTTTAAAACATAACCTTATGTTAGCACCGACGACATCAGGCCTGAGATAAATCTAAGAACTTGTCAAACAGCCGCAGATGTATAGTACCTCACCTCGGTGCTTAAAGGTTAATGTATTTTATCTATTTATTTAGGTAATGTTAACATTCTGCTTCTATTAACATACTCCCGTTCCTTACTTTCCGCCGAATGGAGGAGGTATTGCGTGTTTAGTTGTGGAACTCAACGCTTCGCTTGCCTCTTTAAAAGGGCAAGGAAATGATAATATTAAATACTCGCTTGAACTGTACTGTATATTTAATAGAAATAGTAAGAATTAAAATAAGCCGAAAAAGAATAGTAGGTATATATAAGGACAAAATACTTAATATTTAAAAAAATACTGAATATTTCAAATGAACGAACAAAAAAAAGTCAAAGTAATTAAGGGAAATTCTTAATATCAGAAAAAATACCTAACTATCTAAAACTAACAAAAAATAATAAGTAGGTAAATTTAACTTATGGAAAATCTTAACATTACAAAAAATATCTAACTAATTGAAATGATGATGATCTGAACACTAGCCTGCTGTGTGCAGGATACAGCGGGAAGCAGATTTATTTTTGAAATTTAATTTTAAAATACTTAACCTAACCAAGAAATAAAAAGAATCTAACTAATCTATTACGACCCAATCACATTATCATTAGAAGAGAACTAAAAAATAATTATGAACAACCACATAAACATTAGGAGTAGGTAATTTAAAGAATAATATTTTTGTAGAACATTTTTTTTTATTATAGGGTTGAGCCATCGCACGCCAAGTAATCGTTCAATGAGCCTATTTTCGGACTATTTTCGGACAGAAACAACTTAATTCCTGGAAAAACGTAAGAGCAAATGAACAAAAAAGTAGCCTATGTTCAACCCAAGACCCTCAAGACAGACATACGGATAGACAAAGGTACGTTCGATTTTATAATTAGTATGGATATAAAACAAAAACAAATATACATATTATATTATTTTACTGTTGCGGTGTAAGACGAGTGACGACGTCATAGCGTGATATTATATAGCCTTACTCGATAAGTGGGCTATCCAATACAAAAAGAATATTTTTAATCGAACCAGTAGTTTCTGAGATTCAACCAAACAAAGAAACAAACGCACTCTTCAGCTTTATATTATTAGTATAGACAACATGTTCTTAAATGGATACCGAACCCAAAACCTATAATATTTATAGTACACGCTTGTGACCCTGCGCCACGACTGGCCTCTTATATTAATTTCCCATCAACTATTCTACCTCTAAATTTCATAGTAGGTACAGGAAGGCATATTTCATTAAGAGATTATTAGAATTTCATCGCCACTACGCTTTGGAACTTGAAGTATTTGTTTTGAAGCGGAAAGAGCTGCGATGCGTGGCATTGCAATTAAACTATTCTCTATTTCGATGTGCGATACGTTTGGATGTTTTATTTTCTATTCTTAATGAGAAAATATTTACTTTATTTTGTTTAGGTTGCCGTTGTCACGCATACAGCAAGGTAGGCAGAGAGAACAACAAGAAACAAAAAGAAGACAACATAATTGTATTTTTTTATAATAAACGTGTGAAATACACTCCTATCTACTTTGAAATACAATAGGTATACGTACTTAGTGAACTTAGTTTCTTGATAAGTTGTAAAACCTAACATGGCATGGGCAGAATACACCATCTAAACAGTCGAAGAAAAATTTGTGAAATATTACAAAATCAAGCTGTGGCCCACACAGCAGGGTGGGTAGAGGAGACCTAGTGTTAAGACATTTGATTCTCACGCACTGCTCAATTTTCGAAAAATAGCGTAGAGTGCAGAACTTAACCCCGAATTTTTTCTTGAAATATTCCACCGAATAAAACCGACTTACAACTGTCATTTATACATACACTTTTCGAATACACTACGAAATTATAACAACTTTTTTATATAAATAATTACCAAATATTTAAGCAAATCCCGCAGGAGTGCGGTTAACCCGTAACTAGAGCAGTGTGACAGGTTAAGCCTTACTGTACGTGAAGCAACGAAAGTTGGATTTTTTTTAACACGACGAAACTAAAGTTTAGTTACAATAAACGCCTATATAAACGTCAGTATAATGCTATTCCCTACTTTTAAGCACGCCATCTCATAGAAACAGTTATACCGTCCGTTGAACAGACATAAACACAGCACATCAAACAAATCTTGTTAATACATAGTGTAAGTGCATGCGTCCGAATGGGAGCTGGTTACAACCAACAATAATAGCGCTTCCAGTCAGATGCCCCACTGCACCAAGGCGGCTTTTATTCATTTTACAATAACCTTAAGCTAAAAAGAAAATGAAAGGCTTACTTTCAATTATTCTATCTATTTTCAAAAAAAAAATCAATGACGCAACACGTTTTCAAACATAAAATTAAATAAACATAACAATCTTAAACTCCCAATATAATCCACATTTAGGTTACCGGCTCACCTTTCAAATTATGTCAACGACTGCTGCCACAGGCGTATTAAGTGCAGAATTAGATTTGAATCAGCGATATAAGACGTCTTAGCTGCACCCTTTCCGCTATCGGGGTGTTTATCTCGACTATTGGACCACTAATTAACTTGGAGGAAATGGTGTACATGATGTTGTTTTTTGGTTGTTTGTTTAAAAATGGTAAAAATATCCCAATTTTTGTGTAAGGAAATTATGTTCGAGGAAAGATTATAATAAGTTTATGCCATCGTTGTGCGTCTGTACAGCATTTTACTGTAAACGCTCTATGGTTCTGAGTTCGATATCCACTCAGGGGAATGAAACTGAAAGAACAATTGAAAGTCATTTGACCATGCAAACGAAGCCGGAGGTAACAGCTGGTGCTTAATAAACACAACTTGTAAGTCTCACCAAAATGGTATCTCAGTATTCAAAGTTATCATTTTAAATTTTGCATAATTATGAAAAAGCCAGTCTTCAACTCAGTAATGGCCGGAGGATATAACATTAAATTTTAAATTGTAAATTTTGTACCACAATATTCCTACTACAGGAATTTGGTCGTTAAGGAGATTAAATTGGAGCATTCCTTCGGAACGCTTCAGCTGGAGTTTTTCCTATTGTATTTGATTTAAATAATTTTTAAGTTTGCTATTTTATTTCAGGGACGTTTTTTTGTTGTTTATTTTCCCATTGTGGCGCAGTGTGCTTGTAGTGCCTGATTGAAAATACGATAGTTGTGGATTCGATCCTCATTCGGAATAATTAATTTCCCCGCTCTGGCAAGATAAAGTGTGGCGTTGAGTGCCGCCACTCTACACGCAACGCCTCCAACATTCGGTGGGAAATGGGGAACGGAGTGTCTTAATACTAGGCTCCCTCTGACCATCCTGCTGTGTGCGAGACACAGGGTGAGGCTGATATATTTTTTAGTTACGTAATAATAACTGAAGTCTGTCTACCTTGGCTCAGTGGAACAGTGTATGAAGGATTGAATTCGTTATTCAATTACTGGGATCTTTCTACTTTACTTCGAGCTTTTCTGGTCAGAAAGAAAAAACTAACAGTAATTAGCTCTCTTTAGTGGGGACTGACCCCCAACCATCGCGCTACATCCACACATACAATAGAAACATATGTTAGATAAATTATGTATTATATAGGCTTAAAACTCGTCACTAAACCTGGTTTTGTAGGATTAGGGGAACCCCACACGGAAGTACCAATTTGCAGGATTTAAGGCTTTATAAAATGACAGACCGTAGAGAACAAGACAAAGTTAACTAAAACACTGAAATGATGAAGGAGAGATGGTTTTTTTATTGTCACTATTGAACTCTATTGTTCTTTTGGCTTCAGGACTTAGTTAAAGCTAATAGTTTTAAATCCATTTCCTACTAAGGAGCAAACGTAGTTTTATTAACTATATCTGTAGAGATCTGTAGACATAGATCTAAGAGACTTAAAAAAAGTTGTAACAAGCGTATAAGAATTTCGACGTGCTCAATAAGATCACCCATTTTTTTATACTTTACTAAATATTTGGCTTTCCTTAGTTGAACAGCAGAAATATTATATTTCACTCATATTAATTTCCTTGTTCTAACAGGAAAAAGCGCGACATTGGACTGTCTCTTCACATGTAATATCTCAAAATTGATTAGAAAGGGGCGTACCTTATCATTTATAATATTAATCTGTCGTAGCGCAGTGGCGCCGCGTTGAACTTTCAAACGCGACGACTATAAGATTCAACTTTTACTCAGAAAATTTATTAACTATTTTCATTTCTTCACACTTGAAGAGGCAAGACCAAGTGCAATATTGAGTTCCGCCAATCAACACTTAATGTCTCGAAAACTAAGCAGTGCGTGGGGAATGAAGTGTCTAATTATTCCTACTCTGTTATAACACAGAAAAAATATCAATACTATTTTTGCCTCAGAACTTTATATACTGCAATATATTGTATACTAATTAACCCCTCACAAGTACACTATAAGTTATAATTAATTAGTACACCAACAAAACGCCTCGCGACTTCGTTAATTCACTTACAGTAACTGGGACACAAAATCGAGTTTAAGTATATAATAAGATATTCTTGTGGCAACCTGAATAGATACTCGTAGCTGGTTGAATAACATCAGGAAATTGAGTTAGACGATCGTGATGCCTTCGTACTATTGTATAAAGTACTAGTTGTAGCCCGCAACTCCGTTGGCGTGAACTGCAAAAAGTACAATGTCGTTCTTTCTCTCGCGTACTAGGTTATCTAGGCTAGGCAGAAGGATATTGTTAAGACACTCCGTTTTACATTTTCCACTGAATACTATCTAATGACCCTACATGCCATATTTAAGCGCATAATTTCAGCTCTCCGTTGTCTATTAGTGAGTTTTAAATAAGTAAAGATGTAATTTTAAGATCTCCTAGCGTAGTGTCTGACTGTAAACACAATGATTACGAGTTTGATATCCCCCACTCGGGATAACGAATCACATCTCGCTCTAGGTGTAGTGCGGGGTTGAGTTCCGACACTCAATACTCAGTATTGCTACAGACAAAATGGAGAAAGAGGAGTGTCTTAACACAAGGTTGCTACAGCCACCGTGGTGGTTATGGCGTACTGAATGCAATAGTTGTGGATTCGATGCTCACTCGAGGGAATGTCTGGATATATAACTGCGTTTAATTTCGTTATGACACACACAATGTCTCTGAAATAAGCGAACGCATTGAAATAGACTAAGATTTATTACTTAGTGGTTCGAAAAAAGTCTATATATTTGCGCAAAACAGAAAACCTCCGGAATTTTTTATTGTTTTGTAATTTTGCCGCATAAGCTGTTACACGATGAGAAACAACCGTTCTTATCTTCAGAAAAACTCTGAAATATATTTCGTTTTCACGTATTATTTTTACTTTTGTGAAATTATAGATAATATACTTGAGTTCGTCATGACACAGCATCTGACAGTTAACATAATCGTTCTGGGTTCGATATCCATTCGGGGTAATGAACAATTCTATTTTCTCGCACTGGTATAATGACAAAATGCATCATTGAGTTCTGCTACTCAACACGCAACGTCTCAAAAATTTAGGCGATGTGCTAGGAACGCATTGTCGTAACACTTGGTTGGTTCTGATTACCATGCTATATGCGGGATGATGAAGCTCATAGAAATAGCTCGCCCGTTAGCTTCGTTATATAAAAAAGGAAAAATATTACTTTCTTATTTATTATATAGCTTCACGCTGTATCCCGCATATACTCGTAGATCGAAGTCAGCAGAGGTGGAAATCGAACCCACGTTCACAATCTGGCGTTTTGCCATTCCGCCACGTTGGCTTGTATTATTCCGGTATTAATTTGTTGTTGTCGATTCTGTCCCGTTTTAAAATTAGTTTTAAACATCGCCATTATTTATTTCCGCAGCATTATATATATTCGGGGGTGTGAAGTCAATAATTCATTCACATCTGGCGCGTGAATTTAAATTATGAATTAGTTGGCAAATAGATTTAAATTTGTAGTTATGCTTTATTTCCATTTGGGCAGTTGATATTGGCACACTCCTATTATTTATGGTATAAGAGGTTTATTTAAATTTTGTGTTTTTTTGTGTAAAAAGTGAGTAGTTTGTTTTAATATATTGCTGATCTGCTGCAACATTGTATTTTTTCGAAATAAGTTAAATATGTCAATATATGTAGAAAAATTACATTATTTATTGTAATAATGACTTTTTAAGTTACGTCACTATTGCAATAAATAAATGAACGGTAAATTTTTACATTTTAATGTGTAACATTTCTATAGTATTTTAGAACAGGATATAATTATGATTTTCACTTAGGGCAGTAAAGTATTTTCATTTGCCCTTTACAGCGTACAGTTCTACTACTCAACACGCAATGTCCCGATCCCGACTAGTTAGGTTCCCTCTGTCAAACCTGCTATATGTGGAACAGAGTGTAAAACTAAAAAAATATATATCTTCGCTTAATTCAAAAGCCTAACACTTTATAAATTAATAAAGAAAGTACGAGCCGTAAGTACCTACAAAGATTACGCGTAACTGAAAATTACGTATAAAGAACTTTGACAAACTTAAAGCTGAGAGCAGTGAAGCACAGCATCTCGGTCGAGGAGAGCCGCGAATTCGTGAAAATTACCTAAATGGGGGAAATACCCGGCCTATAATTTAAATTTATTATTATTGCATTCAATAACTCGCGAAGCGAAGCGCGCTTTACTTCGGAAGGTTTATTGTTGTTGATCTAAGACGTCTTATAATTGTTTCAAACGGTACTTGGAATATTTTGAATTTGATGAAATATTATGTTTTGTTTGGCCTCGTGGCGTAATGGGGCGCGCGTTTCCAGCACACAGCAGGGTAGGCAGAGGGAACCTGGGTACCTAATGTTAAGACAATCCGTTCTCATTAAGACACTTTTGTTCTCCACTTCCCACGATTTCGGCGGAACTCAACGCCACGCATTGTCTAGACTACGCACTAGAGCGACGAAATGAAAATATTAAATATTTCAATTCCTCGAGTGAAAATCGAACCCACACCTGTTGCGTTTACAGTCGGTAGCTTGTGCTCATGAGGAATTATTATATTTAAATTATCGTTACTCCTCTACTATGATAGATGAAACACGGCGTCAAGTTCCGCCACTTACCTACACAATGTCTTGAAAATTAAGTTAGTATCTCTCTGTATTCTTTCTTCTATATAAGAGACACAATGACTGCTTCTTGACATTGGACTATTTAGTAATATCTATGCAGATGTTATTCTTCAATTTCCACTCAGAATTCCNGAGAATATGTAAATTCTTGTAATGACAATGTAATTGCCGTCTAAAATAAAATTTTATGTGTTGTTATGCGTATTTGTAAACAAAATTATATTAAAATAAAGTATATTTTAAGCGATATTTGATTTTTCAAAATTGAAATTAAACGATTTTTACAATTGCCTAATTTTGAAAGTGGTGTAAGTCCATTTGCAGCACATAAATATGTGTTATCGTAGTCTAATTAGCTAAAAACAAATTTATATAAACAAATTAAATGTTGATAAAACAATAGAAACAATGCCAGGCCTCATATGATTTGCCTATATTTTTAAATCAACAAATATACTAACCTTTAATTTTCTCGACACAAAAGAAAATGGACTTACACCACTTTCAAAATAAATGGGCCATATAACAAAGAAGGTAGAGAGAACCTAATTTTAATTAATCTGTTAAGACACTCCATTTCTCAAGCCTAATTTTCGCCCATTGTGTGTTTTCGCCTATTGACCGGCGGAACTCAACGCTACGCTTTGTTTTGTTACCACAAAAAAAATTCAAGGAAATTGAATCCACAACCGCCGTGTTTACAGCCAATCCGCTGTGCCGCTGCGTCACGGCAGCCTCTGTGCGAAAATCACGGCAAAAATATAGATTTTTTAGGCATTAAGCCGTAAATGTCGCTTAGTTCGTTAAAAATACTTTACGAAGGCACTGAAAAGTAACCTCTGTTTTAATAAGCAAGTTTATTACGGCTAAAATGAAAATTTTAATACAAAAAGTAATATTCGCTGTTAATACTTGTTCAAGGATTACCTCAAATATTAGATCAGTGTTTACAGTCTGAAACAACTGTAGTGGGAAATTACTTTAAAAATAGTCTGTAAGGTAAATTTGTTGAGAATTTTTTGTTAGGTTTTTCAATAGATTTCAATTCATTGAATTAGTTATAAGGTAAAAAACTGTCTAAATATAAATAGGACAGTTTCGCAGAGACGAGATTTGAATCTAGCTACGTTGAAATGTTTATATGTTCCTTAAAAAAATATTTAAGAATTCCTTTTATTGTATTTCCTTGTTTGTAAATGATATTTTTATTTGTAATGTCATTTATAATTTAATTAAATCACTGTTCCTTCACGATAGCTCATGAAATAGCAGGTTAATTACAAATAACAAAATTTATCATTCATCCCTATAAACGCAAAGAAACATAATATTAATTCAAATACAAATAAAAAGTCACAACAAAACATTTTTGCTTCAACATGAGTGAAGTTGGCGTGTTTACGGCGAACCACTCATAAACTGTGCCTATTATTCTGAGATAACTTCACTTAAGTGTAAGTCTCCATAAAAAGCTAATACCTGCGCGGTGTATCCTACCTCTTCAATATAATAACTTGGAAAACACGACTCAACTCAACTACACGACTATATGAACATTACTGAAAGTATAACATAGTTGAGGCTCTGCTTTATTGTCTTGAAGATTTTGTGGGAAAAAAAAGTAATAACGATGTATTGCTTAGATAAATTTTTAAATACGGAAAAAGGAGGCCAGCGTTGAGCATCAGGTTAAACTTGACTGTTGTATCGATTTCCAATCGGGATAATAAATACATCAGAAGATAAGCCCGGTGTTAAGTTCCTCAATATCTGGAGTTCTGACGAAAAGCGCACAACGGAGAATTCTGACACTAGTTTATCTGGGCCCACCCAGCTAAAATGAAGATAAAGTACGAATCTGAAAAAAAAATTACGGTATTTAAAATCATGTTACATTAAGTAAAAAAAATTACATTTAACATTGCAATGTGTAGAGACCAGAGTAGAGAAATGTAAATAATTCAATATGTTGTTCCGAGTGAGGATTGCACCCAAGACCATCGCGTGTACTGGACTCTATCTAAATTTCTACTGGGTAGGTAGAATTCATAGCGATGAATCACTATTAATCACTACATTCTTTACACTGACACTATTTATATAAAGTATAATTCCTCTGCTCAATATAATAATAATAGCTTAAACTCATATGACTAACCAAATGAAGCACCATATTTCGTAATAAAACTAAAACTTTAAAGTTTTCAATTTTATTACAGAGCAACAAATAAATAAAAAAACCACAATATCCTTTGTTTGAGCCTGGACTAGGTGCTATTTAGGGTGCAGAGGTTGATGTCTAAAAAAGGACAAGCCGTTGAAAGACTCGGACGAAACGAAGCGGGCAAAAATAACGCTGCAGTACGGTACGTCTGGAATACCTAGCGGAGACTTGGAACTGGATTCCTAAATGTATATTATTTATTTACTCTCCTGGCTTACTTAAAATTATATGTATTTATTTTTACCGTTTTACTATTTCTGTTTTATACTTTTTAAGCTGCATTCATCTAGTGACGTAGTTAAATTCGAGTAGGAACAGATAATCTCATGTTAAAACACTCCGCTTTCCAATTGCCTTTTGATAGAACATGTTGAGTGGTAGAATTAAAAAAAAATCTACACAAAACACAAAGTATGACAGAATTGTATGTTTTAAAACTATTTTTTCTCGCACGCTTGTGCCACTAGCTTCAAAATATTTAAAATCATCACTTCAATTACTTACATATCAATAATAGCTATATAAACGAATTTAGTGGAAAGAAAAGCATAAAGGAAGAACATTTCACCCCGTAGGCTCAGTCAATAGCGGCAAAGCGATCGATACCAGACGCGGCCCTTTGATTGCCCTAACCCTAACCTCAACGATGTACGATGTCTTAATAGCTTATTTTATAGTTGAAATTGAAATACTCGTTCGTCTAATTTATTATTTAGATTTGTTGTAATGATATAGCCATATATTACGTTATCTTTATATCAATTTTAGCTTATGTGTTATTAAAAAGTAAAATCAGCTGTATTCCGTACACAACAGAGTCGGCAGAGGCAATCCAGTGTTAAAACATTCCGTTCCCCACTTTTAGCCGAATTAGTGGCGGGACTCTAAGAAATGAAAACGCAAAATTTCAAAAAACTATTTAAATTCCTTGAGTGGAGATGAAACCCACAACCAGTCGGGTTTACAGACTGGCCTCAGTTTACTTATAAACTATATTGCTCTAAAATATAACCTAAATCCATCTAGACTTTGCGTGTAAGTGGAACAAACATCTAACCATCGTTACAAACTTACATTTATAATATTATAGCAGGATCTATGTTAATAAAATAAACATATACATTATAGCAGCGTAGCAGCAGAGTAGTTTCCATTTCTACTCGGAGAAATTAATTATTTTCATTTTCTTGCTCTCATAAGACTCAATGCAGCATTAATTTCAACACTCCACTAACACTATATTCGGGCGGAAAATGCAGAACGGAAGGTCTCGTCACTATGTTATCTCTGCCCACGGTGATATGATGAATAAAGTGAAAAGCTGAAAAAATTAATCAACGAACGACGAAAAAAATATTTCGTTGCCCCCAGTGGGAATCGAACCTACAACCGCCGCGTTAACAGTCCCCCGTTTGTACTTCTGCGCCGCACTGGCCTCAAATTTATTCTACACATATAACTTTATTTTTTAATTTTTAATTTAATTTACTTAAACTACGAAACCCATTATGACTATCGAAATTTTGTACAGTAAATTCTCAGCACCTAGGTCTTTCGCTTTTGCTAGTCGACTGCAGTTCAAGCAAAAAATAAATGGCAATTCCATTCTTCTATGCCCAAGTTCGTATACGGCTTCATCAAACGCGTTATATGCTGGAACTAGGTGACTTTTGATTTTACGGAAATAGAGACAAAGAATAATTTTCCCTATTTTTTCATATCAACAAGGCTTGTATACCTTTAAATATATAAATACATACTATTTTTTAAATAAGTGATAAATATAAATAATAGTTATCTACATCTGAGTATTCCGGTGGCACAGTGTTAGTTGTGGGTTCTACTTCCACTCCGGGAAATAAATTGTTTTCAATCATCAAATCAAGAGCCAAACAACGGCGGCGGCGTTGAATTTCGCTAGTCAACATAAAAAAAAATCTACAAATAATTAGTCCGTACCTTTTTTGTTTTACTATTTTTTTTTTACTTTTGTAAAAGGTCGAGGGCTATCAATTCAACTGGATTTTTTTTTATGCTTTATACCTCAGAGCTTTTGAATGGGTGAACCGATTTTGATGATTTCGAAGCGAAAAGTTCGCTCAGCCTATTTTGCTAAATAGGAACATTCTTAAAGATGATTTTTTAAATTAAGACTTTTTGAATATCTTGCTATTATACTTGCTGTTATTTTTTCTAAGCGATATTTCATTTGAAATTACACTATAAAAGTTAAAGCAAAATTTTCCAAAATACCACAACTTATTGTATTTACAACGGAAGTTATCAACTTTTCAGGAAGCACGTTGCAATAGTTTCGTCGGCAACCGGAACACGTACACAGAAAGTTGGAGAACAGGTTTTACTTATCTCATTTAAATGACTAATGTATCTAGTTTCACTGAAATCGAAAGGCTTAGGTTTGATATTCTTCAAAAAATATACCTATAGTTAAAAAATATAGAAAAAACAGGCTTTTCCACACCAAGTGTTATAGAATGTGTTCGGAGCTATAAATTATATGAGCCTAAACTGGAGTGGTCTACTCGGAACCTCTGAAGAGGTTCATTAGACCAGCTCCATGATATCATTTTATTGTATTGGCAATTAGGCTACATATAGCTGCCAAGTTTCATGATGACACAATTGTAAGAATTAAGTTGAGTTGAGCTCGATCTAATGAAGTATGTTAAAAAGAAGGTTATAAAATTGATATGTATGTGACTCCATCAATATCAAGAGAGATTGTATTTTATATTGATTAGTATATGAAATAATCATTTCTCATATTTTACATAATAATATGATTTATTCCTACTTGGGAGTGTGTAATGACTGCATTTTCCCCTTGGTTATAATAAAGTTACATACTTACAAAAACAGACCACAATACAAAACGGAAGTGACCTATTTAATTAAGTATTTGTTTACATTAAACTGCAAGCTCCTAATTGTACGCCCATTTGTGAATTCTCACGTATATTAGATGGTCGACCTTGTCTGAGTTAGCTTTATATATTTTTGTTTATATCATAATTATTTCGTTTTGAATTATGTTCATATTATCCTTTGTTTACTCTAATATATTCTTTGAGATAGCTGCTGAGTCTAGACGCAATGGTAGTGGGTTCGAACTTGACTCAGAGAAAAGATTAGATTTAAATTATGTTCATTTCTCCGCTCTAGTTGAAATTCAACAGAGAGTGGGAAACGTTCGTTCGTTTACATTAGGTTGGTATGTGGTAAAAGTTTGAAGCTGTAAATCTTATTTTTTTAGCATTACACTTTATCTGTGGGGGGGTGGCCAGAGCTTTCGGTCTCTGCATACGCATTTCTGCATCATTCACTATCATCAACTTTTTCATACATGAACTCTAAAGATCTCGATTATGTTTTCTCGAATTTCCTACCTTTCTTACCACTCACTCTTGCTTTATATTTTTAGTCATTCTTGTAAATTTTAACCCTTTTAGTAATAATAATATTACTAAACACTACTTAACTCAGGATTAAGTAACTGCTAATTGGGAGCTCGATTCCAAGTTGCCGCAACAATTAGTCAGTACACGTACCCGTGCCTTTTCGCATATATCGCACATAGTAGTGTATAGTGTTTTAATTATTTCCGGAATATGAGATAGTCTGTAATTTACTATGAAAATATATAATTTAATAGAGAATTAAGTAACGTCGTTTTTGTCATCTGATTATTACGTGATGTTGTGGGCTTGATGCCTACTCAGGGAAATTAATTTTAATTTTAATTTTCTCGCTCTGGTAACGAGGCTAAGCGTGGCGTTAAGTTCCGCCATTCAACGTGCAATGTATCGAAAATTGGGTGGAAAATCGGGAACAAAATATCCTGACGCTAGGATCCCTCTGCCTACTCTGCTATATACGAAATACAGCGCAAAAACAAATGCCATAAAAAATATACATAATATTGTAAAGAAAAATGAATGTTCAGTACATTTCTTTTCCGTTATTATTTTATCTTATCGTATTGCCGTTGATTGACACCTGTCGCTTAGTCGCATGAGTAGAAATTACAGAAACAAAAATAAAAACAATATTTATCACTTCTCGGAAAAAAACACATTTTTTTAAAGTAAGTGTCAGTTCAGTATTATTACTTTTTTTTGGAGAAATGTCATTTATATTACTTTATGTTTGATGTGTATAGTTTGCATTATCTACAATTTTTTTACTCTTATGATGATAATTTGTAATTTTCAATATTCATTCTTATAAGAAGGTAAAGTGCAGCAATGTCTTGAAAATTGGCCGTGGGGAACACTCTTAATACTAGGTTCACTGCCTTCTCCCATATACATTGGATACAGTGAGAATCTAAAAAAATATGTAGTGATAATTTAGTAACAACACTATAAACATAAATATGAGTGTTATACCTTCCAAACTATATACGAATATTCTAATATCGATATGAAGCAAGCTTCACCGATGCTTAATAACATCATGTTCTCAAATATTGGGGATATTTTCGTCTAATAGTATATAAAATATGAGCCAGGTATGGAGCTTAGAAACCCGTATGTAATTACGTTGTAGGTTAAATTCTGATGTACATATATACATACATAGCTCCTAAAATTGTTATTGGTAGTTAAATTTTACACGTACATAATATATTAGTCTACAAACTAACATCTATCTGCAGCTTCTCCTCTGTTGTCGGAAGGAAATAACTAAGACGCAGACGCGTAGTTCCTTCTGGCAGACGAGAGGTTATATATTTATTGTTATATATTATTATATTTTTAGCTTGACGCTGCATATATCACGGTAGGGTGAAGGAACCTACTTTTAAGGATCTCTGTTCACAGTTTGCTGCCCATTTTTCGAGGCTTTGCGTGTTGAGTGGCTGAGACAATTCAATCCGCACGCTCGGAACGCCATAATAGAAAGAACAGAACAGAACAGACAATTCAATCCAGACAGAGACAGTAAGGAGACAAACAATAAATTGTAAAAATTGCGAAAATTATTTTTAAAGTGTTACTTCACACTTTAAAATTGATTTTCGCAATATACCTTACCTACCTTACCATACCTTTATACCATACCTTTAGCTTAGAATTAAAGTAAAGTCTCACGTAGAGGATTTAAATGACAAATTGCGCCGCATTTACTCCTCATTAGGTACTTCCTGCACATTTTTCTTTCTAATCTAGAGCTAGGCCGTTAGTAATCCTATATCTTATAAAACAAAGTCGCTTTTCGTGTCTGTCTGTTGTTTCTAACTCTTCTTCTTCTAAACCACCCAACGGATTTTATTGCGGTTTTCACCATTAGGTCGAGTATTTTTCGTAGAAGGTTTATATATAGTTTATTATTTGTACATTCTTATGTAAATTAACATAAATACGAAAAATATGAATAAAGTCCTACCCGNAATAAATAAATGTTAAAATTAAAGTAAAACTGTAAGCAGGACAGATTGTGGGTTTGATTCCCATTCGAAAAAAATGAAATCTTTTATATTTTCATTTTCTCTCCCTGGTAACAAAGCACGGCGTTAAGTTCCGCCACTCAATACGCAGTACCTCCAGAATTCGGCGGAAAGTGGAGAACGGAAGTATCTTAATGGGCACGGAGTTTATTAACACTAGATTCCCAGGTTCCCTCTGCCTACGCAGCTATATGTGGAATACAGCGTGAAGCTGCAAAAAAACAACAATATTGATACTTAAAAAGTAAACTATAAAGCAATATCTCTTGACCTTACAAAATGAATCATTTATCAGAATTATACAGCCTTCCACCACAACAAATGTTGTTGTTGCTGACAATAAATCAACGTGATTGTTGTCGTACTCGTATTGTAAGAGCTCCGTTCCGCGGAGTGATCATTTGCACACCCATCCTCACCTGATTAGTGGGTGCAGCTTAACCCAACCGTCTGTTTGACATTTAATTTGTATATATTGTATTTTTGCTTACATTTTTTATGTTTCACATTATATCCCGCATATAGCAGGGAGGAGAAAGGGAACTTAGTGTTAAGACATTCCGTTTCCTACTCTCTTACCAATTTTCGAGACCGTGTCATTGAGAAGAAATTTTTTTTATTATATTTTAATAAGCTTTTGATTAATTCTAACTAAAAATAATCATATATGCTCACTCACAGTCATTTAAAAAATATATTACTCATCTAAAATACTTTCGTACAACTTTGTTTTAAGAAAATATTTAATAACACCTTATATTCTATTTAGGAATCTGTTTTTTTGGCATATAAAGTATTTAGACATTGCGTGTTAAAAGGCTGAACACAACGCCGCATTAAATATTTCATCTCCTCCATTGGGAATCGAACCCACAACAGGTCGCGTTTACTGTCACGCTTGTGCCCCAGCACCATGACTGTCCTCAAATTGTAAATTCTTTTAATCCGTAAGTAGAAACACCAAAAGTAATTTAACTTACAACGAAAGCCCAACTTAAGCTTTCATTCCATCTGTCCAAGAGCTCGGACCTTTGACCAATTTAATTCAAAGTGGGATATTCGGAATAAGTAGATTAGCAGCGATACCCGCCCTCGTTACGTCCTTGTAGCTGATGCTTACTTAACGGAATACCTCGTACGCGTTGCCATAGAGTATTAAATGACAGAGGCGTTATATAATTAAACTATTAATATTATTATCTATTGAGGCCAGTCGTGGCGCAGGGGCACAAACTTGCGACTGTAAATGCGACAGGTTGTTAGTTCGATTACCACTTAAAGAAATCGAATATTTAATATTTTAATTTCCTCGCTCTGGTAACAAAGCAAAGCGCGGCGTTGAGTTCGGCTAATTAACACGCATTGATCCTAAAACTCGGCGTAATTTTCAGCTTCACGCTGTATGTCGTGGATTGAACACAGAGCCCCACTGCATTACGACGATCCTATTATAAATATTCAAGTTTTATATAAGCATAAGTATCTTATGTAAGATATTCGTAGAGACTAAAGTTCTTTGTCTTCCTATAATTTTAGTCCATGCTGAAAATGGATAATCTAAATAAAAATAAAAAAAAAACATAATTTTCTTAATAAAGTAAAACTCGTTTCCACCGTTCACAGAAGAGCTTACAAAATTGAACTTTAAAGAGAAAGCTTCTGAACGAACGGTCGACGTTGTAGTAAACTTTGCAAGGCCTCATTGAAGACGTCTAAATACTTCTAGCTCCAACAATTTTATATCGTGGCGCGACCATTTTACACGAGTAAAGAAAACACTTTATAAGAATTGGCTATTTTCTCCGGCAACTTGGCGCAATAAAATACAGCTTGGCTTAGCTTAGTATATTTTTCTTGATTGAGCTTTATAATTAAAAAGTATTTAAAGTATTATTTATATTTTGCTTCTATTTTTCTTTCATCTTCTATTGCGGATAGAAAAGTCGACTGACGGACCCAAGTGTTACGTCAATGTTTAAGACAGTGAGTGCTTAGTGGCAGGGCTGGTAGGCACCCCGCTGTTTGCAGGATACAGCGTGAAACTAAAACAATCTTTTATAAACTACTCACTATTATTGCCTATTAGATAACCTGCAGAATAAGGTTCCGTCATCCAACACAAATTCGCTGTAAGAGGAACATAATTAATTAATTTATCACTAAATATTTCTCCAATAAAATAAAAAATATTTCTCAAAACAAACAATAAAATAGTTCACATTACTCTGTACGAAGGGTTACATGCGTTACACATGATCTTGCGTCAGAACGTAACACTCCTGGCACTTCACTCAGCACTGTGATAACTTGATAAGCTTTCCTTCAACTCCTTCCTGGAATTATCATTATACGAGTTGTGGAGAAAGACGGTAAACGCATTTAGAGTATCTAAAGTACATGTCAGGTATTTTACATATATGAAGCAGAGGGAACCTGAGAATGAATTGTCGAGACACTCCGTTACCATTAAGGCAGGCATTGCGTTTTGAGAATTCAACGCCGCGCATTGTTTCGTTACCAGAGTAAGGAAATTATATAATTCGAAAGTTATTCAACTAACAATCGAACCCACAACCCGCCGTATTAACAGTCGCACGCTTGTGCGCCACGATTAGCCTCAATTTCATACATAATAAGAAAAATATCACTGTTTCATGGAATATAACAAATATATTATGTTAATAACACTTAAATGAACACAGAATATAAAAAGTAATAAAAAAATGCTTTGAAGTCTATTCGACGAATTGTTGGATCAATTATTCCTGTCCTTGAATGTAATAATTTTTATACACGTGGTATTATTTCGAAACGAAAATCTTACTTCAAATACAGAATATGACTTACATAGAACAATATTATTTGTATATAGTTAAAATAATATGATTGAGTTTTCGTACGGAGCCAAATCAAAATGGTTTTTTTACCTTTTTTCAATGTTTCACGCAGATCTTATATAATTGTATTTCTGCAAAAGGAATCAAGTTATGTCTGCTATGTGACTTTGTTTTTCCCCTATTTATGTAAACGTTGATCTAAAATATTTTGTTTATTTTTTTTTTGTTAAATCTTTTAGGCAGAGAAATATCAAGTTCTCCACTTTTAGAAAAAAATCGAGAGATTGCGTATTGAGTGACGGAATTTAACTCCAGACTTTGTCTTGCCAAAGCAGGGAAATGGAAGTAATTGACAGCCTGGTGTGCGGATCAAACCCACTACCATCGTTTTTAGTCAGACGCTATTTCACAGAAAGCGAACACAATCTAAATGTACGTCCCATTTACGACACGAACATTGATAATAAAGGTACATTATCATAAACATTTATAAGTTATAATATTTATATGAACGTTAAATCTTAACGATATGCGCCATATAACAAATACCGCAAAAAGGTTGAAGTATTAATAAAAGAGCGTAATGGGATAACGCGGTCATTATGAGAGTCAAACCCGTATGAATTAGGTACAATACTTAACTGGGTCTTACTAATGTTTACAATTCCATTGTTTATAATACCGTAGAATTATTATTTTTTAGCTTCACGGCCTATTCTGCACACAGCAGGTTAGGTCGAGGGAACCTTGTGTTAAGTCACTCCGTTACCCACTTTCTGCCGAATTCTGAATGCATTACACATTGAGTGGTGGAACTCAAAGTCACGCTTTGCCTCGACACCAGAGCGAAGAAATGAAAATATAAATTTAAATAAATAATATTATGTATAAATTGTTAATATCAGAAATGCATTAACATAATAAAAAACCCTTTTTCATTTCGTAAATACAACAATACCTCGATTATTATACAAAATAAGACACATTATTGTTGAGAAACAAACGTATTACAAAAGAAAACTGGGACCCAATCAAATAGAGTACTAGAAAGAACCTATCTAACGACTTTTGGATGAAAAGCTTTACAATTTACTTTCTTTTGCGACAAAGGAATACTTACATGTTATGTGGTAACTAATAGTCCTTTCAGCTTTTCGCAAAGTTGACGCTGGAACACTTTCTATACAGAAAAGGAATTTAATTTAGAGTGTATTAACTCTTACCTTACAGGACAGTCGTAGAGCACGGCGGTTATGGGTTCCATTCAGACTGGAGGAAATGTTATGTTTAATATTTTCATTTCCTCGCTCTGGAAACGAGGCAAAACGCGGCGTCGAGTTCTGTCACTCAACACGCAATGCCTCCAGAGTTCGTCAGGAAATGGGGGAAGTGTTCTAATGGGAAATGTTATTACAATCTGCTATATGCGTTGCATTTACAAATAAGCAATACCACTGCCGTAAGATAGCAAAATAATAATAATTATTATAATTTTATAATACAAAATAAAATTATTTTAAATAAATACAAACATATATTATATTATCTAGTACCAGAATCCAGAATTAAACCAATCTGCTCATTCTATACAACTACCACTCCAACTATCAATAACCATAATACTTAAGTAGAAACCCAAATTTCCATGACAATAGTTCTTCAAACTCAATCCCAGTTGATACCAACCACGAGTCGATGCATTATTACAACGCTCATAGAAATCAAGGGGTTCACGCTTTCACAACAAAATTAATTAACTTATGCATTTGTCATATTAATTTACTTTTGGAATAGTGTGGCTTTACTTTATGCAGTTCTACGGTTGTATTATACACTCGTTATTCGAAATTTATAGTTTTCATTCGTGCGATTATAATATCGACGGTAGTGGGTTCGATTCCCTCTCGGGTGAGTGAAATAATTAAAATGTTCATTTCTATTTGGTAATGAGGCAAAGGGCGTCGTTGAGATAAATTTAAAACGTATAAGCCTTCTAAAACTCTGCTTATCTCAAACATATGTACAAACATACATTTCCTCATCATTGTTCTACAACTCCAGCTTCTACCCTACCCTCGACCCATTTCCGGTGTTATTTGTATATCAAAATTGATGAAGCGCAGACAGTACTACTGTGAATAGAATACAAGGTGTTTAGCTGCTACGTAGTCAAATACCGCTTTCAAGCTTTGGAAAGTTTTACAAAGTAAATATACTTAGGTATACCAAATTAAATTAAATCAGCTTCACTCTTTATCCCGCACACAGCAAGGTAGGCAGGGAATCTAGTGTTAAGACTCTCCGTTCACCATTTTTCGCCGAATTATGGAGGCATTGCGTGTTAACTGGCGGAACTCAACGCGCTTTGCCTCGACACCAGAGCCGAGAAACGAAAATATAAACATTACACGGTTCCTCGAGTGGAGATTGAACCCACAACCAGTCGTATTTACAGTCATACACTTGTGTCCCCGCACCACGACGGTTCGATAAAATTTCTTATAAATTCATATATATTGCTATCTAATTAAAAATTATATAATAATAAAAAATCCTTCTTTATTATCATATTATACCCAAAAGTTTGTTCAAAAAGAAATCTCCAAACAGATTTATTCCACTTATTTATTTGTAATATCGTCACTATACTGGAAATACTGTTTCCATTTTCAGCGAACCAATTTCGCAAATATAATTATTCTGATCGAAATTCATTCGTACAAAATGTACTCGATTAATATTAAAACGTGAAATGACGCCGAGTGCTCAACGAATTACACAGCGCTATCAAAACTTAAGTTGACTTTGTGACGTGTGTCTAACTATTGATTCGCTCAGGCTTTGCTCGAACCTGAATACGAATTTACCGTGAAGCTATTGTGTTTTATATAAAATAAATGATACGTATAAAAACGAAGAAATAAAAACAATTAATTTGCTGTGCCAGTATAGTCACAAATGGAAATCAAACCCATAACCTGTCGCATTTTCGCACACTTGTGCCAGTGCGCCACGAGTAGGCTGACTTATCGGGTAGTAATTGTAGGTAGTATGGACATGGTCATGGTCAATGGTCACGTAAACCAAGTTGCAGGCACTAGTTATTCTTACAAATCTGGACGTGGGCGACCGGCAAATGGAACGATCTAAAGCACGAGTGAGCATTTGAAATTGCTTTTCGATATGTTTTATTATAACGTAAAATACTGCTTCCCCTTACTATATTGTTATAGTCTTTTTTTTACAGCTTCACGCTTTTTCCCGCATTGTAGGGTAGACAAAGGGAACCTAGATATGTTTAACAATAACGTATTAAAATAGTGGTTCTACTGATAGGATATAACTATCTACACACTACGGTCTCTACATATATCTTTTATGTCGTCAATTATCATTAATATCTTCATACATGCCCTCAACGGGGTCCTCAGATTTTTACTTGATCTTCCTCCAGTATCTTGTCATTAATATCTTCATATATGCTCTCCACGAGGTCCTCATGCTTTTTACATGATCTTCCTCCAGTATCTTTGAAACTGTGTTTTTGAAGGTCAACCGAGGTCCCCTACGGTCCCTAGCTCTCTTACCGCTCACTTTTCAGTTATAAATCTTTTTTTCCATTCTTTCATCACTCATTTGTTTGACGTGCCTAAACCATTTATACGTTTTAAAAAAAGTATAAGACAGTGCGTTGTTTTAACATCCACCAATTGTGCTTTGTAATTCCCTACTAGATCTATTAAAGTAAGTGTTAAGACACTCCATTATCCACTTTCCGGAAAAGAGTAGGTGTTAAGGGACAATTAAAGAAAATTAATACATCCAAAAGTAACATCTCCATAATTAGTCCAATTTTGTTTTGAATATTCATTAAAATATATACATTTTCAATGACAGTGACAGTGATGTGGATGAACTGGAAGGTAATGGCATGTTGTTCGTAATTAGCAACCTTTTTCTGTCATCCAATAATGTTTCGGGCTTCATTTTGTTTATCTAACTTCCGTTTAACTTGTTTTGACTTTCACAAAAAATGTTGTTCTTTTTTTGTTTTATTATTATTTTCGTTATTGTGAGATAACAATAATGAGATAATTTCGTTCTGTCTGTTTTAGTACGTAGCGAAATATGTTTTTTTTAGTATCACGTTTGTAAATAACGTAAAATCTATATCATAATTTGGAAAGAAATGATTTGCGCTGTGTCGCGTATATGGGTGGGTGGACAGAAGGAACCTAGCAGTAAAACAGTTCGTTTCCCTTTTCGTGACATTGCGTGTTAAGTGAGGGAATTAAGCTTTATATTTTGTCTTGTTACCAGAGCAAGGAAGTGAAAATAGTTAATTCCACCGAATAAGAATCGAACCCACAGTCAAACACTGGGTTGCTACACCACAAAGCAGTATCAATTTTAAAAAACATTCAAAAAAGCTAATTTCTATGAAAAACGCATAAAAGTCTTTTGTATAACGGCCAATGAGTAAATGGTTTTTGTTTTATTTCGTTAGCCAGTCACTTTACCTGTCTCGCGAGTCGCCTGTTTACTTTTTACTCTCGTTCCAGTACCGACTGCGGGTCGAGATCTCGGAAATGTTTTTAATTTTAACAGAAATGTCTTAAATCTTTCAACGGACTGACTTAATTAGTACTGTCGCAATTACGTTACTTTAGAGTATTGAAATAACTCATTATAATTGGTTTATTTCTGTTTTTTTCAGCTTTACGCATATACCAAGGAACCTAGAGGGAATCTACTTAAAACATTTACTTCCAATTTCCGAGACATTGCGTGTTGGGTGGCGGAAACCAACGCCGCGCTTTTTATGTTACCAGAGCACATAATCGCTATGATTACCATCAGAGTTCAGACACTATGTCGCTGCAGCACGACTGCCTCAATAATCATTTATTTTTTTATGTGAGGGTATAATAGTAAGTATGTAAATGTAATTAATTAGTTGTGAGCTACAGCCCAACTCGGGAGAATGAGTCATTTTCATTTCACCGCTCTGGCAAAACGCGGCGTTAAGTTTCTGTTAAGCTGACGGGAAGCGGAAAACGGAGTGTTTAACACTAATTTTCTTTGCCTAATCTGCTATATGCCGACTGAAAATGAAAAAGAAGCCTACTTTTGTTTAGTGGTAATACACCGTGTCAAATAAAGTTTTAGTTAACTTCTACTCAAAAGTTACTCAATCATTAATTTATGTAATAGTTGATTATTGTAAAGAACTTTAAGTCCGGATTATATTTCATTGAAAATTACAGAACAATTTAACTTTGTAAGAAACCATTTCAGCAGATAATTCAAGTTAAGAGTATCTTAAATCTTAAGCCTTTCTTTTGAGATTCATAATGTTTTTGTGTCTCTACAAATTTTTGTACATTTTTTTTTGGTTTTTTAGGTTATTATCTAGTGGAGCCGTTGGATAATGTTTAAATGTACCTGTGCCGATTGTATACAATTATGAAACCCAATATACGATTTTTTAAATCACTGTATCGCCCTATAAACATAATAATATATAGTGTCAAAATGAAAAATTATAATAGAAATATAAAAATTAAAAGTGAAGCGGCGTAAGGCANAATTTTAAAAAACATTCAAAAAAGCTAATTTCTATGAAAAACGCATAAAAGTCTTTTGTATAACGGCCAATGAGTAAATGGTTTTTGTTTTATTTCGTTAGCCAGTCACTTTACCTGTCTCGCGAGTCGCCTGTTTACTTTTTACTCTCGTTCCAGTACCGACTGCGGGTCGAGATCTCGGAAATGTTTTTAATTTTAACAGAAATGTCTTAAATCTTTCAACGGACAGACTTAATTAGTACTGTCGCAATAACGTTACGTTAGAGTATTGAAATAACTAATTATAATTGGTTTATTTCTTTTTTTTTCAGCTTTACGCTACTTCCTGCATATACCAAGGAACCTAGAGGGAATCTAGTTAAAACATTTACTTTTTCACCAATTTCCGAGACATTGCGTGTTGGGTGGCGGAACCCACCGCCGCGCTTTTTATGTTACCAGAGCCCATAATCGCTATGATTACCATCAGAGTTCAGACACTATGTCGCTGCAGCACGACTGCCTCAATAATGAGTTATTTTCATTTCTACGCTCTTGCAAAGCGCGGCGTTAAGTTTGCGTTAAGCTGACGGGAAGCGGACAACGGAGTGTTTAACACTAATTTTCTTTGCCTAATCTGCTATATGCCGCCTGAAAATGAAAAAGAAGCCTACTTTTGTTTAGTGGTAATACACCGTGTCAAATAAAGTTTTAGTTAACTTCTACACAAAAGTTACTCAATCATTAATTTATGTAATAGTTGATTATTGTAAGGAGCTTTAAGTCCGGATTATATTTCATTGAAAATTACGGAACAATTTAACTTTGTAAGAAACCATTTCAGCAGATAATTCAAGTATCTTAAATCTTAAGCCTTTCTTTCGAGATTCATAATGTTTTTGTGTCTCTACAAATTTTTGTACGATTTTTTTGGTTTTTTAGGTTATTATCTAGTTTAGCCGTTGGATAATGTTTAAATGTGGGTACATTTAAACATTATCCAACGGCTAAACTGCCGATTGTATACAATTATGAAACCCCATATACGATTTTTTAAATCACTGTATCGCCCTATAAACATAATAATATATAGTGTCAAAATGAAAAATTATAATAAAAATATAAAAATTAAAAGTGAAGCGGCGTAAGGCATGAAGCTTCTCGCCTTTTTATACGAAGCCTATTGTTAAAATATTCCATTTCCCTCTTTCCGCTTTTTCGGTAGGAAATGGCTACATTCCCTCGAATGGCGATCGAATTTAGAACCATTACATTTACAATCCGGTTCATCCCACGGCACCACAATGGCCTCTAAATATATATATATATCCATATATATTTTTATTAAATATTAAACAATATATTCACGCTAATATGAAATAGTTAGCTGTATTTCTGTTCTGTCGTTGAAATACTAGCAGTTAAAGTAACACGCTCGGATTCACACATGTACTTTATTGCGTATAAATCTCCTTGCTCAAATGGCAATATTACAATGACTCAACAGTATGAGTTGAAATTTTTGAAGTAATATTTTAAAATATTACAATTGTAGATATATTTCAATTTCTACGGCGTTTAGTTCCGTAATTTAATTTCCGTATTAGATGTATAACAATAGTTTTCTCTACCTCCCCTGCTATATGTGGAAAAAATCATTCCGTGGGAACCGAACCTACAACCGTTGTGTTTTCAGTTACACGCTTGTATCCCGGAGCCACGGATGATTATATTGAAATTGTTTTCGTTTTTCAGCTCTGGTAAACAACGCACTGTGTTGAGTTTCGCAACTCGACAAACAATGGAATGAAAAGTTCCGCAATGGAAAGTACGAAACGGAGATATCTTATAACTAGGTCCACAGGTTCCTTCTGCTTACCCTGCTATGTGTGTGTATACAGTATGAAGCTAGAAAAAATAATTCCCCTAAGTGGGAATTGAAAGCAAAACCATCGCATACTGTATGTACTACGACATGAGTTGCCTCAAATCAAAATGAAAGATAAAATTTAAACGCCCATACATTCCGTTTACATTAAAAATAAATAAATCAATTATTCCTTTTGAACCATTTAATACTGTTATGTTAAAAATGTACTCTACTCGCAAATGAATCGCTTTACCCAATGTTGTTAAATAGTCCGTCAGTCCCTTCACTTTGACGGAAATACATGTGGCGGTAATGACATAACGTTTTACATACGAGTACATACTTACAATAAGGATATACGGTTTTTTAAGGTCAGTCGTGATGCAGGGGCACAAGTATGTGACTGTACTGACGCGACGTGTTTAATATTGTTATTTTGTCGCTCTACGAGGTAAAGCGCGGCGTTGAGTTACACTACTTGACACGCAATATGTGCTGAATTCGGCATAAAGTGGGGAACGGAAGTTCCATAATGAAAACGTAGTATTTTAAAACTAGGTACCCACGTTCTAGGGGAAAAGAGTGCCTCAATAATAGGTTCCCTCTCTCTACCCTGCAATTTTTTAATCTACTTAACTATAAAACTTTTACTCTTACTTAACTTTTACAACAAATGCCCTATTTACTATAAACGAACTTTAAGCTTAGTGACCTCAAAAGCTCAACATGCTCTGACTAGAAAACTTCTAATATCACATCAACATACCCAAGGGAAATAAAATCAGGCGAAAATAAATTGAACAAGAGCGCTCGCTTTGAAATAGTGGAAAGCCATTTACTCTGTTCACTCCAAGACTTAAGTTTTCTAGTAGTTCAATTAGGCAGATTGTTAAAAGTTCCTAGCTAGCTTAGAGCTAGGTGACTTTTCATGTCCACGTCTTGCTCTTATTGAAAAGTCCTAAGAAATCTTTGTGATGAACTTCTCCGTTTTCTGACTGTAAACACAATGGTTATGAGTTCGATTCTCTTTGAGAGGATTGTATTATTTTAATATGTATGATAATCAAAGATGTTATTTTTATTGCTATTATTCATGTAAACTTAGCCGTCCCGTTTAATCTAACAGTTAAACTAACTAGCACTTCAACGAACACATCGTTAACTATTACCTACAGACCACAACGTGAGCCATCAGTCACGCCGGTCTCAATTAGCAGCCGTGTCACGGTAGCGAGTTGAATTATCAACTCATTAGTTTGATGGATTTTGCTTTGCCTAAGATAAATGTTATGTTTTGGTTTTGTTTTCTTTCTATCACGCTTGGGGCACCGGCATGTATCGCGACGGCCTCGACTCAGTAAACATTTACAGGTAAAGTTATACTCTGAACTGCGAGTTTCCGCCTGCCTACACTACAGCCTTAACCGAAAGGTTTAATAGAGATTGATTGGTGCAAATTGATTGCAGCTAGTCGCTCGTTTCAAGCCATGCATCTGAAATACTGAAAATTGAAGTGATTTAAACGATTTAATGAAATTGATTCAATAAAAACATTTATAAGAAATTGAAATAATCGGATTTATTAATTTCTTTTTATTTCCCGCATCTATATATAATGTTAAGTAAGCTAAGTAAGCAGAGAAAACCGAGTGTAACCGTTCCCTACTTTCCGCCCAAATTTCAAGATATTGCGTGTTGAGAGGGTTGTGGGTTCAAAGTGTTTATCTAGAAGCAAGGGCAGCTAGTGCAGCGCCACTCAACACGCAATGCCTCTAGAATTCGGTGTTCTTTTGTGCGGGATACAGCGTGAAGCTAACAAAATAAAAAAAATATAGTAATAACACTTTCAATTTTCAATAGTTATATTAATAATTATTAAAATAAACCTCCTTTTATGAATACTTAACACTACAAAGTGGAGGCAAAGCTTATTTAAATGTATTATATGCACTAACTTTACACTAAAGTAGTGTGCCACAGTTGGTGTGGCGTGAAACAGTATTAGCTACTATTATATATATATATATATATATTCCCACTAGCTACTTACATTTCCAATATATATTTATGTTTAAAGTTAAAACTTCATTTATAATCTGGCTGTGGGTTCGATCCACTAAAGAGATAAAATATTTATTTAAATGTATATTTCCATTTTTTCGCTTTGGTGGATTTGGTGGGTAGGATATTTAAAAACGAAGCTTTGTTAAGTAATAGAAATAAAAGCTCCCCACTAATAAAGTTACAAATTAAGCTTTTCCTTGGTCAATAAAACTAAGATTCCCTTTGCCAAAAAAAGCGATTTTTGTAATTGGTCGTTTAACGCTAGATAATTAAAGGATAAGACCGACACCGATCGACCTCGAATAAGCGGGTAAATTGTACCATTCGATAAAAGCTTAATCGTCCCGGCAATGCTTTGCATTTGAGTATGGTTTAAATACTTTTTCAGATAAAGTTGTCAAATTGGGCGGAAAGTGGATAACGAAGTGTTTTATCACTAGGTTCTCTTTGCCTACCCTTTTATATGAGATAGATGAGTATATCCCATCAAAAACAAAAATATGAAATGAGATCACCTACAAAAGGATCAGAGATACATATATGGGTGTCGAGTCCTGTCCTGCTTAGAATAGAATTTAAGCTCAAAATTTCATTCAATTTTTTATTGAAATTTTGAGCTAATATACTTCTAGCCTATCTTGGTTAACTGAATTTAGAACATACCCTAGTGTTTAGAACATAGCAGAGAACAGAAGAAACTAAACTTCAAATGACTAACTATCGTTGCGAGTTGAGTTATCTTCTTGTTACTCTGCTATACGCAGGATAAAACGAGCAACTATTTTATTTAATTGTTTAACTTTCACATAGTATTTAATAGGTAGTCTTAAGGAAATCAATATCTAGGTCAACCGTAGAGTTGCCATTGAAACGTAGAGCTTGATACCTTAATAAAATATATAAGCGATTGCTCTTTAATTTTCGATTACATGAGCCAGCTTTTTATGTTTGAGAAACTGGCAAGTTGCCGAATCGATAGAATTTTTGAAATTCATTTTCATTCCATCGGATAATAGGTTTTAGTTCGAACAGATATATAGTTTTTCAAAGTTCACCCAATTCTTATGTAATAATATATATATAGTCAGAATTAAGATTTCTATTTTCTTTATTATTAATATAAGATTATCATTATCGTGATTCTTTATTATCTATTGATCTCAATAATTGGAGCATAATTAGGGCACCGCCTTATTGGCGACACCTTAGCACAGCTGCACGCTGTTCTACGGCAGCACAACGTGGCTAGTACAGAAGAAAAAAGAAGATAAGATGAATGCTGTAAAGACTCGAAAAGATCAAAATCTTTTCGTAGGATAAGTAATAGGGATCGTGGGGACCCCACGAGTCCAGCTACTTCTTGGGGAACTAAAACACTCCGATACAAATACAAACACACGTAATGCCTCCAGATTTCGGTGTAAGGTGGGGAACGAAGTGTCTTTACACAAATTTCCCTCTGCCTACCCCGCTGTGTGCGGGATAAGCGTGAAGCTGAGTTAAAAGCAATCTAAAGTAATAATCAAGTAAAGTGAATACATGATACAGTGATACTGTATGATGTATTCAAATTGTAACAAGTGTCTAGATTCATTCTACTTAATGAACTCGACCTGCGGAGGCTTTGAGGGAGCACTTCACTTTGTAAAAGTGATATTTGCATCCGTCCGGTCGTAATAGAACCCAGCTTTTTAGAATTCTGTAATATAATTTTTTGTACGTTTAAACTTTTTTTATACGCAATTCTTAATCTGTTGCTTATTATTAGGTATAAAAAGAATATTAATTTCATTTTTAGATAGATTCTATATCTTGCTCATAGCACTCCGTTCCCAATAAGACACTTCCGTTCCCCACTTTCCGCCAAATTTTGGAAGCATTGCATGGCTTGCGAGGAAATTAAAATATTAAGTATTTCATTTCCTCGAATGAGCATAGAACCAACAACCTGTCGGGTTTACAGACGATGTTTGTGCCACTGCACCACAACTGGCAAATATTTAATATACATGTAAAAGAATATTCATTATAAAAAACCTTTTTTAAAAAAAACCTTTTATTCAAAAGGTCAGTTGTAGTATCCATACATTTTTTTTGCACGGTGTATGTTTTTTAAAACAACCCCTTTCATTTAATATCTTTATTAGATAGGTTGTGTAGCCATTTTAGATTTACAATAATATTGATTATCTGTTGTCATCAGAACTAACGCTGTAATCCAAATTTCAGCTGAATCGAATACTTAGAAGTGGGTCAAATTGAGCTTGCAAGATTTCAAATACACCAAGTAGCTCAGCAAGTTGAATAAAAAATTGTAAATAGCACTTGCACCACTGCACAAAATCCTTCCAGCTTCACACTGTATCCCGTATACAACAGGCAGAGGGAACCTAGTGTTAAGAAACTTCTTTCTCCACTTTCTAACGAATTCTGGAGGCACTGCGTGTTGAGTGGCTGAACTTATTGCCGCGTTTTGGAAATGGAAATATAAATTAGGGAAACAAACCCACAACCAGTCGCGTTTACAGTTACCCATGCAATATCTTAAAAATTTGGCGGCGACTCACTTCATTAAAAAAAAAGAACAAACAATAATAATAATAAGTAATATGAGGCCAGGTATGAGGTATACATGAACTATGAAACGTAAAACCCCGATTTTCCCGCTCCCGTAAAGCTGAAGAAAAATATTTTTTTGTAACAAAGTAAACAAATTTGATGTTTTCCAAGCGTCAAGTTATCCACCATTCATAAGGAGGAGGAATGATTTATGTCGCCTCCGCGGGTCTGTGAGCTAATTATAAATAATGGATACTACGGATGAGATGAGAGCGAATCATTATTTAATTAGAGTGGAGTTGGTAACGTTTTGATATGGCAATTTAATATTTTTTGACAGATTTCTTTAAATTATTTTCTTTAAAAAAAATGTTTTCTTTATATTACCTAATAAATATGTAGGAAAGCGGTGAAAGGATTTTTTTGACACTAGGTTTGACCCTAATGTATTACATGCGGGGCATTGAAAAAAATGTTATGGCGCAGGGACGCAAACGTGCAACTATAAATGCACAATTGTGGGCTCAATTTCCACTCGAAGAAATACAATTTTTAACGTTTTCATTTCCTCGTTTTGGTAACGAGCGTGGAGTTGAGTTTCGCCACATAACACACAATGCCTCCAGAACTTGGCTAAAAATGGGAATCGGAAGTGTTTTAATGGGAACAGAGTGTCTTAACGCGCTAGGTTTCCAGGTTCTCTTCGTCAACAGTGTCATTTGCGGAAAACAGCTATAAGCTAGAAAAAAACAAAAATATTTGTCAAATATACAATTGCACGATAGGGGATTCAAAGTAAGTTTGCTAACACAGCTTTAAAGTAAAGAGAGGGCGAAAGCGGAAATAGCATCTTGCTGATTGTGTTGGGAGCGCCCGAAGTGATTGTTATATCGTTTATCTTGTTATACTTATATTTTGTTTGTACTTTTGAAATGTATAAGAATATCTTTTATTGCTTTTGAAATGTATAAGAATATCTTTTTTTGTTAGATGTCATCGTGGCGCTGTGCCACGGTATTTGTTTGTAAGCGCGACGGTTGAGGGTTCGATACTTACTCTAGGAACGATTCATTTGAACTTGAACAATTAATGAATTGATTACATCGGAATACCTTTAATTGCAAACATATTTTTTAAAGCGTGAAGCTGATTTATATTTCAAATTCCCACTCAGAGAAGTAAATTATTTTCATTTCTTCATTTTGGTAGCAAGGCAAAGCGCAACGTTGAGTTCTGCAACAAAACGCAATATCTCGAAGATTGGATCGACCGTGGGAAGCGGAGTGTCTTAACACTAAGTTAGGTAGACACTCCGTTGAGACAGAGGGCTGCCTATCCTGCGATTTGCGTATTACAGTGTGAAGATAAAAAAAGTAATAATTAATTAATCCTAATCCTAATCCTAATTTCTCTAGACAACTAGTTACAAAAAACAATGTGTAGTGATATCTAAATTATGTTGTGTCTATATTTTTTCTTTTAATTACCCGTATTTTTCTACAAGATCAAGAAACATTATAAAAATGAAGAAAAAATTATAATCTTCATAACTCCAAGTAAATCTGTACGCTCGGATCCCTCCTCATTTGTCAACTGAGTAATGTGAATGAAATTCGCGTTTTAAATAAGATAGATATGCGCTAAATAAATTTTGAAGCACATAATGTTTTATTTCACGCTGTATCCCGCACATAGCGGGGTACGCCAAGGGAACCTGGGAACCTAGTGTGGAACTCTATTAACACTTCGTTTCCTACTTTTTGTTGAATTCTTCAGGCATTGAGCAACTGTTGAGTTTCTTGCCGGCTCTTCTCAGCAGAACTGCCTTCCGAACCGCCGGTAGCTTTTTGTTCATATGTTCATTCGACGATTCAAAAGTGCTTATAATAATTTTATTTGAATAAAGAATATTTTGAATTTGAGTTTGGATTTGAATTGCGGAATTCAACGCTGCGCTTTGCCTCGTTACCCGAGCAAAGAAATTAAAATAATTATAAATAATAATAATAATTTCCCCGAATGGGAATCGAGCCCAAAACCGCCTCGCTTATAGTCACACGCCAGTGCCATTGCGCTCCGACGGCGTCAACTAAAATATTATGCTCCTAAAACTCAAATATCTCGTTTAACTTTAATATAATCGTTGCGCTATAAAATTTAACATTTTTGCGAAGCCTTTCACGTAATCTTGGAAAACTTTGGCCCGGAACAATCTTCGTGACTGTAATGCAGATTCAAATAAGATTGACTTTGAAGAATTTGTCTTGGTACTTATAAATATTTTATATACACATATCTAAATTATATATATATTATTATATATATATTTATATATATATATATATATATATATATTTATATACTTTATGTATATAGTGAGGCCAACGTGCCACAGCGGCAAACCGTTTGACAGAGAACGCGACGATTATGGGTTAATTACCGTTTGGGAGAAAAAATATTTTCATTTTCTCGCTCTGGTAACAAAATAAACTGCGGTGTTGAGTTTCGTCAGTGAGGCTAATTAGCTAATTTTAAGGAGTGTCTTAAAATTAGCTTGTTAGCGGGATACATGGTGAAGCTAAAAAATACAACATAATTTAAACATTTCTTATATTATATCAAACATTTAAAATTAGCATCTGAAAGCGTCTGAATGCAAATAGGTGGTTGTGGACACGACTCCCACTCGGGGAAACGAGATCTTGTTATTTTCGTCGCTCACTTGACAAAACAAAGCGCGATGATTTCCGCCATACACGATATCTCTAAACCGTGGAACGGAGTGTCTTAACACTAGGTTCCCTCAGCTAATTTAAAACCCTAAAATAGAAACAGAAATATCATAAAAATACAGCTACCAAACTAAATTTAAGAAGATAAGAAATATATTCTAAGTACAATAAATATTAGTAATACAAAATATGTTATTTGCAGCGTTGCCAAGTACACCGCACGTGATAGCGACTAATGGGTTGTCTGTAGCAAATAGGTCACGTCGCCACCACCACACACCGGGCTAGTAAATCTTACTTACAAATTAAATGTTAAGAATTATGAACATTTTAAAGTTAGTTCATTTTGTTATTAGTTCACGCGGCATCCTGGATAAGAAGGGTAGGCAGAAAGACTCTAGGGCTATACTTCGATTCCTAATATCCATTCAATTTTTGAGAATTCTTGTGTTGTTGTGTTTTTGTCTATCAGAGCGGGGAAATGAAAACAATTTAAATATATATAATTATTTCCCCGGTGGGAGATTGAACCAATTACCAACGCTTTTACAGTCACTTTGTCCCACTACATATGTATATATATAAACATTTTTTATATGTACCTTTTATAAAATATTTGTCATGAATGGGGGGTAACATACACTTTTTGTGTGTTTGTTTTCTAAAACAGACCACGTAAACTGCTAACTCTTACAGCTTACGTTTAACAAACGAAAATTTATAACCAATCAAAAAGCTGATAAATAATTAAAACGAATCAAATGTGAAATATTAATGGATTGGATGGATTGTGGCACTTCAATGAAATTTAAATCTTACTTTGTGCTCGACCGAAACTTTATTACTACTGGAAAGCTTCCGAATCCTATATTTTAGTTCCATTGGTTACTCTTAATCACAGTAAGCTATTAAAAGTTTTCAATTGTTGAATAGTTTTGCTATATAAGTGGTTTAAGTAACCGCGAGGTTCGATTCTAATAGAGGGAAAGTGTATTCAAAGTTCCGCCATTTAACGCGCACTCATATTTATAGTTCAGACGGAAAATGGAGAACGAAGTGACTTGACATTAAGTTCTCTCTGCCGACCCTGGTATACATGTTAGTTAATGAAAAAAATGTTATTTATTATAGTTACAATGCATAATACAACACGCAATACCTCAGGAATTCTGCGGAAAGTGGGGAACGGAAATATCTTATTGGGAACGGAGTGTCTTAACGCTATGTTCCCAGGTTCCCTTTGCATACTGTATCTGCTATGTATGGGATACAGTGGGATGAAGCGCAAGAAAAACTAGTATATTAATATTTATATTTATTTACAAAATTTTCTGTTGAACGGAGTGTATTAACACTAAATATACCTGAATATGTAAATTTACTTTGCCTATCAGCTGTAGCTATGAAACAATACATATTCTAAAGTAGTATTATATTAGTATCATAAAGTGCTAGTAATATAGTAGAGGCAAGAATATATATCTTTATTTAAAATCGTATACACTGAAAGCGGTATGTATCTACATTTGTAATGGTAATTACTATTTTCCATGTTCTCTCATTTAGTATTCACTAGCTGTTTGTGGCAAACAGAAAGAATTAGAGATAAACGTCTTATTAACATTATGTAAACGCGGGATGAATAATATATCTTTCAGCTTAATTATCTCTATACAAACAACATGAAAATATTAAATGTTACTGAAGTTCTGAAAAATTCAGCCAAAACGTTTCTTTTGCTTTTTTTTGTTGACTTTAGGTTCACACTATATCCTGTTTATAAGGGTAGGCAAAGGGTAACTAGTAAGTTTTAAGACACTGGAGACATTACGTGTTCTGGAGGCATTACGTGTTGAGTGGCGGAACTTAACACCGCGTTTTGCCTCGACGCCAAAGCGAACAAATTAAAATATAAATTTAAATAAATATTTCATTTCCTCGAGTGGGGATCGAACTCACAACCCGTCACGTTTAAAGTCCCATACTTGTACCCCTTCGCTACAAAAAAACGGTCTTAATGCTTTAAAAGAATTGTCTATTAAAATATGAACCTACTATAACCACTTCACTGGACGCGTCTTCTCACTCCATCACATACGTCTGGTTATTAGCAATATTTTCCTTATTGACCCAATTTTGATAATAACAAACATTCACACGATCCATCTTCATCCACTTTATTAGGACAAGTTTTATATGATGGTTGTATTTTTATACAACAAAGTTACATTTATATCTCCAAAACTAATATAACTATTGATTAATTATTATTTCCGAGTATATATTCCCATCTTCAAATGAACATGACAGATTGTGGTGGTCTGGTAAACGCGTTGGCCATAGGTTGAAAGAAATAAGTTAAATTCACTCAGCTTTAGTAAATGAGTTCAAATATCTCAAAACTATACAGTATCTTTAGAAAACAGTTTCAAAACACAACTAGAGTGATGTCTCAATTTATAAGCCACGTCTTTATTCTAGTCCAATAGTCCTGCCGCATTAACTCATGAGTTATGAGGCGTCCATAAATTCCAAGTTTTCTTAAAAGAATGGCAACTTTCTCCACCCTTATCAAGCTCAGGGAAGCATTTAATTCGCCCGTCACTTTTATGAAAAATTTATTTCCCACATAGTCAGTGCCGTCTACCGCTTCTATAACTTATTTTTAGTTACAAACTATAAGGTTTACTTTATTTAAAAATTTCAAATTTTACTGGCTGTAGTGGCGCAGAGGCAAAAGCGTAGAAACGCGATGGTTTTAGGTTCCATTTCCACTTGAGGGATTTTTATTTTCATTTCTTCGCTTCGCTAAAAAAGATATTTATGTACAATAAGACAGTCTGTACACGTAATGGTTGTGATAAGGGTGCAGCAGAGATGTAGATTTCATTTTCTTTATTTATAAAAACAATATTTATTATTATTATTATTTTTAATTTGACGCTGTATCCCAGATGTAGTAGTACCATAATTATAATATAACTAATTATTTTTCTAGTTATAATATATGTACAAATTCTCTTAAGGTTAACGTAGAATTAAATACTTTTAAATGATAGACAAATACTAAAGTAATTCAGAAACAAAACTTCCAAACAAATTTCATATAAAAGTAGTTATGTTGCCTCATGGTGTGAGAACGGTACCAGTAAACGCCTAATCAGCGTTCGGCGTATGTAACGCGAATCCCCTCATGCCATGGGAAACAAACGTAGTGTTTTAGTTTTAATTATTATATATTTTATTCTTTAGTCGATTAGAGCATGCACTTCTGCTCGGTCGATTCACTAGTTAAGTTAATTTTAAGTTAGTTATAAGAACATAAACCTTTGTTCTTATTTTAAATAAAATAAATTTAAATATAACTATCTTAGTTATTTTTAAAAGCCCACTCGCGCTCCCGTAAACATGTCTAAGTAAAATTTAAATTAAGCATCAAGAAATAATAAACAAAATAATTATATCCAAATAAATATCTGATATATAATCTGAAAATAACTTTGAAAACACGAAATATGTAAATTTCCATGTTATATGAACAGAACAATTAAGAAGTTATCCACGATTTTGCTACAAACAAGCACATACTCGTATATATTATTATACTTTGAATCAATACATGTAATAAATATGTAAGTGATCGCTGTCTGTACATAGAAGATATATATGAGAATAATTATCATTGAGAGTGAATAACCACGTTTTCTTTATTAACCACCATTGATAAGAATGTAAAAGAATCTGTCTGTTTGTCTGTGCGTTTGTGTACACTTATCTTGAAAACAGCCTTATGGATTTAAATGCATTCACGGCTGTGTAGTTTGTTAACATTTCTAACATTTAGTGTTTTATTTCTTTCCATTCATAAATAAAAAATATCACAATATAGTAATTTGTTTTATTGAATTGTCTTAAACTACAAACTAACTGGTAAGTAAATAATGGTGTAGTTAGAGCGGGCGAAGCCGCGAATGGGTCGCTAGTTGTCAATAAATCTCCCGAAGGCAACGCTACGCAATATATCATGTTCGATTACCAAAGTTGAGATCGTTTTAATTATTCACCAAGTATACGTTTAGAGCGAGTGTTTCTGAGAAACTCCACGGGTGAATCACTAATTTGAGCCAGAATTAATGATGTATGTACTACATACGTACATTTTGTATGTACAAGATAATATTATTGGTTCGAAATGGCCGGAGGGCGTGCGTTTATGTTAATCGTTCCTATTTCCGGTAGACACTTCCGGTAACAAAGCTTTATTAAGTTTGCACAGTACGTGAGCGTGGGCGATTGTTGTTTGCACTTACTTGACTACCTTTTACCAGCGACTTCGTCCGCGTGGGTAAATAGTAATAACTGAGAGTTTTATGTTTTACGAAGTACAATCTAAGTGCCTAAAGTAACCCTAAATATAAGTTCAGTGCGTTACATCGCTATCCAATACAAACTAAGGTACTGAGGTTAGCGTATGCAAACAAACAAACTCCTTATCTTTATGTTATTATATTAATAATCATATTTTACAAAAAAATCCGTTCCTAAATTTCCATACAATTCGTATCATCCTCGACAGTGGTCCTTCGAGCCGGAACTTAATTGGCGATTGATTTATTTACGACCACACCGCCAATATTACATTGAAATTCATTTAAATTAAACATTTTCATTATTATTTAAATTATGTTTTTAGCCGAAATCGTTCACTTATAAATATTCTAACCCTAACACAAATAACATATACCAACTAAAACACTTTGCAGCCAGTTAGAATTTCAATCAGCAAAACCCCACTTTATCTCAAACAAATGTCGGCCTATTCCGATATAGCGTTGAAATACGAACAATGGGTGCATTAGCGAGCCAATTTCGCCGCTGCCAAAAATAATGGACTATCGGAAGACATTGAAGGAGGAAACTCAGTTCTGACTTTTTTCTTCGTGAGTATTTCAGCTATTGTTCTAAATGTGGCCTTGGATGTTACATTTTGTTGAAAAAAACGTGAAAGCAGTTAATGCTGGTGCTATTTGAGCTTTGTTTTGCATACTGCCATGGATATAGTTTCGAATTAGATATTTTTTTAAAACATGAATAATATTCGCTGCTAATGTATATATATAAAAACCTAATTGATAGATTAATAGTTAATTTTCTTTCATATAGAGTATAATACTAGATTGGGAATATAAGTAAAAAAAATTGGTCATTAGTAATTTTTGAATGTAATATCACATCTAAATTATGTAAAACAACAAAAAAACAACCTTGATAACATGATCTTCCTGTGATCTGTAGGATGCTTCCCAAAATCACTACAACTTTATTTTATTGATTAATATTTTATTTTCTTAATAAAATTTGAACTTAGAACGATTCGCCGCTCCACTGCACTAAATTTCCTCAATGTTTATTAAGAATTTTTATTCGATTAATATAGTTTATATTTTTCTGTGACGTCACGTGATGCGATCATTACGCTTTCAAGCTAATTTCAGTTGCATTGAGTACATTTTACACATAAATTACGTTTAAAGAAAATAGTGGGACAAGAAAAGAGTGTTTACATTCTACAGCTGTCTTCTATAGAATTGCAGGATGTTGGACGTTGCACATACGAGCGATACACGTTATTTTGTGATATTTTTTAAAGATTTTGTTATTATTTTAGAATTTTGTAGGAAATGTAATAGTGAAGTTTGCATTGATCGTTAAATAGACAACCGCACGGATTATTTTACAATCAAAATTAAGAATTGAAGTATCCAAGAAAATTGACGAGATATTAAAATACTTTTAATATCCTAAAATAAACAGAAATAGAAATCACCCTTTTCTCTCCTACCACAGATAGACAGAAGGAAGTTTGGTTAAAGACATTCCATTCTTCAAGTTTTGGCCTCAACTGAACTCAACGTTGCGCTACTACTACCAAAGCGATAAATTGAATATAAATTGAATAATATTTCCCCCAAGTGGAGAACACATCTACAGTCCAACGCTGCTCCACTGCGCCACGGTGGCCTCTACAGTTTACCAGTTAATGTGAAACATACCTAATGCCATTATACATTTCCGCGGAAACCTTTTAACGGATTACGTTTCTTTCCATGCACTCGGTCTGAGCTCATTTTACGGTCTTCCATTGAAGCCGCGAATACTTAATGTGGGGGTTCACTTCTAAATTGCTGAAATACAGTATGGGTGACATATGTTTGCTGGTAAAGGGGATATAAAAAAATTGGTAAACGTACGTATATTAGAATACCTTTGAAATTCCATAGTGTTTTTGTTATTTACTAGCTTTTGCCCGCAGCTTCGGCTAAATAAATTATAAAATAATAACTCCCAATTTATTAAAAAAATAATTAATTAAATATCCATACCTATATTATAAATTCGAAAGTAACTCTGTCTGTCTGTCTGTCTGTTTTTTACGCAATTAGGACCAAAACCGCTAATTTAATTGTGATAAAATACTCATATAGAGATACTTGAGGGTCTCGGGATGAACATAGGATACTTTTTTTCTCATATTTGTAATATTATCGATATATGCCAATATATTAAAATACTTATTAATTTGACATGCAATTTATTCTGCCACGTTAATAACAACCGCCGCTAAGCAACCGTTGCTAAGCAACGATTTGCAAAATTTGTTGTTAGAAAACGTCACCCAAAATGAGCTTGCTTAACTCATCTCTCTATTGAAAGCTGAAAATAATTTCATAAATATATTTAA
>JAKRZM010001210.1:125591-153444 GCA_036379175.1 Heliconius cydno galanthus
AAAATTCCTGCCGCAAACAGGGGTTGCCAGCGTTTGAAATATTTTATTCCGGTTCCGTTTGACTATGAGAATAGACGATGAAATGCGCGGTCTGCCTTATGTTTTAAAGTAAAATATTATATAATAGAAGATCTTAAAATCAATGTTTATTCTAATTGTTCATCTGTTAAATGATGATTTTAATCATATTAAGTACACGCAGAAAACTATTTAAAGATTATATATTTTTTCATACTTTTAATAAAAAAATTTATAGCTTTAAGCTGTATCCTATATATATAATAGCAGGATAGACAGAGAGAACCTAGTGTCCCTGTCCAATACGATTGCATCACGTCCGTCCCCACTTTCCACTCTATTTTCCAAGAAACTACGTGTTGAGTGGAGGAACTCAACGAGGCCTTTTCTTTCCTTACTAGAACAAAGAAATTAAAATATCGCGCTCGCGCAATTTAACTTTAAAATTAAATTAAAATTGATAATCAAAAAAGTTTTTAGGGGGTATAAATATACCCTCAGGTCTTCGGTTATTGATAACCATTAACGCTCTTAAAAGGATGAAAAAAGGGATAGAAAGTTTTCAAGAAGGATAATAGAGAGTGCGAAATACAAAAGTATTTCTATTAAAACGCACTTTGAGCTCTTTTGAGCTTCATCGATGACTGTGAATTCTTATTAATAGACTGATTCATGTATTTTTTCATACTATCAATAAAACTTTTTTCTTTAAAAAAACATTGAAATAAACAATTGAACACTAGAAATTACTAATGGGTTATATATTTTTATCATTAAATAATATATTGATGGATAGACTAAAAGGGCTTAAAAGTACTTATCTTACTGTCCTCACTAGGAATGAAGCCATGAGCTAAAGAAAACCACAAAGGTAGAGTCAAAAACTCATCTGTTTCGTAATAATCAAATTTTGAACACAATAAGTTTAAACTTTCATTCGAAGAGCTATGAAAAGAGTAAAGGATCAAACAAAATACGACGAGGTCATAATCTGGTGCTAACGCGGCTATAATTCGGGAGAGTGGGCGGTCTCAGACGCGGCCGATTTGTGGAAAACCTTTACAATGTTTTGTGTATAATTTATATGGAAAATGAATATTGTAGTATTATTTATATGAATATTTTAATGGGCTTTCAACGTCGTCGAGGCGCAGTGAGACGGCGTCTGACTGTAAAGATGATGATTGTGGGTTCTATTTCTCCTCAGTGGATAATTTTTTTTATTTCCTGGCTCTGCTAGAAAGACAAAGCGCGGCGTTTAGTTTCGCCACTCAACATGTTATGTCTCGAATTTGGATATTAAGTAGATTAACATATTTATTACATGTAGTTACTAACATTTTCGGCTCCAGCCTTAATTAATGTTTACACTTGGCGTGTTTGTTATAATGTTATTAGAATTATTCTTTGCCATACATATTGGAATTATCTCTCGCTAATATTTATATAAACAATTACTTTAGCTAATGAGAGGATCAAGTTAATAATATTTGTTTTTGATACAGTAATAATTAACTTAATTGAATTCGTAGACGACTTCATAAAAATAACTTTAATTTTTTGTTTAGATACATACATTTCATTGATACATTTCTTTTGATAAACTATCTTACTTAATTTATACTAGTATCTTTCATAAATTTATACTTGTAACTACTGTCCTTCATATAACATTTTAGGTAGGTTTTAGGTAGGTTAGGTCACTCTCTGAGAGGAGTGATAAAACTGGACTGGATGGTTTTTTCGGATGCGACATCTTTAAAATTGGCAAAATAGAGGAACTATTGAGTTGACAGTTTTATAGTCCCATTCTGGAAAATAATAAAAACGAAAATAATATTTTAAAACGAGTCCAATTTACATAAAACCAGAGCGTTTTCCGTATTACAAAATGACATCAAACTTTATTCGAGCTCATTGAAATTCGTCCGGCGTTAAAAACTTTAGTTTAAATCAGTACTTGTAGCTGTTAGCGGCCTTTATTGTCAGTACTGCGTTAGTCCGCGGAGTTGTGTTTGGTTCCTGAATTTTATGTACAATTTAAAAAAGAATTTTAAAGTATTTAAAGAGAAAAATTTAAGTTTTAGATTCTTAGTCTATTTTTTTTCTCCTTTTATTATATTACCACTGTCCCTGGCAGAAAAAGCACGGCATGGTATATCATTATCACTTTTTTAAGTGATTCAAATCTTCATACATAATTAATATGCCACTTTCCGTCCTTTTTTTCAGCTTCATGCTCTATCCCGCATAAAGTAGAGAAGGCAGAGGGAACCTAAGTTAAGACTAAATTAAGTTAAGACTCTCCATTGCCCACTTTCCACCACCAAATTTTTGAGGCAGAACTCAATTCCATGCTATGTCTTGGTATCAGAGCATAGAAATGAAAATTTTGATATATAAATTCCCCCGATTGGGAATCGTCACACGCTTGTGCCCCTACTTGCCATCCTATTTCAAGATAATACGTTATTAATTGTAGAAATCAACGCTGCTCTTTATCAATGCAAGCTAACGAAAATAATTATTTTAAACTACATTAGTGTAGTGTAGTCAATACTACCTCATTAAGGTTCCCATATTTTCAAATGTTTATGCCTAAAGTTACCTCTAAGAGATCAATAGTTGTAATAACGTCACCTTTGCATGCTACACTTATAAAATTCAAAAATTCAATTCAATATACTCAATATATTCCATAATTTAATTTCTTTCCATCCATCCGTTTGTCCGTTTGTTCATTCATATCTTTAGAACTACTGTATAGATTCAGACATTTTTTTTGTTAAATAGCTTTTAATTTTGAAGAGTGGTTTAGCTTATGCAGAACCATATAAACTGATTCAAGTCCTGATTTTAAGTCTGGAGAGGGTAAAGGATTTTTATGTTGTATCATAAAATTATCGTTTTATGTTATTCTAAAGTGTTTATTAGCAATAACAGTTAAGAGTCTTTGTTTAATTGAAGTACACATAAAACTCGGCTAGACGCAATCACTTACTAAGTCGCGCCATTCAAACCTACACTCGAGTACTTCATTCAATATTAATTGGTACGTATGTATAGACATAGCATTTTTTTAATGTATTTAATTAGTGCATCGACGGAATTCTTTAAATTTTATAGCCACACTTAAGGATTTGGGTATTTTTTGTAAAGTTTCCTGTATTTGCTTTCGGAAACCACAATTTGATGACGTGGAACTGGTAATGAAGTTGATTTATAAATGGCCTACGTAGTTGTCATACCTACTTATACTGTAATACTTACAAGGAAAAAAACATAAAACTTTTCGCCAGGAATGAGATTCCTCAATCGTTGCATTTTAACCAACTTCAAAAAAGAGGATATCTTATTTTCTACCGACTTTAAAAAAGGGAAAGATTCAAGGTACTACTACAACAACCTTACAAGATCATATTATTAAGCTTGTTTGTTTTACTTGGCATCGACTTCAAAATTATTAAAACTTTCTTAAATTATTTTTGTTTCACTAAATCAAAGTACATTTTGCTTTATGTTAAGTAATGTTTTTATTACTTTGTAGTTTATTGCTTGAAGTCGGTTTATTTTTGTTAAAAAAATATTATTTATAAATATATACACCTACTAACATTATAAATCTGAAAACTTTATTTTATCGAACACAGTTATTTTAGGAAATGACCAGAATTTCCTAATTAAATAAATATTTTTGTGTTATAAAATATCGAGACTATATGTAAGTATATCACTCTCTGTTCTATAAGACGCATAATACACGTATTCCTAACCTACTGCGTCCAGCAGAGTTAGTAGTTAGTTTAGTCATGCACAACCCATAGTTATTTCCATTTGAATTTCAGATCGGACACTTCTCAGTTCTCAGTGTCCGATCGAGCTGAAATTTGGATTATGACTTCAGTTCTGATGACAATACACTGTTGCATAATCAATATTGTTGTGATTACAAAATGGCCGTCGCAACAAAATGGCGGATTATCAATTTTATACCATGAAATAAACAAAAAGTTGTTTTCAAAATGGTCTTCTTGATTTATATTTTATTAATATACAGTCAGATAAAGTTCAAATCATTTGTCAACCTAAAGTTAAGGTTAGTTTAAGTTTATAAGATATTTGAGGTCAACACTTTGGAAAACTAAAACGATTATCGAGCTCGGTGAGAACTGCAGTACCATCTGTGCTCATCTCCTTTGTAGTGTACTAGTTGTAGCTCGTAACTTCGTTTGTATGGATTGTTAGACGTAATTTGCAGCAACCTGTTTTTTCCGTTCCCTTTGAAATTTCGAGAAATCCTCTTTTAGTGCCCTCTTACCATATTTATAATGGAATTATTTCATCATATTTTTTTTTCGCGCCGTATCCTGCGTATAGCAGGGTAGCCAGGACTGGAAATATAATTAATATTAGGACAATCCGTTCCTTATCAGAACAAATGGAACGGCGGAACTCAACGTCACGCGTTTTGCTTGGTTACCAGGGCGAGAAAATGAAACTATGAAACATTTCATTCCTCAGTGCCTCACGAACCAATCGAATCCACAACAGTTCCGTTTCAGACGGCCTCAATTTATTTATATTCACATATAACCTAATATACATAAGTAACAAATACATAAATTATTCAAAACACTTTTGTAAGCCCACGTCGGAGCTGTCGCCGTCGTGGAAGCTCGGCTTTAACTCGCTACATAATTCACGCGCGTGTAGCTAAGATGAATCCCTGTCGGGTCTTTAAGCGGACGCTTTTAAAAGTCCTTGCTCCTTATACCAATACCGCCTTCCAGTTTTTGTATAGGTGTTTTATGAATATATAGGCAGAACATGTACATCCTTATCTTGATATTTCATAGAGAGTTCAGTGCACTGTGGGGTGTGAGCATTCTTTATGTTCTTCCGAATTGAGAAGCCAAGAAACAGAAATATATTTTTAGCTTCGGGTTACATGTACCCGCGTGCAGGTAGGCAGAGAGCCTTGTGTATAAATACACACACATTCTATAGGAAATACACATTCTATAGGAAATGAAATATTTAATGTTTAATTTTCTCGCTCTGGCAACGAAGCAAAGCGCGGCGTTGAATTTAGGCCTTCAACACGCAATGCCTTCAGAATTCAGTGGAAAGTGGGAAACGGAAGTGTCTTAATGGGTCTGAATGTCTTAACACTGGGTTACCAGGTGCCTCTGCGTACCCCGCTATATACAGGATACAGCGTGAACAACCAAAATTGTTAGTCCCTCAGATTAGCGCGTTCAAACAAATAAATTGATATTTTATTTTCACTAGTTTTCACAAAACGACTTCAGCTATAAGCTATATATTCACATAAAAGAAAATCATCGCTGTAAAAAGCTCTCGGATTGTAATACGAATACGAAGCTTAAATTTTCGCTACATCAATACCTCCAGTATGGAAACGAAAAGCTACAGTACGTGCGGCATTGATTGTCTTGTATTTTGTTCTTGCACACGCAACGTAGCGTATTGTTCTTTTTAGGAATTATTTTGTATTGAAAATTTCGTCATTTTTTTCTTGCACACTTTAAAAACAGTTTTCCGCGGTGATACTCAACGCCACACTCAACTGCTGTATGCGGGATAAAGCGTGAAGCTAAACAAAAAAAACAAGTCAGGATTAAACCCACCACTATCGCGCGTATAGTCAAAGTTCTGTCACTGAGCACCGAAGCCTCAAAATAGCACAATTATTAATGTAATGAAATTAAATAATTCTCCCGTACGCTCGCTGAATATTTTAATTTATAGTTGCTGTGCACGCTAAATTGTTTTGTATGGAAATTAATTTCATACGCTCCTAACATGTGGCTTTACTTGAAACCTGTTAGGAGTAAGAACAAAAGTGTTCTAATTAAAGTATTTGAAATATATAATTAGAAGATTGTTTTTTACAGCATCACAGTTTTTCACGCACACAATTTTTCACATTTTTGAGGGAATCTAGAGTAAGGACACTCTGTTCCTCTGTATCGGAATGTCTTAACACTAGGTTCCCAGGCTCCCTCTGCCTACACCGCTATATGCAGGATGCAGCGGGAAGTTAAGCAAACGTTAATGCAAAGTGTATTATTACACATTGAAAGCTTTCTTACAAGTAGTTTATCTGGGAGCTAACTTAGCCTCAGGGAGACGTTATCAGCGGTAAGGGACGTAGAGCTTAGCTCCAAGATATTTTCCAATGTCCAAAGTGTAGTGTAAAGTTATTCTCTAGGAAGCCACAATAGCATTGTTGATAAAGATTTTACATTTTAAAATTTAAATTTTGTTCGTAGGAAGCTTATAGTAAATTTTAAAGTTTTGAATTTGTTTTTAAAAAGTGTTTTGCTTGTATTTTCGTTACGCCCAACGCATTATTTCACATGTTCTCATTAAGGAAACAGATGGTTTAGTGGTAACTGATTCCAAGATACTTGGGTTCAAATCCGGCCCCGTAATTTTTTTAATACTTTTTATAATGCCATTGTAATTACAACTTTTAATCCAATGGAGATATCTTCTCAATTTTTTTCACCTAGATACCTTTTATATTTTTTTTCAACTAGATTTTTCGTATATATTTAGTTGATGGGTTCACGGGTAAGCCCATAACCACGGACTTCTCCAAAATTTTCGAAACTTCGGGTTTCCAAAAATATATAATCATACTAGTATTATAAAAATGTGAATATAAGTTTTTTTTTACGGTTACCAAGCCAATGCCAAAACTAATCATACATATTCTTAGAGATATTAATTGGAAAGAACATATTATACTTTTTATTATATTTTTTTAATTATTATTCTTCCTATATCTTATAAAACAAAGTCGCTTTTCGTGTCTGTCTGTTGTTTCTAACTCTTCTTCTTTTAAACCACCCAACGGATTTTGATGCGGTCTTCACCATTAAGTCGAGTGTTTTTCGTAGAAGGTTTATATATAGTTTATTATTTGTACATTCTTATGTAAATTAACATAAATACGATAAATGTGTATAAAGTCCTACCCGTTGAGACNAAAATATATAGATAATCATACTAGTATTATAAAAATGTGAATGTAAGTTTTTTTGTTACGGTTGCCAAGCCAATACCAAAACTACTCAACCGATTATAATTATTCTTAGAATTTTTTAATTATTATCCTTTGGCTATAATACAAAAATAAGTTAAAGCGAGCGAAAAAAAAGCATTTAAGTCTATCGTCTATATATAAAAACACGAATGCCTTCATGATTTCGCAGACAAAGCCGCGAGCAGGTCGCTAGTACTAAACATACGCGATTAATTTTGTTAAAGAGTTACATTTAAAAAGTATGTATACATAAATCTAGGTTTATTCAATAGAGATTTTTAATTAACCACTTCTATACTATAGAAAAGGTAGAAAAAGTTTCATAGCGAACACGTAATAAATCTAACGAAGATAAAAATTTGAATGCGAATAGAAAAAAGGTCGTTTCAGTGGATTTTAATGGAAACGAATTGCGCTCTCGAATTGGAATGTATGTATGAACGTAAAGAAAGGCATACTCAATTATATTTAATAACATTAAAGTACAATATTAAACATTAAAGTGAGTAAGGTCGTCGTGGCGCAGCGGCACACACGGCGTGACTGTAACGTGTGGGTTCGATTCCCCCTCGAGAAAATGAAATAATAAATTAATATTTCCACAATCAACACATTAAAGTTACGCACAATATTATCCAACATTGCAATACCTACCCAACTTGAGAGTCCTGTGGAAACCTTCGCTTTGTGACGTCAAATGAAACCGCAATGATCGCATTTACCTAAACCTTTCCACTATTAGTGCTATAAAGCGTTATGTTTCACATTACATAGAAATTAAATTATTTTAATTTTTTGAGGGCGTTGTGGTGCCGGGATGAAAGCGAGTGATTGTAAACGCGACGGTTGTGAGTTAGATTACCATTCGAGGAAAGTAAAATTATTAAAATTTCTTCGCTCTGGAAACGAACCAAAACGCGACGTTGAGTTTCAAGAGACTTTTTTTTATATATTAAGAATGGAAAAGAAAAGAAAATAAACTAAAAAAAAAAAGTGAGGAATGGAGGGGTCTTAATGGGAACGAAGTGCCTTAACACTACGTTCTACCATCCTGCTCCATACACAAAACGCGTAAAAACCAATTCCAATATAATAACTCAATACCGACTTATTAAAAGTTATATAATTTAATACTATAGTAATCATCAATAATTATCTATATAAATATTAAATATTTCATTTTCTAGAGTGAGAATCGAACCCATATAACCTGTCGTGTACCAGTCATATGCTTGTGCACCTACACCACGACTGGCCAATAAATGTTTAGATAAATTGTAGCCGATACTCGTATATATTGTAAAGTTCAGTAGTTTCTGAGTAAAATTGGAACAAATATCCATTTTCACAATTTTTATGTTAATAATATTAGTAGGATACCAGGGGCTATATGGTGCAGTTCGGACACTTAAAATGAACTCATTCATAGAAAACTCGGATTTCGTCAAATGGAAATCATTTGACGGGTGAAGCCGCGGGTCATAGCTAGTCACAAATATCAGGTCACCTTACAGTTTTTTTCTCAACAAAAAGCAAAAGAAATAAAACAATCTTAAAATACGGCGTCATTTAAATCCTTTGAAACGACACTTTTACCTTTTAATAGAACAGTTTTTATCTCCCAAGTGATATATTGCGGCTGCTATGAAACTTACAATTGGTACTGTACTAAAGAATTATCTGAATTTAAACTATAAATTACAAGAAAACGTTTTAATTACGGACATTCGTATGAATTTTTTAAATATCCTATTAAGTCCTCAGCTTTATCGTGCTGCAGTGGCATAGTATATGACTGTAATCGCGACGGTTGTAAGTTCAATTCTCACCCAGGGGACATTGTTTTCACTTACATTTTTGTAGTTAATTGCATACAAAATAAATGCATACGCCCGCATACTTAAATTTGTCAACTTAAATAAGTTGTACTTCCCTTTCCCAGCGAGTCCGGCTCACACTTCACCGGTTTTCTGAAGTTGAAATACATAAAATACAATGACTACTCTAGTTTATAAAGGTAGATTGTTATAGTAAGAACATCTTTCGTGTCTCGAGCATCTGTATCTCAACCATTACCCTTATCTCAGCAATTCCCTTTGCATATTCGTTGTAATCCTGAGCTAAGCCACGCGATACCTAGCAGAATAACAAGCGTTTAACCAAGATATAGTAGTGAATTCTTCATATATTGTTTCGTACTGCATTTTTTAAATTTACTTTAGTATATTATGTTACACTGGGAATCTTTAATACTTGACAGACGGACAACAAAGTGATCCTATGAGGGTTTTTACGGAAATTGTACGGAACCTTAAAAAGACCACGCAGTCAATTCTTAATGTGCTTAAATAATTCGATAAAAGCACCCGAAGGACATATACATTCCTACAATTTCCTTGAAAACACTCGGCGGTGCAGGATTTAGTGTGACCGATAGATAGGGGAGGACAAATTTATATTTGTTGCTGATACTAACGTTACTAAAACACGTTTACGAGTATTTATACGAAAATGGGTCGAACGTATAAAAATACTATAGTAGAATAATTAAGAACGTTTCTGTAATTATTCTTCAAAGTGAGGGTTGTGGGTTCGATTTTCAATTGGTGGAATTATTTTTTTCATTTGTTTTGTTAAAACGAAAAAGCCCAGCGTTGGGTTCCGCCAATCAACAATGTGTCGAAAATTTGGCGGAAAGTGGAGAAAGGCAGTGTCTTAATGAGAACGGTATGTCTTAACACTAGATTCCCTCTGCCTATTCCACTAGATACGGGATACACCATGGAGTTAAAAAAGTACTATTCAAAGTACTTTTGTATTGGCTAAACCAAATTACCCTATCGCAACAAAAATACACGTTTTCTAGCTGAGCTTTGTACAAATAGTGACTTTTAAAAGCGACCGCTTAAAGACACATCGGGGATACGTCTGTACGTCGCACGTGAATTATGTAGCGAGAGTAAAGCTCGAGCTACAGTACAAGCTAAGTTTTGAATTATTTATTTGCTTCTCTATGTATATGTCATACAGGTATATTAATAGATATTGAGCGTAGAATATTTCACTATTTTTGACAGCCGCTTCGCGCGCGTGTTCAACAAGAAACATCTAAAGAGTTCTGTATGTGTATGACACATGACACATTCTAAGTAGGTACGAATTCTAGTAACGGTACGTGTAGGTAGGTAATCAGATTGTGTGTCGGTTCGATTAATATTCTAAGAAAAATCATTTTTCAATTCAAATATAATTCAAATACTTCTTAAGAAGTTCTACCGCGTTTACTGAACTGAGCTTTAGGTTCATAATAGTACAGTACCGAGTCAATATACTTATTTATTTTCATTTCTCGCTCTAGTAATAAAAACTCTATATCTTGAATTTAAGCATATAGTGATTAATAGAGTGTCCTGACACTAGTATCATTAAAAATTAGAATTCACTTTCATTACAAATGAGGCGAAACTAAAAATACAACGAAATACGAATAAATAATCAAAAATGATTGTTCTAAAAACAAAATTTATGTCAAAATTTTAATTCATCACCCGTCTTCTCCATAAACAATAAAAATACGTAGAATCGCAAAATATCGTACATAATATCATATTTTATTTCCACATCAGGTAACTTTCAGTGTTATTAAGATGCAGGATCGGACACCGGAGCAGATTCGCAAAAACTCCATTTTCTGTTGTTGGTTCTGTTGTTAGCGCACTGTTCAAAATAAATGTTTGACTTATTATTTTTTGAATAAGTATGTATCATATTAAATTATTTTTTGAAGTTAAATGTTTTGTTTTGAGTTGGATCACCACTCGAGGGAATGATAATATTTAAATTACTTTCATTTTTCCGCTCTTGCAGACAGAGTGCGACATTGAGTTTTTTGTTACTCAACACGTAATATCTCGAAAATCTTGAAGGAAAGTGAGGAACGGAACTAGGTTCCCTCTGCTTATCCTGCTTTATAAAAAAACGCGTGGAGCAAAAAATGATTTATAATTTTAAAATAATGTTTTAGACATAAATCCTTTTATACCTTAAAAACTTTTATTATATTGATATGGATCTGTCCCATAAATCTAAATACATTTCGTATAACTATGTATTTCCTTCAATTGTAAAACTGTTGAGTACATTTCCGCTTGTTATATTTTGAATACGTTATCGGTATTTTGTATTCGATGCATCGCATATTCTGATAAGAAAATTCGTTGCGGAACACGTCAAAGGAAATTGTGAAACTTCTTCGATTTTGACTACAATATTAGGTTTAAGTTCTGAACAAACAACTTTTTTTTAGCTTCATACTGTATCCCGCACACAGCAGGGTAGTCAAAGGGAACCTATTGTCAAGACACTCCGTTCCTCATTTTCCGAAGAATTATGGCTTTGGGCGTTGAGTGGCGGAACTCAGAGATTAAAATATGAAATATTTTATTTTTTTTCTAGTGGAAATCGAACACAACCACAACCTATTGCGTTTATAGCACGCTTGTGACCCTGCGCCACAATTCATATACTACTTTCTATATAATTGTATTATTAGTTTTTTTAAATCTTAGTATCTCCCGCTTATAACACGGTGGAGAGGCAGCCTAGTGTTAAAACACTTCACTCGGGTAAATCAAAATATTGAATATTTCCGTATGTAAACCGAACCTACAGCCGTCTTGTTCTCAGCCAGACGTCATTCCAATACGCCATATTTATTTCACCCTTATATTACTATACTGTAGAATTGTTTAATATGAAACCTTTCATAGAATCTAATATGAAATGTCAGTAGGCTAGTCATCTATTCAATATAAGCGTGGTATAAAACGCGAATCGCCTATTTTCATATTGACAGTACCTAGCGAGTCTATTATCCAATATCTTTGTACGTCTCATGAATAGGGAATCTATCAATTGAAGTTGATCGAATATTAAATTGTTCCTTTCCTCTTATGTGCACGTATTTGCCACATTTTGCAAGATAGGCCAGAAGTATTTACTGTTTTTTAGTTATATACTGTATTTTCTGGGGGCAGTAGGGTTGGCAGAGGGAATATAGTGTTAAGATGCTAAGTTTTCTTATTTTTGAGATATTGCGTGTTAACTGGCGGTGGCAGTCTTGTTACCAGTCCGAGGAAATTAAAAATTTCTGATTTCCCAGGGTGGACATCAAACCCACAGCAGTCGCGCTGCCAATCATCTGACTGAGAATAGAGAGAAATTGAGATTGATTTTTTTTTGTTTTTCCATTCCATTCCCGTCAAGCTAAAATTTTATAAATTATTACTTCGAATAACAAGTTAAAAATTGTGTAAATCTATACATATCAAATTCTATCCCTACTTGAGCGAGTGACTTGTGGCTTAAATCCAAATTTTCGACACCAAAAGAGTATTTCTCGAAATATCTGAACCAGAAGATAGAACAAACAAGATTTTCCACGAGTCGAAAACAAAACGACCCACATTTGTATATTTTTACAACAAAATACACATTTTATGTTTATAATAAGTGCAAGCATAAATGTTAGGGAAACAAAATAAAATAAAAAGCTTATAAGTGACACGGACTTTTCTTATTTACGTTGATGAGCGAGACTACTAACTAGTCTCGGTTCTGTTGAAATGACTAAAAACTACATAGATTATTTTCAGCTTCACGCTGTATCCCGCATATAGCAGAGAACAGAGTGTTAATATCTTACCTACTTCTTCATTCTTCCAGTTCCACAATTTAATTCCACAAGCAATGTCTCGAAAATTAATTGCTTATTTATTGCGTAAGACCTGATATGTACATAAATTATATCTATTTATCTCACAAGTAAGATGCCAATACATTAAAAATATATAGTTCAGCCATTCTTTTAGCCTTACGCATCACCCGCTTAAAAGAATCTTGATAGACACTTCATTCTCCACTTTCCGATACAATTCTCCCGATTGGATGGAATTGAATGCAAAACTATTGTTTAGAATTATTTATATCTTACCTGCAGAACCCGTATATAAGAGCCACACTCGCACTTGCCTACTTTTTAGTTCCCAGTGAAAAATAAAAACTATTTACTTTATCAAAGGTCATGATGCAACGAGAGCGTCTTCGTGTATCTTTAAAAGTTTTAAACGTCTATTTATAAATTTCGTATGTTATACTTGGAAAAGTTAAACTGTAATAGTATAATAATAGTATCATAATAAATAATGTGTATTTTATGTATTATTATTTTATTTTTTATTTAGCTTTACGCAGTGTTCCGCAAAAAGCAGATTAGACAGAGAAAGTCTAGAGTAGAGACACTATTTTCTACACTTTCTTCGTTTCTAACTTGGTTTTGGCCCAAATTCCTGACATTGTGTGTTGAGTGGTAGAACTTAACGCCGCAGTCTGTATCTATTACCAGAGCGGGAAAATGATAATAATTAATTTCTCCGAGTGCGTATATTTTTTTTACAATGCATTTTAAATTAATTGAAAATTTCAAAAAGACCAACAGTACAAATTAGATGAAATATTGTTTTTTTTAGCTTAACGCGTTTCCAACACATAGCAGACTAAGGAGAGGAAACCTGGTAACCTAGTTAACACAAGGAAGACATTTCGTTCCTATTAAGATTCCGTTTCATTCCGACTTCCGTTCCCTCCTGAACACTTTGCAGTGAATTTATTGATACTGAAGTAGATGGGTATGGGTGGTAGCATAAATTTCTATTGTTTCACGGTGTGTCAGAACAAAATATGAAGATATTGTTTTCACAAACATTACTGGATTAACAGGTAAACATCTAGTGTTGCCTAATTCTTCTTCTTCCAGCATAAAGACGCCATATGGTTTGGATGCCTATAGTAGGTAGTGAAGTTTGCTGATTCATCAACAAGGGATATGGTTTGGATTGCCAAAGGTAAATCAAACGTCATCGGTTACGTCATAATGTATTTCTAGAGGCAAGAAAACGACGTATACTCGTCAAACTTCCTTACTTTTAAAGTCAGTTAACAAGTAATCTCTATACAAATATAATATTTAACGTGTTATTATTGTCATTTTACTAAATTAGTGAAGTCATCGCATATATTTACCTATAGACCCATCATTATGATGCGGGTAGTGGTGCCCGAAAACTTTTAAAGGTTACCAAAAGTTAATCGACAGAATTTATACTTGTCACGGAGCTTAATCTGGTTTTTGTCGTTTATAAACATAATGAAACAAGGACTGAACACAAAGTGATTTGTCTAAAAGACGTTATTATTGAAATCGTATCTTAGTGTGAACGCGGTGTAAGACGCTGTACATTCCACTACAACAAGTATGTATGAGAGTATGCAATGAATTCCCAATAATTTTGTTTTTGGGATCCTGTTAGCATAATACGGTGTTAAGTTCCGCTTCTTAGCTCACAATGTCTCTAAGGTAGAACATGAAGTCTTGGAACAGTAAAGAAGCATTCCTTAATTCGCTTGAATTATAGGTGCATGATAACACTTATCAAATGTTCAGTAATATTTGAAACCGGTAGCTGTAGATCTATCTCTAATTACTTTAATAAATTAACTTTCATCGACTTTTTGAACGTTTAAGTTTAAAACTTCTTTATCTCAGCAAAATTTATTACACCGTGAAACTTCGAACTTGAGCTACTTTGCAAATAGATTCATCAATTTCTAGTTAGTTAATACAAAAAAAATGGTTTATACAAAAACGTAGCTAAGTTTGTATCGATATTAGACATAAAGTGTTCAGTATACTTTTGTTATGATTATTTATTAATCATTAAATGAACCTCTATATGATCTACTAAAAGAAGTCCATATTAGGCGGCAATAGGTGGATTATATTAAATTCGGTTAAATAAAGAAAGGAGCTCGGCTAAGTGACTACTACTATTATTTAATCCTGTTTTTATTTTATGCATGTTATGCATCATGCATGCATCACCTTTAATGCGGTCTATGACAAGGTGGGTGCCGGCTGCACCCACATGTTCTTATAAGACGGTCCCTAACTAACTAATTTACCATAGGCATAGCAGATGACGCTCATCCCAGGAGGTAGAAACCACACAGGGAACAATCATAGCCGATGTTCCACAGTAACGGGCCCAACACAGAACACTGACCCCTGTAGAACACCATGTGCCCAAATGCCTTTTCTAACATCTCAAATTGAGAGAGAGACCAGACTGCTAAAGTCGTTGACCACATCCAAAGAGACGGAATGAAAATATTAAATATTTAATTTCCGCGAGAGGGGATCGAACCACCAACCGGTCACATTAACAGTCATACACGTTAGCCTGTGACTGGTCTCAATAATGAAACAAATTTTCTTATTTTTTTTAAAAGCAGTACTCTAAAACAAATTCGTTTAACTTTTCCAAGATAATTAGGACGCAATCTACTATCGCTAATCGAGATTGAAAGTCGACTTCTTTTAATAAATTATAGTAACTTTAAGGTTTTGTAGTAATAATTTGTTTTAGATATTAACCTTATTTTTTATTAATATTAACCCATTTTCCTTTATTATGTAAGAGGCTTAAAAAAAGTTACTTTTTTAAATTGGAAAGCCGACTGAGTTCGTTTCAGAATAGGTTTCCTAACAGTGGAAATCTACATTCAATTCATACGATTTATGCAAAACGTGAAGAGGTCAAATTCATTTGGGAATTGGTGAAAAATTGAAAGCTAAATTTCTATCATTTTCATTTACAAATACTTCGATAGTGAAATGGAATATGCCTTTTTGTGGAAGATACGTATATCTACTGCATGGCGCTGTCGGAAAGCAAATGACCCGTAACGCTTTGGTTGTAGGATCGAGCCCCACTCAAAGGATTGATTATAATTATATTATAATTGTTCCAGTTATCTGGCCATTGCTCGGCTAAAACTAAAAAACTAGAAAATACTCTATTCTGCACCAAATAAATAACGTGCTTGGAACGAAAAATATATGCGCCAAAACTTTCGTGCTCACTAGAAACCTCTGAAGAAATCCACTAGTCAGCTCCTGGAGCCATCATCACGCCAACACGATGATACGGTGATAACCGGCACGATTCATGATGATATATTTATTACAATATCTATATATATTATATTGATATATTATACAATACTATCCTAATACATTCATCGTAAGTAATTCTTGTAAATGTGTAATAAAGACTTTTATTATTATTATTATTACAAGTTGGTCAATAGTTTCTTAGATTTTATAACATTGTTGCATGTTGCATTACCGAACAGTGACGTGTGAAAATATTGTGCATCCTCTTAAAACATAACCCTCCTTTTGAAGCAGGTAGGTAACAGTACCATACAAGTAATTTCAAATAAAACAAAATCCTCCTTTTACGTTTTTATGTCGATGAGTTTCAGTTAGTAAGACTTGTATTACAAAGTTAGTGAAGCTCAAAATAATCGATGAAATTAAGTAGAAAGCGGTTCGTTCTTTATAATTATTGTATTGTGAAACTAATAAAATCATTCATCTTTCAATAACTCGATTACTCGCCGATAGCTTTATTAGTATATAGCAACAAATTGTTCAAGCGGATTATGATTATGCGCCTATGAGGTGTGTACATTTTTGTCGATCATTTATCCGCTTTTCATTTTGACCAGAGAGGCCTCTCTTTGCCCTTTGTCATCGTGTCTTTGAATATAAAAGAAACTTTTAAATTGTAGCGCATTAGCATCTATTTAAAATAAAATAACTCGTATGTATATTCAGAAGTTTCAACAAAAATTATATTGTAGAAATAATATTTGAATTACTTCAAAGTGAGTGAGTGAACAATTTTGAAAATTAATAAATTAAATTAATGATACTTACATATTTATTTACTAAAATTCGTTATTTATAGGGTCGATGCCAAAATGGGTATTTTTTATTATTATTTTTAGCTTTTCTTTGGCATATTTAGTAGTTATATATTTTTTTTTGAGCTAGAGCCGGCTTTATATGATTTTGTTGATAATTTTTCAAACAATTTCATCGTTACAAATCTTATGCGACATTTAGCTACATCTAGTAATGTTATATTATATTACTTTTTATTAAGTCTTCTTAATACACGACAGATGGCGCTCATTTAAAATAAGCGAAAAGAAACTCATGGTGTTTTTATTGGAGTAGATTAATTTCTCTTTAAATTTAACATTACAAATATTGTTTAATCGATCAAAAAAATATTAAATTTACAGCAATAATCTTTTCTAAATTCAGCCCTGCCGTGTGTGATTGAAGACAACTGATAAATAAGTGGTGATCCAGATGACGCACAATACCTTATGTATCTACTCCATTGTCTCTGCGTTCACTCTATTTTTTCTCTAACAAAATCAACATCTACTAATTGCAATTGCAAATCTATTGGTAAACTCATGAAGGTTTAACACTGAAGAATCGATGGATATAATTAATATTGGTTGTCGTATGCAGTAACACTAAATATGTGTACATCTTGTGCCCCTGAAAGACGGCAATGGTAAAATATTACTCAATAGTTGTTTATCCATTGCCTTGAAAAGTAAGTATATCTACTACAACCAATGTTATTGACAGACATACTCGTATACGGACTGCACCACAACATTTAAAAAATATAATAAAAAGTTTAATTTTAAGAGAAAAGTTTTTTGACATAATAAAGTCTTATAAATCGATGAACGCTTCATTGTCACGTTTAGCCTGAAACGAGCGTGTAAGCGAAAGAGCGAAACAAGCGATACAGAGGCAAGATCGGCCTAAGCGTTCGGCTTGTGACGCATCTGTACATTTATTGTTACTTGTAATTCAATAGCACTTTGATACTTGTATCTGTATAATATAAGAAAAAAATATTAAACGAGTATAAATAAATGTTAATTTATCGAAAAATATAATAATTGCATTAAATAATTTTCAAATATATATTTCTTTGTATTATAAAACATACACATAGTTCATTCAATTAAATTTAAAAAAAAATTTTTTTTCCTCAATGTCCGCAAGTCGAATTTACAGACAACCAGTTTTTCCGTTTATATTTTTCTAAAATAAAACACTCTTTATATAAAAATCACAGTCGTTTATTATTATTAATAAATACTGGTAATTAAGTTAGACATTAGAGAATTACCAAAAATCTTTAGCATAATGAAAGATAGGTATATACTATAAAGTATCTAATTAAACATAGTATGTAAATTGGGTAGATAAAGATATGTACGCCAGCCAAGTATTAAAAATTTGCTTTCTGTCAAAATTACTATTCAATCAAAAACTTTACTAAATAACTAAACCCGACTTTCATCAGACTGACATAACGGACATTTTTGCTGCTCATGAAAATATAATTTCTTGTTAATACAATAATAACTGCATATACAGATATCAATTAACGTTTAACCAACATTGAATAAGACGAAACAAAGTGATAGTTAAATGTTAAACGCTTTTTCAGAAAATGTATAAAAATTTGAATGTATCCGGATGTGAACCTGCGCATCCTGGAAATCGTTTAGGCGCTCTGCCCACTAAGCCTTACGTTCTTATCAAACTACATCAAAATTCTTATATCAGTGTAAGAACTACAACTTATTTATGTGGTTAGCATTTCTGAAGTCGCGTACGTCGCTACGTTTAATTTTTTATACGTTTTCTATTAATTTATTTTGCTTTCTTAAGTGTGGAATAATACTCTAATATGTGAATAAAATAATGTTACTTAAATATTAAATTACAGGTTTGAATATCACTATGTATAAACAAACATCTCATAACAGTTTCTGTTCCCAGTGTGTCAAATCAATAATAGTTAGTATTTGGAATAAATGAATTGCTTTTAGATTCAATTCATTATTCAAAATAGTTATACGTAATATGCAGACTATTTATTAGTTCACTTAAATTTTCAAAAAAAACACTAATGTTATAATGATTTTGAGATCAAGTCCATCACATAGCTACCTTTTACTTATCTCTTTAAAAGCCCACTTTATTCTTTTTCGTCTAAGCTTTTCTAAGTCACTAAAGACTTTATTGCTATTATATAAAACAGTTAGGTACTATTGGAATATATTATTATAAAATGTGATTATTTAAAAATTATGCCAAGTATTGCTAGTTACAAATAGATTTATTGCACTAGCGACCCATTTATAAAACACTCATAACCCTTAAGCAGAGAACCCAGTGACGCAACTCTCCACTCTTTTCCAGAATATAATCATAAAAAATACAAAACTAAAATTTTAGTTCAACTCTCATTACAATCTCAATACAAAAAAAAGGGACATACATACATACCATACATAACGTAATTTTGACAGAGAACAGGTATCATATCACTCCTAAATCAACAAAGCGTACGAATATAGTAGAAAAGCCTACAAATGTGATGACAAATAAAAAAATAATATCATTAATTAACTTAAAAATTAAGTCATGGGCCCGAACTAGTAAACCTTAAATTACTACGTATAAACCCTATACCGACTGAGTCGAACTGCTTACTATAAAGCTATGTATTTCGAAATCTAGGTTATTTTTTAAACCTACTTCTAACAGCTTAATAAATAACTTGGACAATGATATAAGAGCAAAAACTAATTAAGGAAATGTTTAGTCAATTGATCAATAAATAATTAATAATTGAGACAAATACAGTACTCGAGATACATTTTCTTGTATTTTTTGTAACGTTTATGGAAACGCCTGTAAATAAAAATTTTAATACATATAATAATACATAATACAAGCTATTTGCGCCGTCCGTCCATCAATACTAAGCATCGTCAGTGTCTAACCGTACTTTAAATGGGAGAAATAACAAAATATCACCGATAAATTACAAAGCGAATTGTGCTCTACTGCATCATTTTCAACTTGAACCTTAAAACTAAGTAGGAGATTACTCTAATAAATACAAAGAACGCGCTCAACGCTCCAACATCCACCCAAAAGTTGGCCTGATCCATGGTCATTTCCTTTAAAAACAAACTGGGGGTCCTAAAATGGCAATATGCTTCGGAACAGTGAAGTTTTTCTCTTCCATAACCGTAAACTGATAGCATTGCACCTTCGAAACCGTATCGCACATAGCTTAAGTATGTCAGCCACTGAAGATAGCTTGGTATAGCATTAAAATTGACGAAGAAACCGGAGAATAAAACAATAGGTATGGTTGTAACTGGTCCTAAATAAACGCCAGTTTCTATTTTCATCGCAGCTCCTATGAGTAAGCCAAGAGATTGTGAAACGAGCGCTGTGAGTACATTTATTGTTGTAAACATCAGCACTCTGTCTGTTTGCATCGGTTGTCCTGTCATAAAGTACACTATTATCACGTACACTCCACTGAAGACAATCTGGAATTAAATTTAAAGTTTAACTAGTAAATATATTCGAATTTGTCTGGATTAAAACAATGACAATGAATAATTTGTAAGGATATAGTTATGGGTTTTATTTTAAAATAGTAATTTCAAAAAAATAGGTCCCAGTATACAAATTGCAATAGAAAAATTCTACGCTAAGTTGAGTGAGTCAAAAGATTCTCATTCGTGTCAAATTAAAGTGGTAGATAAACATTTATATATATATGTGGAAAAGAATAATGATCTATCATAGCATGCTATGTAATTAAATAAGAAAAAAAATAATTTTACTTTTATAAATACTTTTATAATTTGAGTAAGTATTAATTAATATACCATTAATTGTAAAATATTTATAATTCTTAAATTCATTAAATTTGTATATAACAAATTTATAATAAATGAAACAATAATAATAACTGTACCTGAAACGGTAGATCTGCCATAGTCTTTGCAAAGTAGAACGCTTTCAATGAATACCAATAATTTAAATGCTCTCTCACAAACACGCTCATCTCAGTTGGGACTGTAAAAAAAATATTACAGAAATAAATAATTTATAAACAGCTAACCTTCATTGCTACCGAATATATTTATGGACGAATATAAGAATATCGTACTAGATCTAGTTACTACGTTAGACTAAAATTTAAAACTAATTTCATCCGTATCAATTGAAAAGTTACTGCAATACTTACAGAAAAGAAAATCCGTACCCAAATTATAAACGAAATTATTTAGGAAAACGGAAACCAATAGTAGTTTGTAATATGAGACATAAACAAGAAAGACAAACTTACATGTAAGGATAGTAGGCATCATCGCCGTGAACATAGTGAACATCACAGTGAAGAACAAACATCCGGCATTGCTCATCACCTTAGCAGCATCATGGCCGATATCGTAATACAAAAATCCGATTAACAATCCAACGACGGTATGAGAACACAGCCTCAAGTGCGTCAGCATTTGATCTCGTAGAATACTTCTAAATGTCCTCTTCAATAAAATCCAGAATTGTTTCCATCCTGATGTAGGAAAACCAGCTTTTTGAGGTTTTTTGGTGAAACTCTCGCTGGAGTCTAGAAGTGATGTAGTACATGTAACTGGAGCGAGGTTTGTTGTATTTGGAACGGCATTCTGTTTCTCGGTGTTGACTGTCGGTTCGGACATATCTATCACAGTGCATGTTGGTTTGTCTGTGAAATATAAAAATGATAAATCATTTTAAATGAAAAAACTATTTTTTAATGTTATAGTATTTTTAAACAATGAGACTATTAACAGTTATAGTTTTAGCTTTGCGTTGCATCTCTTATATAGCGGGATAGGCAGATAGAACGGAATGTTAGGATACTCCGTGTCCAACTTCCTGTCAGATTTTGGCGACAAAATAAGATGCTGAGTGGTGACACTCAACTCTTATTACCAGAGCAAGGAAATGATGTATAATTTATGCCTCCGATTGAATCAAAACCATTATCACCTCGTTTACAAACTCTATAAATTATGATGAAACCAGTGGTAGTGCAGGGGCACAAGTTTGTGACTATAAACGCGACTGTTAACGTGTCGAGGCAAAGCGTGCCATTGATTTCCATCACTCAACGCACAATGCCTCTAGAACTCGGCAAAAAATGGAAAACGTAGTGTCTTAACATAAGGTTCCATCTGCCTACCCTGTTTGCGGTATATAGCGTGAATTAAGATATAAGTTAAAATTTCGCGATCTTTATATAATATTTAACATACCTATAACAATCTCAAGTGCTTCTTTCTTAACATTATTCTTGCTCTGATTGTTATAATTGCAGTTTTGAGGCACAGATGATGACGACGACGAAGTTGATGATTGCCCACGCCCGCAGTTACCTTTGTTCACCGCCATCACAAGCTTATGTACCCAATCACCGTGTTCACCAGTTGCCACCTCCATAACTGAAAAATATATATATATCGTTAGTATATTTATACCACTCATTATTGTTTTGCAAATTTCGCAAAAGTTGTCTAGAAGAAATCACTGATTAACGATGAGTCTTTTGTGCGTCACTTGTTCTTTTTTCTTTTGTTTTACTGTTATTAATTGTGATATGCAATAAAAAATATTTTTTAATATTTTTCTTTTATAAAACCGGTAAAATTTAACTAAAAATAACGTTTAAGTTATTTTGAAGATATCATCCGTTTCAGGATCGAATAGCTCATAATCTGGCAGGTTTCAGTTAAGGAAACCCTTCTCCCTAAAGAGATCGGATATCAGGAGATATATTACTAACAGCCGCTATAACCTGGGTTGAACACGATTAAACGTATTTTAAGTATAATTGTTTAAATTTTGACGGTTTTCGTTTCGTTTTGTATTTTTTTTTAATTTCTATAATGATATTATTTATAAATATAAAAATAGAAAAAATATAATATACGTATATAAATTTGGATTAAATTAAAAAGTTGAGATTTCAGGTTAATATTTAACAATTTTACATTTACCATAATCAGCAGGGTTGTGATAACTCGGACAATGCAACGCCATGGATGATAAGAACGGCACCAGTCCGCTAACTGGCCCTTGATATATACATTGTCCTTCAGCCAACGTGTACAAAAAGTCGAACATTTCAAACAGCCTCGCAGATGGTTGATGGATGGTACATATGATAGTCCTTCCGCCTCTCGACAAAGATTTTAGAAGAGATATACATTGGAAACACGAAGAGCTGTCCAACCCTGAAGTTGGTTCATCAAAAAACATCACAGGTGGATTGTTAACTAACTCTAAAGCTATGGAAAGCCGCTTCTTTTGCCCTCCAGAAAGATTTATCGTTCTAGTATCACCAGCTTCGACTAGACCCAGCATCTCCAGTATTTCATCGATGACTATTTTCTTTGCGGTAACTGTCATATCTTTCCCAAGTTTTAAATTGGCCGACACGTTCATTGCTTCTCGTACAGTTAAATGCGGTAAGAGGCAGTCGTCCTGCATGATGTAGCACGAGAGCTTGCGAAACCGTCTCAAGTTTCTTTCCTTGCCATTAATGAGTATTGAGCCGCTTACGTTTGAAGTTCTGTAAAAGAGAAAATTATAAATTGGATAATTTTTATTTATTTATTAAATCTCACCTATCAGTAACCAGATAGAGGTCTATATTGTAAATATAAATTTTGAACCCACAACCTGTCGCATTTACATTAAATGCATGTCCTAAAATCAAAAACTTAATATACATTTATATATGCCGAAAACGGACAAAACTGAAGATCAATAGCTCACTTTTCAAATATCTTTTTAAAATGAGCTTTACAACCTGCTCTTTAATAATACAAAATTTCTGAAATAAAGAGCATTACCATAGGTATAGCAGTTACCATAAACAATAGGTGCCCTTGTATCGAACAGAAATAAACTTTGCAATTAACGAACTAAAACTAAAATAGACTTTCGTGAGGAACGCTCGTCACATTAATTATTACTATATTAGAAATCAATTTTATTCCAAGGAAAATTTTCATTAATCTTTCAATTAATAGGAACAATTTATAGAATTGTGATATTTTTATTTTAAAATATTAGTTTTTTTTTCTCTCACGCTGTATTCCACATAAGCAATATAAGCAGACGGAAGTTAGTGTTAAGACACTCCATTCCTTTTCCATATACTTTTCGAAACTGTGAGCGCTTTGTTTTGTTACCAGAGTAGAGAAACGAAAATAATACATTCCCCCGAGTGGAATCGAAAACAGTTAGACCCAGTGCCGCTACACCATGACCATCTCAGAATTAATGTCTTATTACTTTTTATACCTTCTTTTTCAATTTTTTCATGTATCATTTAATACGCCATAATTAAAATAAACATACTTTATTTATTCTGACAAAGAATTGATTAATTAACATTCAACTAAGAAATATTATCCTTGATCTTGAGGGAAATATGTGACTTTACGGTTTTAGCACATTGTTAGTTTTAATTGCATTTCAAAGTCGACATTTTGATTGTAATCTTAGAATTAATTGCATAGAGGTAAGTACATATGTATATTTTATAGTTAATAACTGAACTTTGTAGAAAATTTTACGTCACGCTAATGTTAGGGCGAGGAAATAATTCCCTAGAGTGGGAAACCCACAATCGTCGAGTTTATGGACATATTTACGTATCATATAAAAATCTCTATAATATAAAACAAAGATTGAAGTGATTCACTTGAAAAAACAAATAATAACATAAATCAAAAAACTTACTTATATCCAGCCAATATATTCATCAGAGTACTCTTCCCAGCGCCTGACGGTCCCATTATAGCTGTCAGTTCGCTGGACCTGAACGTTCCATTGATACATTTGAGCAAAGCCTTGTAACCTCTCTTCCTTCCTTCACTTACTGAGTAAGATAGGTCTGAGAACTCAATGTCGACTGGTGGGCGTTTAGGCAAGTGGGTCAGGGATGCCATAGGCTTCTTTTGGTCCCCATAACCGTTGGGTATCTTCGGTACTAATCCCGTCATCGCAGCTGTGCCGCCGTTGCATAAATTCATTTGTGAGCCCCTGGAAATTTTAATGAAATTAAAATTAGTAAGAAAATATTATTTGGTCATCATGACGAGGTTACAACGTGTGACTTTAAAAGTAATGGTTGCGGATCGACCTCAGTAGATGAATGATTATCTATCACTGCACTGTTTTATATAATGGACCAAAGGTGCATCAACGCCTGCTGAGAAAGATTAAGTGTCAGTGTCACACACGTGCCATCTAACGTGATGTAACACACTGTAAAACACTTTAAAATAAATCGATCCTCAAACTGGAAAATAGTAATGCTTATTATTTCTTTTCTCCGCTCGAGCATGACAACACTTCGTGTTGAATTCTACCACTAATACTCAATAACCTTAAAATGGGCAGAATGTACAGAATTGAGTGTCTTAACACTAGATTTTTTGCCTATTCTGCTATTAGGTATATCTGGGAGATGCATAAAGATTTTTTTTATTCCATGCCGTATCACGTTTTTCCTTGTTATCACGAGGAGAAAACAAAAATAAAGTATCCCCTTGTCGTCAGAATCACGTCACTATAGTGTTTATATATAAATAACTTTAAAATATACAATTTCCATTGTTACATAAGCCATCAAGTTCAAGGGCGAGTGTCAGAACGTGACGTTTGGAATGTTTCTATACTACAGTCTTAAGGGAGCTCGCAAACGAATGTTAAGTAAATGGTATGGTCTAATGGTCACGCGTTGCCACTGTATAAAGAAAATTTAGTTAAAATTAAGTATTACATAGAATTTTTAGGAACTATACGAGTAAGTATTATGTTATTTAAATTTTATATTTTTTAGGTTGATTAATTATTATTTTATATATATACTATCTATCTATCGGTCTTCACGCAGATTCAAGTTACTACATTTTCCCGAACTGAAGAATTAGCTTTTTGAGTGGCGGAACTCAGCCTTGTCTTGCCAGATCAGAGTTTCATGATTCAGGGATTCAGGTTCCCCCGAATGCTGATTCGAACCCACAGCCATACGCTGGCCCATTGCGTTAGCCTCTACTTGTAAACACTATATTCTTAGTTATCTGAAGCGTGTAACGAAATTGAATAGCAACTAGGTGACCTACAGGTGAGCCACTTACCGATCTGGGACGTTACGAAATGAGATTTTTTTTTCATACCACTCTGTATGAGATCGTATTAGAGCAGGTCGCATTTATAACTTTTTTGAGGGTAGTTTTAGGAATATTTCTTTCTTTTTTGTTGAGATCCATTACTCAACAAATCAACACGTAATATCTTATAAATTGGGCGGAAACTTTAGAATGGAGTGCCTTAACACTATGCTGTCTAACATTATTTCTCCTATAGAATAAAACGTAGAGATGCTTTTTTATCAAAGGTTTTCCACACATTACGGTTTGAAGGAGAGAACCGTCACTCAGTTATCCATCGAAACGAGTAAAAACATTAAGTCTACAAACATGATAAAATAAAAAAGTTCTCTCTTTCTTGGGATATGTAAAATATTTAATGTATGAGTTTTTAACATTGTTATTTAGTTACAGAACTAACAACTGTTGTTCCCATGTCCACTCTCATCAATTTATACGTACGTAGGTACATGAAAACAAATACACGACTAATAAAGGAAATAGAAAGCGTTTTTAATTCCACACAATCGTACTAATGACAATTTATGACTATCTGATATATGACATTCATAACGTATGAGTGGCACGGCTCGAGTGTATGCCCGATCGTTTTGGGTTCGATATCCACTCGGAGAATGAATTATTTAATATTATCATTTCCTCGCTCTGGTAGCGAAACAGAACGCGGTGTTGAGTTCCGCCACTCAACATGTAATGTCTTGAAAATTCAGCGGAAAGTGAAAAACGAAGTGTCTTCACAGTGGGTATCCTATATACCTATCTTGCTATATGCGGAATATAGAGTGAAGCTAAATAAAAACTAGTCGTTGTATAGAAGCGGGTATATCTGTGATAATTAAAACGGCATAAGCCCTTCAGCAAACAGCCAAGGCCGTCTATTTCAAATCTACATTCGCTAGAAAGGGCTATATTTTATGTATATAAGTTTTATATTCTAATGTTTTTTTTTATTTGCGCTAAGATACTCAGTATTTAACTTATTTGTCTATTCTAGAGATTGTGACATGGTTCAAAAAGTTATGCTCAGTACAGTTATGCTCTTGATGTATTTAGATTTGAATTCCGATGGAAGAAAGAGATAAGACTCAGTAGCCGAGAAAATTGCTAAGAAGAGAGACTTTTCACTTGATTTCTAGTAAATTTATGTACTATTTTAGAATTTTATAAAAGTGAATGATATTTGAACCTGAATTTAATTTAAAAATCAAAATCTTTCTCAAAGCCAAGTGTTTCACATTTACAACTACGTCACAACAATATTATTTATTCAAATAGTCGTGTTTTCGTGAATCCTTAAGAACTTGAGAAGTAAACGGTTATTGTTTTATTCAAGTCACCATATGATGACGAAAAGGCCGTTATACAACGGAGTTTTTACTTATAATACATACAAACATTGAAATAAACACTTCATTTGCACAATATTTAGAAAAAAGTATTTCCAATATAATATTTATTTTGAATTTTCAACACTTGTGCTTTCAAGTCAAGTCAATCAAATTTCATCTAAATACATAGGTTGGAATAAGGTACACAAATACAGTACAATCTATACTTCTATACTAATATAATAAAGCGGAAGAGTTTGTTTGTTTGTTTGAACGCTAAGATCTCTGGATCTACTGGTCCGATTTACTATGTTTTTGTTTTGTATGAAAGCTGCATTCTTCAGAAGTGCTATAGGCTATATAACATTACATTACACATATA
>JAKRZM010001210.1:153460-177074 GCA_036379175.1 Heliconius cydno galanthus
CATAAAGAAAAGAGACAAAGTAAAACAACTCATAATTCCAAAGAATGGGGCATGACTCAATATATCGACCTTAAACAATTTCTATACAATTTATATAAATACAGCAAAAATATTACGTGTGGGAAAATTCCGAGAAAATAACATTTATTTGGTAGCGAAAGGTATTTAGTAGATCAATCATTCGAAGGTTATAGTTGTACTGAATAACTCACTTAATAAGTAATTTCAGTAATTTCTTTTGTTTGGTAAAAATATATTTACTTTTAGAAGGTCAAATTGTTAAGTAAGAATTGTGGAGTAGGTAAGTTAGAAATATGTAAGAAAATTTACATGGTAGATTTGTTCGATGATTTAAAACTGCTTGCTAGGGGTCATAAGTAATAGTTTTTTTTTAATTCTCCCAGTACAGTTAAGGCAGTTCCGCACTTTCCGCCGAGTGGGAATCGAATCTCCAACCGTCGCGTTAACAGTCACACACTTGTTGCGCTGTGCCTTAAATAAAAACAAAACAGTGACCAAAACCAACTTACCCAAGCAACTGTCCATTGTTCAGCTGTTCCGGCGGTGACTTGACTGAGAACATGACCTTGTCACTGAGTTCCCCGCGACTGCCGCGCCCCATCAGCGGCAAGTGGATCTGGGTGCCTTTGGACTCCATCTTCTTGCCGGGCGTCATCGTCGTGTGACCATCCTGGTGGAAACCCTGCAACAATGGACAGGAAATTTGAATGAATTGGAAAAATAAGAACGAAATAAGACGAAAAACTGGTAATTTCTAGGTGTATCTCAAAAGAAGACCCATTACAAATTTATTACGTAGTTCTATGCACACAATATAAGCGAATATAGTTTTATTTGTTTTATCATATAGTAAAGTTTTTATAATCACTTCAATTCCTTACAAAACATTTGTTTACCATATTTTGTTGAAACAATACAAAAGTACATTATCACTGCGTTGCATCAAATATTTATATCTTGTATTCAATTTATTATAGGGTAGAATATGTACCGAGAACCATCGAGACAGTCTATACAAAAAAAAAAGAATTAAGGTAATGACATAGTAAAAACATAACAAGCTTTTTACATTCATCATGCTTAAGTTCACATCATGTTTCAAGTTAAAGCACTAATTATAGGAAAAAATATCTTCTTTCCTTTTTTTATTTAGATTCGTAACGCCTATGTGAAATGATTTACTCAATACTTATATTTTTCCGGCCGTCGTGACGCAGTGGTTTAGCCTGAATATAAAAGCGATTGAATTGGATTGGATTCTCGCTCAGGGGTATTAATTAATGACGTTCAATTTTTTTTTATTCTTCTTTCTGCTTATTTAGGAATACTTATGTATTCCTTGTTTTGTAATTTAGGAATACATAACCGAATTCAACTCCACCTATATCCTAGTCAATCCATATTAGAGAAAATGTATTAAATCTCTATATAAACAATCCCCCGATGGGCATCGAACCCACAACTATGAAGAGTACGAGTAATATTGATAAATGATTATTAATATACTAAAATTGTATTAAGCGTTCCATTTTCAAAATATCGGGCATTACAATGACATGGCGGATGTCAGTTTGGTTAATCCCACGTCATTTTGAACGATGAGAGCTCATATATCAAAGTTTATAGTGCGAATAATATTTTATTGTGAAATTTTATTAATAAACGCCATATATCAAGAATTCAATTCAATTTTATTAATATTTAAAATTACTTTTATGAACAGAAATTGATACTTTTAGGAATTTTCCTAGAAATTAACATAGTGTAAGTTAAAATATTGTTAATTTTCAAAGGACTGAAAAAACGTAATAATAAGCATTATGTTGATTATAATTTCCCTTCATTTATTTTCTACATTTAGCCTCATTTAAAGACACTTTCCCCACTTTTCGACTAATTTTCGAGACATTAGTGTTTAATGGCGGAGCTCAACGCCACGCCAGAATAAAAAACTTCCCTGAATCGAATCCACAACCGCAAATGCATAGTTTTTACAATTTATAAATTTAAAATAAGCTAAATTAAATGAAAAACGTTACGTTCACGTTTGTACGTTAAAGGAATTATTATAGGAGCGTGTCGAAAACAATTGACCTATTTCATTAAAATTTCGTTGGTTAATAGTTGTTTCAACATTTTATAAAGTAGAGCTTTATTTTGATCCATTTTATTCGCTGTTTATATATTTTTTTATTTTTATCTTTGTTCAGGCGGAGAGCGAGACGTTTCCAATAAGGTAGTTCCGTTCACCACTTTCCGTCGAATTCTAGAGACATTGCGTTTTGAGTGGCGGAGCCCCAAGCCGCGATTTATCTCGTTGCCAGAGCAAGGAAATTAAAATATTAAGTATTTTATTTCCTCGAATGGGAATCGAACCCACAACCTCTCATTTATAATCGCACACTTGTGCCCTTATGCCATGACTGGTCTCAATAACCCAATTTGTTGAAAGGCTAAAAGGATTCTGACTTATTTTTGAATCCACAATTACATCGTTTAAATTGTAACTTTTTACGTAACAACAAAGGGTTACAATTTTTTTTTATTATTTACTCCTCATCCCGCATATAGCAGAGTAAACAGAGAAAACCTACGATCAAGACATTCTATTCTCTACTTTTCGTCCAAACAAATCAAATTTAATATTGACATAGCACTGCTTTCTTTGTATAAGCATTTTTCGCATTTTAAAGAATATAGTATCTAATACAAATTATGACATATTAAATAGCGAAACTGAACGCCGCGCCGTTCGTTATTGAACATACTAGAAAAAGGAAATTATTTTATATATTAATTCCTATGCATTGTATTTAAAATAACAATCATTCTATTTATTTAAACTTAATTAATTAACGCTAAAAACATAATTGTAGTAACCGGGAAATGAACCTGTAATCTGTTGAATTAAACATACATTCATCTATTTTAAGTTTGTATCAATAAATAACCGAAGCCATATTTAAGCTAAAAGCTGAAGCCGTATAACATTGATCATAAGACTGTTCCACACGTTATTTTTTTATAAGTTAAGCCCGGTTTCCACCGCGAAGGAGATATGAGCGGGTAATGCTTAGGCGGAACGGACTCCTCTTAAATAAAATAGGTTTTCAATTTCACCAACAAAGAGTTTTTTTATTGTATAATTACTTCGCATCGCTCCCTTGAAGTCAGCGAGTTCATTTCAACTCGCTCTTCTCATTCGGTCTTATCCGCACGTCTCTTTATTGGTGGAAATGGCCCGCTCCGCTTGGCCGGTCGTAAAACCCGGACTTTAAACATATTATACATGTAAGTAAGCTTATTGTATATATTTAGTAACTAGCGGACCCGGACGCGGCTACGCCTGCTTGAAATATAAGAATATAATTTCAATCTAGATGAAATGCTAAAAGTGACTATTATATTTATTTTCATAAGGATGAATATCAAAATGACGCGGTAACGAACGCGGTCGCGTAGCGACGACGGTTGTTATTAACATGGCAGAANCTCGCTGACTCTGTTCATTTCAACTCGCTCTTCTCATTCGGTCTTATCCGCACGTCTCTTTATTGGTGGAAATGGCCCGCTCCGCTCGGCCGGTCGTAAAACATATTATACATGTAACTAAGCTTATTGTATATATTTAGTAATTATTATTTATATTATATAATAGTAGTTCCAGTTTCTGACAATATATTTTCTAACAATTTCTTTTAACAAAATGCTTTATTAATAAAAATGGAAAAGATATGGAATGGGAACAGAATGTCTTAACTAGTTTTAAGTTTATCTCTGTGCCGCATATAGCAGGAAAAGGAAAGATATATTTAGCATTGGGTATATTTTAATCAAACTAAAGAAGAAACCGCAACCGCTCTAAGAATAGCTCACCAAAAGGTTGATAGAAAATGTCGACCAACACAACACAGGACTTTCCGAGATGAAGCTTTCAGTAATGGAGAAAACGACAATGAGGAAGATTGAACAATTTAAATATCTGATAAAAATATTATAGTCTAGTAAATTATTTGATTAATTGTTCAATTTTATACATTTGTTGATAATTTTTAAAATATCTATTCTAGTGGTCCGCTGTCTGTCTACTGTCTAGACGGCGCAGTCCTCCTCTTTTACCCCGTAATTAACTAAAAATAGACGAAAAGTAGAAACCGGAATATACTATTTAATATTTGTGATATATTTTTTGAAACTTCACAATTTTTCCCCTTTAAAAGGTTAGGCAGAGTTAACTTAGTGTCAAGGCACTACGTTCTTCGCTTTGTGCCCGAATTCGATTCATTGCAGAAAAGGGTAATAAAATAACTCATAACCCTGATTGAGGCTCGACCCTCAACCACCGCATTCTCAGCATCTTGCAATAATAACAACAATGTTATAAATCGATCCTGCGACCTAATAAGCTATCTAAATAAACAAATATCAACACCGCCAAAACGAATGTAGCAGTCTACCCAAATACAAGAGCAATATTCTGCAGCCAATTCGCAATAAACTAAAAACAGGTTTCCAGTATAGTGAAACGAGTATTTCACTCGGATCAGTCACACTTGACATAAAAAGAAAATTGAAAAGCCCGATGTAACGAGAGCTCGTGAACGTGAGAGGGAAATCTACTAAGTAACTTGGGAATTAACACTTTTATTGAAATAGTGATGTGCTTTTACACGTATTTTGTATGATAGTGTGGTGACAGATCACTTTGTTTTCAATTGTTTTTTGAGAGGGAGTTTTTATAATGAAGTAGCTTTTACCCTCACTCTGTACCCCGCATATAGAAAGGTAGCCAGGCTGAGGGACGGACACCTCAGGAAGCTGGGAACCTAATATTAAGACTCCGTTCCTCACTTTCCACCGAACTTTGAACACATTGCATGTTTAGTTGCGGAATATAACTCAAAAAAAAGGCTTAAAAGATATTCTTATTGCTCGAAGTACTTTTGATCGATTGTAGAGAGTTATATTGGAAAGATTATAGCAAAATACTTTAATCTCTAGTTCCTATACAAAAAGATTATACAGTTTGAACAATAAGTTTCTGAGATAACCGTGTTTAAACAAACAAACTCTTCAGTTAGATAATATTAGATACAAAGTACAACGTCCTTAAACAGTTTTCTTTCAATTTTCATAAGAAATTTAAATTCAATTTTTATTAGCAGAATGAAAACAATTATTTAATAAGTAAAACGATGTTTCCGTCTTCATCATCATCAATGTTCGATTTCTTATTATTTAACACAATGTTCGTTATTTCTATAGTTGTTATTTTACTATAATGAGGTAATACAGTACAGTCCTGGTACATGACCACAAGACCTCGAGACCCTCGATACCTACAATGGTATCACCAACAGTTGGTTTCCTTTTTCAAATACACGACAAGATCAATAGCTATTAAAAATTTTATAATTTTGATAAGATAAATATACCTTATATTTAATTATTTCATAATTCTCATTTTTTACTTTGCTTATCACATGCAATTTATGTTTATTTTATTTTGTAGTATACTCCTAATAATTTTTATATTTTAAGACATTATTGTTTTTCATGACAACATGAGGTTAATGCTGTTAATCTTATTGACCTTTACAGAGACACTGGGTGGGTAGGGAAGTGGGTTCTCTATCCCTGAGAAATTGCAAGCACTACGTGACTCTTTGAGAGGGTGTCGACTGCGCGGCGGCGAGGTGTCTGTGGGAATTTTACTGTCTCTTCTTATATGAGCTGCTGGTTTTGCTAAAAAGAGTGTCATATCTTTTCATCGTATCTTTTTTTTCATTTATGAGAAATTTTACTTTGATAGATAGGTGATTCCCAAAACATTGATATTGAACCTCATTTGGACTCCCCTAGCCCCTATAGAAATTAAACCTAAAATCCACGTTTAAAGTTATAACGATGTCCTACTGCTGTATCCTACTGCATCACGATAGCTCCTATGGTAGGTAATGTATAAATGTAATTTATATGTACACACTTATGCATTATTCTGTGACTCAGATAACTGCACGAGGCATTGAACTTTTATAAAAGCGGAAGAAAAATATCTCTGGTTTTAATAACAACGTAAAGAGGTTTCTTTAATTTTTGTTGTGCTTGATGATAAATGTACGAAATTTTATAATATTGAGATCATCTTAGCGCAGCGTGTGACTGTAAGCTAGATAGTTGTAGGTTCTGTTCCCACTCGAGGAAATAAAATATTTAATATTTTCATTTTCTCCCTCTGGTTGCGAGGCAAAGCGCGAGATTACGACATAACGTAAAATGTGTTTTTTACTGTTTGAAGAATTTCGAAAAATCCTCTACGCTACCTAAAGAACTAAGATATAAAGTTTCAGCATTCTACTCCGCGTACTGCCTAGTACTGTAAACGCGACGATTGTAGGTTCGATCTCCATTCCTCAAGCGGAGGACGGTCTGTCTACCCTGCTGAATGAGAAACTGATGTCAATGAGAGTCACGCTTATGTCCTACTAAATAGTTCATATACGAGTATATGATGTTGTCATACATAAGTATACCTACACAGTGTTACTTTTTTATCCATGTGTATGCTATATCTTATTTAAAACGAAACAATGATAATTTTAAGATTAATCACTGCGATAAAACTGCGTATAATTCTAGAATATATGTAATTTAATGTAATTTTCAATTAATTTTTGTTAATAGTCGAATTAAAATGTTTATGTCATTTGTAAAACTATCGGTTTGGTATAGAGGCATATTGAATAAATATTAGTATTACCTACCGTATTTAGAAAGAAGAGTTTCCCCAAACAACCATGTAGTGCTTGCGATTTCATAGAGACAGTATTCTTTTCTCTCTCCATCCGGTGTCATTGTACATAAGCCGTTAGGTCCACAAGCAATAACAACCCATTCAAGAACGGAGAGAATGGTAGGAATGAGTAAAACTGCTCGTATTCTTTATTTTCATTTAAATTTAAATAATTCTTAGTTCGTACTGAAAATATGTCAACTATTTATAAGTAGTTTGAACTTTTGCTTTAATTTAACAAAAATATGTTTGAAATCGGCAAAGAAAATTGTTTCTGTGTATTTTCCTTGCCTACTAACCTACTAAGTATACCAATATAAAAAAACTCATCTATCATAATATAATTACACTTGGAAAACTAGCAACGCATAAACAAATCAGTATACGAGTATTAGATATACACAGATTAAATTAACCAGTACTGTCAATATAATAAAAAAGAACCAGCTGTCAAAAAGATGACTATGGGTTCGATAATCGTAGAATTATTTACATAAGAGAAAAGGACACGTGTCCTAGATATACTACAGAAAACGCTACGTTAAATTCCGCCACGCATCGCGCAATATATAAAAGTTGAAAACGGGAATGTCTTAACACTATTTTCTCTCCTCTGTGCCGCTTACATTCGCCAACACCGAAAGAACAGGTAAATTACAGGCATACATCCTCCATTCCATCCATCCATACTATCAAGAGAAAACCTCCCGTAAAATACACGTAAAATAAAAAAAATGAAAAGGGAGTGTCTAAACACTATTTTCTCTCCTCTACAGTAAAGATTAATACAGCAAATCCTACCTGAACCAATGTGCCGCTTATATTCGCCAACATCACACGTCCAGACGTCCCACCTTTAAGAGATTAACACCGCTACTGATTTAAATAGTTCATTGGTTTCCGTTATCAGTTATTACGCACTTCAGATTTAGTATCTATAATTTTATAATATTTTATTTTTAATTATTTTTTTATATTTAGTCTTTCTAATTATTTTATGATATGTAAGCTTGTTTTTATGTTATAAATAATAAACGAATGAAAGGCTAAATGTTGAGAGAAATGTTATTAATTGTAGTGAACGTTTGAGCTGAAGAGTCTGATTGCAAGCTGATTGTTGGTTATAGGTCCACTTGGGAGATTGAAATATTTCTATTTCCTTTGTCTGGTGGAAAATATGCGGGGTTGAGTTCCACAGCTTTATACGCAATGTCTTGAATTTGGACGGCAAGTGAAGTCTTTCTACTATTCGGTAAAAAAAACCTAGAAAGAATATTTTCATATTCCAAGAGATGTGTCACAAAACACCACCGTTCTAAAAATACTAATACTACCTACCACAGTATAATATAAAATTACCTTATTTTTACACATACTTCTCGATACAATATACAAATTATATTAACTTCCGTCGTATCTATAAAAATCGGATAGGATATATTTGGTATTTCTATATTAAAAGAGCCAAAAACCTTTAACAGATATCTTTCGATATTATTACGTCTTTTGCGGAGCAAATTGGATCGAGCTATATAGGTAACTCGATTTTTTCAGTCACGCCACGACCGAGTATTGAACTGAACTGAAATATCCGCAAAAAATCGCATAAAATATTATGTCATAACGAATTTATGAAGCATTTGTAAGATGTTATTCATTTTCTTTACTAAAAAATATATGAACAAAAATTTTGATCATCTTTTGATAGTTTATAGGGAAAATACAAAGAGATAAATTGCTTAACCGATTATATAGTGGTCTTCATCAGACCACGTCTGACAGCGCCTTATAATTATAGGATGGTTATGGGAATAAATTATTTTTATTTCTCCGCTCTAGTCGGTATCTTGTATATAATTTTATTCTGTTTTTTTGGTATTTGTTGTTATTCGGCAACAGAAATACATCATCTGTGAAAATTTCAACTTTCATGAGATTAGGATGAGATTCACGGTTTTTGATGACAGATGGACAGACAGACAGCGAAGTCTTAAAGAAGTCTATAAATATAAGAAACGAAAATCAGAATAAAATTGTGTCAGTCATATTATCCGTATTAAATATGTCCCAGATTTGTTAGAGCGCCTAATTTACTGTATTCTGGGTCAGGTCAATATAAGTACGAGTGCCTATGGCTTGATAACGTAATACTTTTATAATATTTTATATGAAGAGTTAAATATATTTAAGTTATCCGAATACAAAAGGCCAATCGTTCCGCAAGGGTACAAGCGTGTGACAGTAAGCGTGACAGGTTGTCGGTTCGATTCCCGATTGCAGGGATCAACATGCAATGTGTTCGCGACAACGCAACGACGCGAAAGCGCATCATCGGCCGTGGACTCGTCACGACATGTTTGAGACTGTTTCGTTCGGCAAAAGTGACGTCATACCACTCTTATAGTTTTAAATGTTATTATNAGCAGGCGTAGCCGCGTCCGGGTCCGGAACGGAAATGTTTTAACACTACATAGGTTCCCAGTTTCCTTGTGCTATGTGCGGTATACACAGTGGAGCTAAAAAAACCTTCAAAGATCTAATAATATAGGACAAAAGTAAGTCGTCACAATTATCTATTAGACATCACTTTCATAATATTCCTACGTCATGTGGTATTAAATCGATTGCATTGAAATATCGCCTTTTCTCCAATAATCCTGATAAAATTACAATGTTGCTATCAGTAATGTGTTTCATTTATCTTTACACCCATATATTTGCTAATATAACATTAATTATAGAACTATATAAAATATAATGGACAAACAAAAATATATAATATGGAATATGTTCACGCTTATATACCACATGTAAAAGGGTAGGCAGAAGGAACCTTACCACCCTTTTTGTTGCGGACTACCGCGTGAAGCTAAGCTTCTTGTCATAGATGTACCTATAAAGTTTATTAAAAAGTATATATATTTATGTACGAGTATATTATAAAGCTGAAGAGTTTGTTTCATTGTAATTGTAAGTGCGCTAGTACCCCCTGCAGTCAGTTACTTAGAAAACTTAGAATGCACACAATTCTTCTAGTGTAAGTTGCTTACCGTCGTCAACTAGAAAGAAGCTGATGATTAAACGACAAAATTTTTTTTTTTCAAAAAAGCTATATCAAAATTGGTTTATCCGCTTGAGACCTACGATGCCACAGACAAACATACAGGTACACACGAAGAGAATCAATCCTTTAATACCCTTCTGTTTCCTTCGAGGGTTAAAAACAACAAATACTGACAAACTTTCAATAATAATGAAAGGCTTAATAGGAAACAATTAAGTCACTGAGACGTGAAGAAACATAATAAATTATTATTAAGGACAGAACAAAAGAGGCTTCATTGTGAAACTAGGTCGGAATGAATGAATTCATTTCAAAATGAAAATGTACAATTGTAGTCTTATTTAAATACAAACTATTTAAACATTTTTGCATCATTATATAAAGTAGAGGAAATCTAGTGTTAAGACACTCCGTTGTCCTTTTCCCTCATTTTTAATATGTTTTTCATTAGATTGACTTCTAACAATGTAAAGAAAACATAATTAAGTAACCTTAGCTTTGCTTTCTAGATGTTTTTTTTCATGGTGTATTGTATTTTACTAATCAATCCCTTTCATTTGATTCTACATCATTTTGTTGCGACGGCCATTTTGTATTAACAACAATATCAGAACTAAAATCGAAATCTAATTTTAATTATTTTTTTAGATTCGTGCCATACTTATCCCGTACATAGCAAGGTAGCAGAAGGAATATGATCCTAGTGTTAAAATATTCCATTTCCATTAAAACGCTTCCGTTCCCCATATCCCCCACATTCCCTTATATCTCTCCGGCACTATAGCCTCAAGTATAACTAGATATTGACATATCAGTGCTTTAAAAAGATTAAAAACATATATATTATCTAATATGAATATTAGAAATAATTTAAATTTCAAATATAAAGTTTTGAACATTATATAGGACAAGTTTAATTGTAAAATCTGAGTTATAAACAAAATACGTCGAGTCTAGGGAAATTAAACTGAGCGTCATGAAGCCATGTTACTTATAACGATGCGCTATAACTGAAAGTTATCTCATTTAATTTTATTTAAGGTATGACACTGTTAAAATAGTTGAATAAATAAAAATATGATATTAGCACTAATTTCCATTAACTTACATATGCTTGTTGCTTTTACAAAATAATAAAATACTGAAAGGCTCAGACAAAACCACTATAATTAAAAAGTTTAAATTTAGCAAGTATAGTTGCGGGCGACGACTAGTTTACTAAAATTAATCTTCATACTTACTTATTGTTTCAAAGTCCAACTAGACATCAAGGCAAGGAAAACATACATACAAAATGATATACACTAGGTACATACTTCACACATATTAGTCGAATAGGAGCATCGTTTATACTCAACTCACGTTCGTTCTCAGATTTGTCTCGCAATCCATTTACGTTTTAACGATTTGGACTTGTAAAACAATTGTAGAGAGTTATGCCAAAAGAACATAATTATACATTAATAAGCCATTCAAAATAACAAATGTTACGCGCATACGGTAATGGTAATGCTCGCGTAATCTAACGCCGCAAGTAACTCAACAAGACCTTAGGACCGTCTATACTCGTAGTCTAAACATAGAGAATTTCAACCTGCAATTATTATTTAAATATTGAAAAACTCGGGAAAATTAATAATTGATATTTTCTCTCTGTGAATGCCCCGAACTTTATGACGGAGTGTCTTGACAGTAAACTTTCTACCTTGCTATATGCATATTTATGCAGTAATCACTTTATTTTCTCATATTTCCGATATATTGATCTCCATGTTTTATATAAGATTTAGGGGGGGCAATGCACCGTTTTATTTATCTAGATCAGTGAAACACAAATATTTTAAATACAAATATACGATTACAAGTATACTTTTGACTGAAAACACTACGGAGACTTTTTATTCTACAAATGATAAAAGAATAAATAATGATATAACTAATTTCACGGGAAAAAAAGCTTACTACTCAGCATTCTGTTTTATCTTTTCGCTAACTTTTGCGTACAGTTTCGCTTGGTCCTTGGCCCAAGGTCGGAGCAAATCTGATCACAGAGAGTTCATTACATCAAAGAATTAACTTAATATAATATAACCTATAATCTACCTCAATAAATGGACTATCCAACACATACAAAAATCAACTCGAACCAGTACTTCCTGAGATTAAAACAAATAAATTCTATAGTTAATAGGCAGTCGACTATATCACGATGATATTTAATTATGAATGTATAATACACATGTATCTACTTATTGTAAGTATATAATCCTAAATCCCAAAGGTTGATTTGAAATCACGCCTTATCATTCAATGGCAAGGTAGCTACTAGATTAGTTAATTGTTGATAACACTATCTAAAGACATTTGTTCGTCGTGGTGCTAGTGTAAAAAATGTCTGATAGTAATAGATGTCGTCACTAAATACGCAAGTGGGTGATGGAAGTATCTGAATGGGGAACTGAATGTTGAAATGAACACTAGATTCCCAGGTTCCCTCTGCCTGCTATGTGCAGGAAGATAAAAATACTAAAAACGCAGTCTTTAAATTCAGTTAAAGGTGATTTTCATAAAATCTAGCAGTGATGAATTGCCGCGATGTATAAGGCTTTTGATTAAATTGCGTTTGCGTTTCAAGTTGCGGATCTCAACGCCGCGCTTTATCAAACTACAAATACTTTCAGTTAATTGACCAATTATGTACCTACATAATAACTATTCAGTCAGAGAGTATCTTAGTCATAAGTAGAAAGTCAATATAGCTCATGTTGACACAATGAAACAAGGAAGCTGACGGCACTGAGCCTGAAAATCTAGGACAAGATAACGTAACAAAGAAATGTAAAAAATTTCTCAACGTCTTCTATCGAACTATAAATTGTGACATTTTCTTTATATATGCGTAAATTGTAACAGCGTACTTACTTTCTTTCTTTCTCTCTTTCTTTCTTTCTTACTTACTTTCCTTCTTTCTTTTTTTAGCTTCACGCTATACGCCATACATAACTGGGTAGGCGGAGTAGAGACCTAGTAGTAGTTATGCTAATAGTATATATTATTCATAATAATATCTATCATAGGTGTGTGCTATTTTGACATATTTTTAAATAAAGCCTGACATTGACAAAATGATTAAAAATTAGATCTATTTTTATTTCTTATAGCGAACATTTTAATTTATTCTTAGAGCCAGACAAGGGATAATAAAAAGTGTATATATTTGTGAATTGATGAATAAGAATAAATGTGTTTTAAATTTTGTTAATTGGATGTTAAACTGATGTATCTTCATGGGAATGGAGTGTCTCAACACTAGGTTCTCTCGTATCCGCCTACCCTACTATGCGGCGGAATCCAGGTTTTTAATAAGTCAAGTCCAGTAATTTTGTCAATTATGGACGTAATGAAAACTTGAAAAGGACAAACATTTTGTATAACAATAAAGAAAAATAAATTAGTACCTTGAAAAATATTGTCATATTTATACCAGAACATTTTTCTTTGCAAACCTAGAGCTTTTCATGTTAACAGAAAGCTTGACTGATAGCGTGGGTGGCGACACGAGGCCCACGCTTTGGCTCTAAAGGTTACTATGTCGAAATACTTGAAAACGATGAACGTATATGTCTTTTTACTGAAAATGCAAGAATAGTCCAAATATTATGATTTAAAATATTCTTTAAACCAAAATAACATGTGTTTTTAATTTTATACTTTTAAAGATTATGGAATAACTAAGTTTGTTTTCTTTGTTACTGTATGGACTGGATAGAGTAACATAATATCGATATCTAACAGGATATTATATAGAGGGAACCTAGTATTGAGACACTTTTCTCCACTTTCCGCTCAATTTTGGAAAATTAAGAAAAAACAATTTATTGGACCCAGTTAAATGCTAACATACAACTATCTCTAACTAATTCATTCATTATATACAAACACTTATAAACAAGGTTTAATGTGTGTAACAAATACGACACAAAACTAAAACTTTCTTTAGGTTCTATAATATTAATAAAGCGAAGAACACTTTATTAATATTATAGAGACTACTGTAATAGACTGACGTAATATGCGTCACATGTATCGATTCATTTACTTTTGTTAACCAAAGCAATGTATTGAACTGGCGTGGCGTACTGAAAATGAAATATTTTATTATATGAAAATAATATATTTTTTTATAAATGAAGAATATACTGTGTGATGAAGCAAGTAAGTGCTGTAGTACATATCAATACAGTACAGTATTTTTATCAGTATAGAAAGCGAAGCGAAAAAAGGTTGGCGAGGGAAGCGATTTAGCGGTGCAGCTCCCTTGTATACCCATACAATATAGTTTTTTAGTGTTTAGGAATCACCCTCATATACCAGGGTAGAAAGTATCTAGTGTTAAGACACTCTGTACTCTACTTTCAACTCGATAACAAGAAATCGCGAATTCGTAAATTGATTGAAGATTGATGAGTGGTGGAACTAAGCCCCGTAATTTGTCTTACCAAAACGAGGCGTGAAAATAATAATTACTTGGCTCATATGTTAATATTTAATAAACAAAGAAATTCTTTATACCCATATATAAAAAAATGTTGCTAAAAGGTAATAAATATATAGTTGTAGTTGTTTACTCGTATATATACAATATATACTAACATAGATATGTTCCTGTAACCGGTTTATAAAGGTCAATTCTTTTATAAGTTATTGGGTACTAAGAACACCATTACGATTTCTTATGCTTCCAATTAATTGGTCTTAGAAATAATTGTCGTTGATTATTTTTATATTTTTATATTTGACTAATCTATATTTATACCAATGTTGTAAAACATATACGTCCAGTTTTAAGCGCTAATCTCAGGAACTACTAGTACGAGTTATTTTTTGTGTATGTTAGATAATAGGTACATTTATCGTGGAAGGTTTTATAAATTAACATGACATTAGTATAAAGCCAGCGGTTACTTGGTATAAAAATCCGATATGACTTTGATTCCATGCAAAAAATATGTACCTACTTTATAAAAATATTTTAGCTTCAACAAAACGTGATATTAAATTCCATAATTAATCACTTAAATTGGCAAAAAGTGTAGAGCAATATTTTTATTAGGTATATTTTATTTAGCGTCACGCTGTATCTCGCAGGGGAGGGGGGAAATCCAAATAATTATTCCCCCGAGTGGGAATCGAACCCGCAAACGCTAATGATACGACGCCGTCACGTAACTTTTTTTACGCTATTTATACGACGCCGCCACGTAAGTTTTTTTTATTAATTTAATAAAATTAAAATAAAAACTCAATTATATAATGTATGTATATGAAAATATTTACTTTAGTAACACTTCAGTTTCACGTGGAATAGTGAATACTTGAGAGAAATATGAACGTGACCAAGTGCCGTGCTCAGTTTCCATTTCCAACCAAGGTTAAGTATGTTTATAAAAGCGGAGTATAATTTTGAAATTAGGTACTTTTATATATTATTTTTTTATATCGTTAAACTATATAAAACAAATAGCAGGGTAGGCAGAGGGAACCTAGTGTTAGACTTTTGACCTGTAAGTAGGTAACAAGCAATTGCGCCTACCAAGCATTATGCCTCAGTGCATTTGGCATTTTTCAAAACTTTATTTTGTCATCAGAGGAAAAAGTAAAAAGCATTTAAATATGACTTTTTGTTACTATTATAATTTCCTTATTCCTAATTCGGCGAAAAGTGTGGAATGGAGTGTCTTAACTTTAAGTTCTGCTCTGCCTTCTCTACTATATGCGGGATACAACGTGAAGCGGTTTTTAATTAATTTCCTGTATAAGAGATCAAGCATAAAATAGTCACGTGTAGACATTACTAAATGTAAGAATTACTTTGCTATAAGATTATGTACGTAGTATATAACTGTGATACTTTAAAACTTTTCATGTCAGCTTACCCGTAAGTTCTCCAACTAACTATATTTATATCAAAGAACGATCGAACACCGTAACTTGAACAAACTTATACTTAGTACATTTTACTTCGTAAATAATGTTATTTTAATTTATTTGCTTTACGCTATATCCTGCACATAGCAGTATAGACAGAGGGAACCTGGGAACCTTGATAAATGAGACGCAGCGATAAATACTGCCACTCATCGTGCATTGTCTCAAATTTGGGAGAAAAGTCAAAAATGGAAAGGATTAAAGCTAAAAAGATAACTAATAATAAATTACTATATTCCACAGTATTCTTTTACAATGGAGATAATTACGCAATTTTCCTTTCTAGACTTTCGATTAAGTAACTAATGACTGACTTAACACGTCACGTGAGTGCTCGTTAACGGCTTCTTATTTATTGATATCGTAACGACACTCAGAAATACTTATTAGATTCAATTATTAGATTTGACTATACATTAATAACAATATTAATAAATTAATTAACAAATTAATCATCTAATTTAACTAATTAAATTAATTAACAAATGAATAAGAGAAGTAAATTTCATTTCTTTTTATTTGTAGATTTTTTTGATCATAAAATTTATATGGTAGTCGGTAAAAAAAAAGTGCGAGTAAGTACAATTACCACCTTCTCTGGTTTTTTCTTCAGTTAAATATAAGTAATCAAAATATAATAAAGAATTCAACTAAATATTTGGCCCTTTTCAGTACTAGCTACTTAAAGAGACTAACTTAGCCTATTTCCTTGTCAGAGCCACACAAGAGACCAAAAAATAACAATCTACTTAAGACTATGAAAATATTCCTTTGTATAGCTATTCCTATTGTGTAGATATTAGACGTGGATGTCAATCAACATATATACGAGTGTTTTTTTAAAACTTAAAAGAATATACCTTCTCATTACACAAAAAGGCCAGAGGCCAGTCGTGACTGTAATGCGATTTTTCCTTCTGGTGTTGATGCAAAGCGCGGCGTAGAGTTCCGCCACTCGTTAGTTTATCTTTATTTTAGTTACGTACGGGGTATAGTGTGTTTTTCGTGTTCTAACTATTATTGGATGGATGTTATTCGGACAATGGAACGGATTTTATTGCAATTTCATTAAAAGACAGAGTTATTCTAAAAGAAAATTTACGTGTATATATAATAAATACATATTATTAAATATTAATTAATATAAAATATATTTTTTGATCTTAAGGGTAAAGTAAAATAAATATCTGCAAATACAATAGTCGATGTTTATAATTATAAAATATATCTTCAACAGTTAACTTATATGACGAGTTAAGCAAAACTTTCACATTGAGTCATTGTTTTGCTCACACTATATAGTTCGTTCGCTTTCAATAATTATACAGAGTTAAATATTATAGATATAATCACGCTGTATCCCACAGCACAAAAGGAACCTAGTGTTAAAACACTCCATTTCCCACTTTTCAGCGATCTCTTCGAGGCATTGCGGGCTTTTTGCCTTGGTAGATATTTGTTCTTTAAACATTACTTATCCTACAAATTTCCCCGAATTGGAATTGAATCGTTGAAAATCGCGTTCTTTTCTGGCCTTGATACACAATGGTTGCCTACAAAGACATTTATTATATCACTTATAACTTTTACTTTCAAGCAGGAGATTGTGTAATGCTATAAATCTTAGAATACTTTCAATGTACTCGTACCTTACATTCACTGACTTAGAAATCGACCAAAGCAGCAAAATTAAAAGCATATGATTTTTTTTTAACTTTACGCAGTTTCCCGCACATAGCAGGTTAGGCAAAGAGCATCATGAAAACCTAGTGCTAAGACATTCCGTTCCGCTAAATTCATCATTATGTGTTGAGTGGCGGACTCCAACGCCGCGCTTTACCTCGTTACCAGAGCGAGGATATTAAAATATTAAATATTGCATTTCCTCGTGTGGAAATCAAACCCACAACGCGACGGGCGTTTACAGTTGTACACTGGCGCTTCTAAGCCAAAATAATTGTATGATAATTCTTATTTGTACTACATTCAGGTCAATGTTACTTTCCATATAATTTACGTCACGACGCCGGACGCTGTGCGCGGTGACTGATGAGTCACAGAGACAGACGGAAAGGTGAATAAAATTATATGATAGTATAACACAGTTTTCAAATTGGTCAAAGCATTTTAAAATTATTTATTAAAGAATTAAAACAATGATGAATTATATTACAAATTGTTCTTGAAATTACGCAGACTAAGATTTGTAAAAAAAATCTGTTAATTTTAATTTTGCAGTAAAAAACATTATCATCATATATACAATTATACAGTAAGTACGACGCTGTGATAATGCCTCATATAATATGCAAGTAGTAATATATATTTAAATATTATAACTATAAAAAATTAACTTATCCATATGTATATGTAAAGTAAATTAATTATAATAATCATTATTTAATAGCAAAACAATGCGTGAATGAAAGTAATTGTGCTTCACTAGTAAGATGACCGAGGTCGTGCGCGTGCGCATGTGATAACCGTCTAAGATACAGTTATACAGTAAATATCTTTATTACATACAAATTGCTTTGACGCCATCATGGCGCAGCGGATAGGGATATACCCCATATTTTAAACATGGTCTCTCAACTCTTCATGGTTAGATAAAATATTTCGTTAGAAAGAATGTAATTTCAGTTTCTTAACTTGGCTAAATATGGTATAATGTTTATATACACTGTTCTTATCATCATTTGTAAATACTCGCGTAATTATGTAGTCTCTAATATTTATATTTGAACTATCGTTTTATAATTGTAAATATACCTACACACAAGATGTTTTTAGTTCATTCCGCCGCTTAATACGCAGTAACTGGAATTTCAAATTCCTTTTCAGGTGATGGATTAAAGAGCATAAGAATTGTTTAAACAATAACAGGCCGGCATAATTCTCAAAATTCTTCTAAATTTAAAGCCGTAGAGAGATTTTGTAAACATTTAAAAGACATATCGATATTTTTATTTTCAGTTTCACAATGTACAAATGTTGGCAAAAAGTACGTAGGGTTAAGACACTTTGTTCCCCACTTTCCACCCAATTCTCCAGACATTGTATGTAGAACGGCGGAAAAGAACGCCGCGATCTTTAAAAAAGGCAAAATTTAAATAATCAATCAGTTATATAAAATTCATTTGCATATATTTAAGAGTTATAAAAATAGATTCAAAATGAATCCGGTATGACCGGTTGTCAAATAAAGTGATGTACATACATATATTATATACTTTTAGTTGATATAAAAATATATAACAAACTAGCGGCCCGCCCGCGGCTTCGCCTGCATGAACTACGTTATTATTAATATTCTGAGATTTCGTGATGAGTGAGTGACCGATTCGATTCGATTTTATATAAATGTAATTTGATTAAATAATTCTTAACACCTACTTTTCTCATTATTATTATTTTTTTGCAATTAAATGTGATAAATTTTATTTGATTTAAATTAGATGTACCTATACCTGTTTAAACATTTTATTATAAGCTTTATTTTTTATTTGCGAACAAACATCTAACCTTTAAAAATATTTTAGCTAAATGTTTTTCCGCATAGTATTATAAGCAGAGAATGCTTAGTGAAGAAGTCTAGACATTGCGTTTTGATTGATTTGATATTTAAAATTATTATTGGTCCATTTGTAGTGTTTTTTAGCTTCATGCTATATCCCGCACATAGCAGGGTAGGTACAGGGAATCTATGTAGTTGGTGTTAGGATACGTTCTCATTAAGGCACTTTCGTTCCCCATTTTCCTCCGAATTGTAGAGACAATGAGAATTGTTGAGTGGCGGAACTCAACGATGCATAGTGATTATTCTCAGAAATAACTAACTAAAAATAAATATTATGCTGTATAATTAGTATGTAAATATATTTATTTCCAAAATACATACGAGTATAGCCCAAAACTGTACTTTTATACAAAAATGATTGCTATAAATTTCCTTCAGCTTAATTTAAGCTTTTAAGCTCATTCATTAAATCTGATGCAGATGTAATAAATCGTACGCTAGAGCACAAGTGTCCTAATTACTTTGTTACCTTTACGTTTAACTCTGCCGCTCGGTACAATACGAGTAAATTAGGCTAACATATCTACATTATATATTTTTATAAAATCAAGAATTGGTTGGAATTGGATTGCATTGGAATTGGAATTGGACTGCAGACGATGGGTTCAGTACCTTAAGGAACCAGTTATTTATTACCAATTATTCAATCCAGAAAAAGCCGCTTGATATTATTAGATTTGAATATTTTTCTTGTCTGCTCAGGAGATACGGCGTTAACTTCCGCCATATAAATTATGATACTCTAAAAAGATCAGAAAGAGAAGAACACATTGATTTATGTAATGGAAGTAAGTAATTTGTACAGATACAAAAGTATTTATATAATATCAAACTTTTTAATATTAGTAGTTCTATGTTAGTTTGTTGCTATTATCGCTTTAAGCCGAATGTGATGCATTTATGAACAATATGCTCATATTACATCTATAATACAGGAAATTAATTTATTCAAATGATTACGAAGGTAGTACGAATTAAAGTTTGTTTTATTTTCTTTCTCTATAGCATTATATTTCCATTTCTTCGCTCTGGTGTCGGGGCAAAGCGCGGCGTTGAGTTCTGCAGGAAAAAATCGGCAGAAAGTGGGGAACGGAGTGTCTTAACACTAGGCTCCCTCTGCCTACCCTGCTGTGTGCGGGATACAGCGTGAAGCTGATTAATTGTTTATTACAGAAAAACGAATTATTAAATTAAATTAATGAATAAAAACATTATTAACATCGGAACTTCGTTAGTTTTTTTTTACTTTAAGCTGTATCCTGCTAATTCAACCATTAAAGTTTACGCATTTGTTTCCATGTCAAACTCTAGATACAAACAAATACATAAAAAGTATAATAAAGATTTCTCCGTAATAACTAATCTGTCATAAAAATATGTTTACCAGTGTAGTAGCTGGTTAGTAATTATTCATTAATAAAAGTATTTTTAAACTATTTTCAATGATTCCTGTAGTCTCTACATTTCCGAGAATCGTTCTGTTACTAAAAAATAAGTTTTTTTTTCAATTAACATAAAGAAAAATACTCTTGACTTCAACAATGAAATAAGAATAATTTAGTTGTCGTTTCAAACGTTTTTTTTTGCGATTTAAATCTAAGAACCCAATAAGAGAAAGACAAGCATTCAGGGACCGACGACGGAACAAAAACTAAACCGGTTTTACAGCAAATCATTCACATTGCGTGAATTTCGTTACTTAGCATCAAATTATTCTTTGTGTCGAAACAGAAATAAGAAATAATTTTATTCAAATCGAAAATTAATCTATAAATCGCCATAAGTTGACTTTGAAGTAAATTACAACTATATATGCTAATAACTATTTATATGAAGAAGTTTTAAATGGTTTTTCCATTTTCATCGATGAAAACGTCGTCTGCATATTCATTAATGACTGAACACTGTTACTGCAGTATAAAATGCGGGTGTACGTTCAGCAGCAAAGTGGCATTAATAAATATAGTAGAGACGCCGTTCAAAACTAAAAATATATTTATAGAGAAATGTAGAGTCGTAAGTCAAAACCATTGTGTATAACAAAACAAAATTTGTATATTCAAGCTTTAGATGCACTAAAATAATAAAACAAAATACCAATGATAATGTTAGTGTAAAAAGTATAAAAAATTACCTGATTCACAAAAAAAATGTATTCAATTCACAGAACACAGCACACACACAAATTAAATTCGTAATACAAATTACGCACTGGAAGCCCTGGATTTTTTTGTTATTTATGCAACGGGCAAGATACGTGCATCTGTATCGAGTTTTCACGCGTTACTGCCTTCATGGCTGAGGCCTGAGACAACGAACTCGGCGGTCTATAGCTATGTAGAGACGAACAAAGGCGAGTTAGCCCGAACCTACAGCTGTTTAATGTTTGTGAATCCGAGACATTGCAAATCGATTGCCAATTGTGTGACGTAAGGTGGTTCTTAGAGGCTGGACACAACAAAACGTCATACTCTACATTTCTTGTATCGGAAGTAAATACAATACAAAATTATGCAAAACAACTGTTTAGGCATTATGGGTTAAACAAAAAACAGTTAAATATTAAATAGTTCATGTACATCATTATGATAAACGAAAACCTTGAACTAAATTAAAAAGATAAAAATGAATTGTGATAAATTATTTATTTACGCCATTAACATTTATATTTTATTTATACATCATTTATTATATACTACACCATATTTACGAGAATATAAATATAACACTGAGACTGTAATATAATATATATTTATAAACAAGTGTGAAATGTAGAGTCACATGTATTCATACAATTTTATAAAAGTCTAAGGAATAGGTGCCAACGTTACTTATCAATACGTACTAGCGTACTAGAATTGCTCTAAGATACATTTGGTGTGATTCATTCAATGTAACAAAACGTCTATCTTAGTTGAGATCAACTCAATAAATATATTATGAATAATATATAAAATAAAGGCACTTTTCTTATTGAATTTATAGATATCTACCATCTATACCACAGAAAATCTTAATAAGCATGCTTCTAAATACATTTATTCTTTGTACTTTTTACTTCCGGGTTTATACCATAGAACAATCGAATACGGAAATGTGAATAACCCAATGTCTAGCTCTACCTAACGCTCCACATAGCTATAACAAAAGAAATCTCAACTTTTATCTTAAAATCACTTAAAGTTACATTAAACTAAGAGTTTATAAACAAATAAAATATATATTACAATCGAAAAACAAGAAAAAATTGTCTTTAAAACAGAAATATAAAAATGTATTGATAACCGAGTGCGTTCAGTACACTAGCACCGGTGTAGAGCGAGAAGGAGGAACAAGCTCTGTTTCATCTCACATCGATTTCTGCCCACACTGACTGTACATGTACAGTACGAGTATACAGCGCTGCTGCAAAGTTACTTTAACCATTGCATTGCTGTCCTATTTTAAATTCGGAGTATAAAAATAAACAAGTATACGAGTTTAGTGTTTAAATTTAATTTGGAATTTGTTATTTAGAGTATAAGAATAAAAATATAATACTTTTTTTTTAAATTTTTTATTTTGCAAATATGTTAATGATAGATGATTCATGTAATAATGACATACCATTGTTCTCTTTATTTTCTATTTCCTACATTTTACAGACAATTTTATATAATAAAAGACAAAAAGTCAACTACAATAATTAACCTGCATAAAATATACACGACAACGCTTCAACTTAAGTAAAAAAAAAACTTTATTAAATAATGAATTTACATTAGACTTAGATTATATTTCCATTGCTTCGCTCTGGTGTTGTGAAATGAAAATAATTTATTCCGCCAAGTGGGAATTGAATCAGCAACGGTCGCGCTTATAGTCAGACGTTATATCACAGCACGATGAAAGCCTCAATCTTAGGTATACGTATTTATCAAATATTTAGGAAATAAAAATATAATCATATTAACGAACAACGAAAGGCGCAAAGAAATGATAACTTATTATGAATATTTTTATATTTTAAAGTATTTTTAATAGTTTTCCATATCTATATATATAAAAGGACTTGTCCTCACTGACTGAGGTAAGACGCGCGCACAGCCGTAACCGCTGATGGTAGAAACGTGAAATTTGGACAGATGTTTACTTTCGTAATCTGGACATCCACTAAGAAGGGATTTTG
>JAKRZM010001210.1:177184-212890 GCA_036379175.1 Heliconius cydno galanthus
ATAAATAATTAAGGAGATGTCACTGATTCGAAATGACCTAGCCTTCGGGCGGCATAGTATGAGTATGACCGACGCGAAAATATTCTTATAGGTCAAGCAGGCGTAGCCGCGTCCGGGTCCACTAGTTTATTATATGTGCAGTAAATTTTTTGTCACCATAAAAAATAAGTTTATTTAAAGCTATTATATAAAAATATTATATTAAGACTACGAGTATATATATGCTACGCGATGGTTGCGGGTTCGATTCCACTCGAGGAAAATGAATTATTTAATAATTTTATTTCCTCGCTCTATTCTATTTGGAGGCAAAACGCGGTGTATGGCAATGGCGCAACTTCATTCAAGAATTCCTAGTGCCGTCTCCCTGCTTACTACACCAGTATAGATCTGTAGTATAGGATAGTAGTTTATTATACATATTTTATATTTTTCCCAGAGTGAAAACCGAACCTACAACCGTCGTACATACAGTCGCACACTCGTGCCCTTTCGCCACTAAAGCCTCACAATAGGATAGTATTATCATTACAATGTTAACAAAAATAATCACAATGATAAAACATAGAGACAGTTCACAGTTATTTTCCACGTCTTTATTTATAGTGACTGTCGAAACCGTGTTATTAAAAATAGACGTAGCGCCAAATAGCGGTCGCTTATAATGAAAGTTAGATTCAAGGTAGTGTTGATGGAAGACACTAAAATATAATATTTTACTTCACAAATAGTTTCTTAAGGGCAGGGATAGAGGAGAGCAGAGGGACTCGAACCCGCGTCCCGCCATTTATGAAACAATATTTTTTTTATACGATTGTAAATTATTTCTTATTTCTTAGTATGTTATTATAGAAAAACACATTGAAAATGTTAAAATAGGCAGTAAATAAAGCCTATTTACTGCCTTAAACACCAGACTAAGAGGCGCCGGTCTATACTAATTATACTAATCGACGTGTTAAGTAAGAATTAATGAACATACACTATTAACAAACTAGCAATATTTAATTTAATATTATTGCACATCTAAAAAAAGAAAATGGCTGTAAATATATATTACAATCTTTAAATAATAAAAGAAACCGTCATGGCTCAGCGGGACTGTATATTTTTAAACAAAAAGGTTTATTTTCTCGCTGTCGTGACAAGATAAAATTCCGTTATTTAGAATACAATATTTCCAACTCAATCAATTAGCTTCAAGCTGTATCCCGCTCACAGCAGGATAGGCAGAGGGAAGCTAGTGTTAAGACACTCCGTTTCCTGAGGACTATTAAATTTTTGAGATATTGTGTGTTGAATAGCGGAACTCAATCCTGCGTTTTGTCTTGCTATCATAACGATGTATTCAAAAATAGTTCATTCCCCTGAGTGGAAATCGAACCCACAACCGTCGCGTTTTTAGTCAAACGCTTTGCTGCAGCGCCACGACCACGTCGATCTATCGGATTACATAGTTTAATTTTATTTGATAAATATAGTGTACGTATTCTTTATATTACATTTTCGTTGCTTTACTGAACCAATAAATTACGGCGTTAGGTTACGCAAGCACAAAATGCCTTATGATCATTGCTAACGCTATATGTGAAAATAAAGTATATAATTTCTTTCGCACAAAATTAAACTGAATTACCCTTTTAAGTGAAGTAATTCAAATATATTTTTCCTTTTGTTAAAAAGTCGATTTACAGTCATTCAGTCAGCTTAACTTCCATTCTACAGTTTTTGAGGTCGACGACTTCTTTCAATAATTTACTTATAGCGTGCCTTCATTTTGCTGTATTTGAATCTAGGTTGTTCTGGTCCTAGATATTTCTTTTATTTTAGCAGGGTAGGCAGAGGATGTCTGGTCATTAAACACTTCCGTTTACCATTTTTCATCTTAATTTTGAGACGTTGGTACTCTCCGAACGCCACCGCAACGCCGTGCTTTATCTTGTTACCAGGACAAGAGAACTAAAATTATTTATTTCCCCGAGTGGGTATCGAGCCCTCTACTTGTTTACCAAAGCGATTACAGTCGCACGCTTGTGAGCCTAAGCGACGAGTCTATTTCCTGTAAGTAACGTCTAGATTTTCACTCTAACGTCAACATAAAGTAATTTTAATAACTTAGTAATATAAAGTATTTAGATAATTTACTACGGTAATTCTATTGTTATATCCTGAAGTAATATTATGTTGTGTTCTTGACCTTGGTCTCTCAACCCTTGGACCGTAAAACTACAGCGTTTCAATTATATCAATTATAATCTTTCTGATTATACATCGTTCATAATAATATTATCGCTAATTTCTAATAATTTTATATTTTTTACTAAAAATAATGACAACGTGTATCCATGTTGTCATTATTTTCGTTCGTAGTTGCTGCGTGAGCAGAGGGAACCTAGTGTTAACATATTCCGTTCTCCCCTTTGCATTTCAATTCTATACATTGCCCGTTGGGCGGTGGAACACAACGCCGCGCTTACACAGTATTCTGTTGAAACATACACACAGTACGATTCTACTGGATCATTGATATTTATCGTATAAAATGTATGTATGTACATGTTAATCAACATGGCCTCGTGGACAGTAGCATTTAATCAAACCTTGTACCACTATTATATCGGGTAAACGTTAAAAAAAAGATAACTCTTATTTTTAATTGAATTATATCACGTTTTACGTGGCGCCAAGGCAATAAATTCTGACACCCAACTCGTAATTCCTCGAAAAAATCGGTGGGAGATGAACTCTCCGATTAATAAGGTTCCCTCTGCTAACCCCGCTATATGCGGGATATAGCGTGAAACTGATTTATTTGTTTTTTTTTTACAAGAAGACAACTTAAAGGAAGGTATAAAAGCAAAAAAGTGCGTCGCTATTATGCCTGCTCTCAGACGCGAGGTACGCTTGAAGCACTTGCTTTAGAAGGGGTCTGCGTTTTTAAAAGTGCGTAATCGTACCGAAATATTTTAAGAAATACCACAAAAACAAATATATAGTTGTTTAAGTATATAAATTACTATTTATATCGTCGTGTATCTCAAAACAAGGTGTGGTGGTGAGAACCGTGAATCAACACGCGATGTCTCGGATTCAAACGTAAAATAACAAACAAACGAAAAAAATAAAATTTTTTTTTTTGAGTGGGAGTCCAACTCACAACCTGTGGCGACTACAGTCAAAAGCATGTGCCCCTGCGCCACTACTGGCCTCATCACATTATGGCTCTCAACAAATAATGTTTCTAAGATTGGGCGGAGATTGGGTACAGAGTGTTTGAACACTAGATTCCCTCCACCTAACCTGCTATATGTGGGATACAGTGTGAAGCTTATCTTTATGTAAGAGTGTTGTCGATATATTTAAAATCAGGATAATATAAATTACGGAGTTCAATGACCTTTTTCGCTAAGAGCATCGAAATTTCCATTAAAGGAAATTTTGTGAAAGCAATTAAGATTATAAGGAAGTTAATTTAAGTTAAAAGATACCTTTACATATAAAGTTAATTCTAAGAGTGACAGGATGAACAAACATGATAAATAATATATTTTTTTTTAGCTTCACGTTGCATCCCACAAACTGCAGAGTAGGCAGAGGGAACTTAGAAATCTAGTGTTATGACACTCCATTCCCGTTACCACAATGGCATTTCTCCTTCTCCCTGAATTCTGGAGGTATTGTGTGTTGAGTGGCGGAACTCACGCCGCGCTTTGCCTCGTTACCAGAGCGAGTCATCAGCGAGTCAATCGAGTAACAATCCCCACTCGAGGAAATTAAATATTTAATAGTTTCATTTCCTCAAGTGGGAATTAAACCCATAAGCTGTTTTGCGTTTAGAGTTGCATGCTTGTGACTGACTTCTGGATGACTGACAGGGAACGTACAGCCGGAGTTACGCGGTGTAGAGTGCTGAAATTTGGAATGTGCACATGAGACTAGAGAGTATAAGGCGCACTAAGAGAGGATTTCTCGCAATTAGGCAAAAGTCCACGCTAACGAAGTATCTCGCACACAGCATTGAAGGCAGAGAGTACCTAGTGTTAAGCCAGCCACTCCTTTCTTCGTTTTCCACTGAATTCTAGAGGCATTGCTTGTTGAGTGGCGGAAAGCAAGCGAAGAATTGAAATATTAAATATTTAATTTATTCGACTAGGCTTGTTTTATTTTGTTATCAGAAAATTGCAATTTTAAAAGTGCCGGAACAATCCAAAATACCTTAACACTTTCATTAGAAAAGGCAAGTTTAGTAATGAAAAAACCATTACAGTATTATTTTAATTTTCCATTAGCCATATAGCACGATGCTAACAACCTTTGATTTGAACACGTGAGGATGATAAACTGTTCACACATACTTACTACGCATATTTACATGTGTGCAGACGTCATGGCGCAACGGAACAGCGACTGATTGCCATTTTGGTTGTGGGTTCCATACCCATTATCGGTCGGGGGTGTGATTATATTTAATTTATTGTCAATTCCTCACTTCGGTAGATCCGAGATTATCGGTAATTCCGGAATTCCTGGTACTCCGGTAGATTTGGATCCCCATAAAACCGCGGTATTGAGTTCTGCCACTTACCACGTAATTCTTTGAAAATCCGGTGGATAGGCGAAAGATGGGAACAGAGTGACTTAACTCTTAACACTAGGTCTAACCTGCTATGCAGAATACAGCTCCTATATTTTTATGTTTAAAATATTCCGTTGGTATGATGACTCAAGGTATGATTATACAATTTTATTGTTTATCATTGATTTGTAAGTATGTCAAAGGTTGCTGGGATCGATCATATGTTATTTGACAAATATAAACTTTTTTAGACTGACGCTGTATCCTGCACGTAGCAGGGCAGGCAGAGGAAACCTAGGAACCTAGCGTTAAAATACTCCGTTCCCAGTTCCAAGACCATTTTCCGATTTCCCAAGGAACACAGAGATAACTTAGAAGATAACTTAGATAAAATAATTATATCGATGTAATGGAACGTATCCATATAGAATTATGGATTTTTTTCTTTAGGACGTCTATATATTCTACGTTTTATTTATATTATTTATTATATTTTTTTATTATGATTATTAAATTTAAATGCCTATTATAAATCAATTTATACACAAATAATATTTTATATTTATTTCAATGTTTATTTTTATTATATGGTAAAATTTTAAATCATTTCATTGCTGATATACTTTCATTACTAAACTCGACAAAGTTTGCTACATAATAGTGTTACTGAGACTGGCATCATAAACTTTATAAACTTTAAACAACTTTAAAAACTTTAAAGCGCAGCTGCAAATATCCAACAGCATAGGCGGTTGTTGAAGTTACAATTAAAAAAAAGGTATAAAATTATTACGTTTTTAGTAGGAACTTAGTTTTTCCTGCTTAACAAACTTCATGTCAATGTAATATTAGGTACTATTATTATTATTTTAAAGTAATAGACAATATTAAAGAGAAAATCTTTTACCGACAATTTTATCACTACTTTCTTTTTCTGTTATAGGAAAATGTTTTTGTGTGATTTTTAGGGATCCGTACCTCAAAAAAAAGCGATGCTATTTTATGATCAATTTGTTGTTTGTCCGTCTGTTTGTCTGTAGTGTCACATATAGCAGTGCGAGGGAGCTTAAGCACTGTCGTAAGTGCTATTATTGTTATTGTTATCGTCGTCATTCTAGCCCACAGATTGAGGCCTCTGCTATACATCTGTACGACGATCGATTCTTTCTGCCTGCATCCAGGGACTTTTGGTAGCCTTGCTATTATAAATAACTTCACGTTCTCCACTTTCCTCTTAATTTTCAAGATTTAGCATTATGAGGGACAAAACTCAATGCCGTCTTGTTTTGTCTTCTTACCAGAGCTAAGAAATAAAAATAAGTATTTTTTCGAATAAGAATCGAACCCACGTTACATTGAAACACTTTACCGCTGCGCCATTACGAGATAAGCTAGCGGGGCTTGATCCCTAGTCATTTAATTATCATATTTATTACTATAATATAGGTACATAGTCAAGATTTTAACCTTAATGAAACCCAAGTAAAACTGCTCATAACAATATTCATTAGAACCAAGCCACAAGAAATCTTAATTTAAGAATTAATATATTTCATATAGTATCATTTGTATACATTTACTTCAATTTCCTTTTATGTAAACGATCCGGGGAAAATGTTGACAAGGGTAGGTGATATTATAAACATAAAAAGAGAAGCTTTATTTTCTTTGAAATAGAATTGAATTTTCAATGATAAAAGTTGTAGCAAAATGATCATCAACTTTGAAATATTCATTTAGAGGGAACCTTTGCTTCTTTTTACAAGTAAATACAAGACCTTGTTATTGCGTTACGTAAAAAGGCATGAATGATAGAAAATATAGCTAGCGCTTATGTATATATAATAAAAAGTTCTGGCAGAAAGTGTTTTTACTATTGTACTGTTTATACGTTAAAAAACTTTAAAAGTTCCCAACTTTTAAAAACTGTTTCTTTTTAATTAATTGCTTACGTTCAGTCGTAAAATAATAGGCTGGGCATTGTTATTTTTCGTAATAAAAGGAATATCAGAATTCCAAAATATTTTATTCATATAATAATTTCAAAATACTAAACTACTACTAGTTTTAATATAAAGTAACCACTATTGAAATTTGAACCCACAGCCATCGTATCTAATAATATATGTACGTTTCAATTGTATCGCGATGTCGTCGTCCTTCTTTGTAATTAATGTCAACATCATGTCAGACTCGTTTAATGGAAATCGTCACGCTTGCTCAATATAAATAAAGTGCCCTAATAAATGTAAATTACACCATGGCTATATATTGTTTATGCGCTTACTTACGCAAGCGAGCAAGCCGCTTCACGCTTTTCCCCGCCCAGCAGGGCAGAGTGAACCTCCTCCGCCCAATTTTTGAGTCTTGAATAACATTGTATGTTGAATGGTGGAACTTAACGGTGCGCTTTATCTTGTTAAAGCGAGTAATATTCTTTTTCTTTGTTTTAGCAACAAGGCTTCTGTAAGAACTGATGTGTTAACAGTCATACGCTGTACCGCTACGCCACGAGGTCCTCGCTAGTCACTCTGAATGAAGACTGCTGATACCTCCTCTCACTTTAAATTCATTCAACTCTTTCTATGGGTGGGATCTAAACCCACAAACTTTGAAAATAGAATCGAGTACTGCGCCATGTCTTCTAGTCAAATAAACCTGTGTTCATAGAATCTTAAATATCTCTATATTAGCATAATGAATTAGAAACATTAATACTTATTAAAACTATTTGTTTCACGTAACGTTATTTGCGTGGACTTTATGGCCCTTGCTATACATATTTATCTTTTATATTAGACGGGTAGCATCAGATGTCCAGATCTTCAAACGTAAACGCAACGGTTGTGTATTCGATTCCCACTCGGAGGAATTAATCATTTGCCTGCTCTAATAACAAGTTGTGTCTAATAACAAATGCGTTTCGAGAATTCGGCGGAAAGTGGAGAATGGAATATCTTAACACTAAATCTACTACTTTCCCTGCTAGCCTAGAGTGACTCTCACTTTTTACTCACTCCCAAACGCTTTTCAATCAATAGATAACAATGCTATGTACGACAATAAATTACACCAATTGAAGTTCATTAGTTTGTTTAACATTAGTTGCCGGCAATCAGACCACTTGTCCACATCGAGGTCAGCTATGTCATGATAAATATTTTTACTTAATAACGTGGTTACTTGGAGTATTTAATATTTGAAACATTACTAGATATGAGGCCAATCGTGGTGCACTGTGCTGTAAGCGCCAGTTGTTTTTGGGTACGATACCTACTCATAGAAATGAAGCATTAGATATTATCACTTCCTCGTTTTGGTAACGAGGCATTTATGGACACTCAACACGCATTACCTCTAGAATTCGATATGAAATTCTAGATGTAATGCGTGCGTAATAGGACAACGGAAGTATTTTAATGGGAACATAGTGTCTTAAGAAGGTGGCTGGTACCGAATGGATGCGAGAAGCCCAAGACCGGGATGGCTGGCGTTTGATGAGGGAGGCCTACGTTCAGCAGTGGACGGTGATAGGCTGATGATATATAGTGTCTTAATGGGAACGGTGTGTCCGAATACTGGGATCCCAGGATCCCTCTGAAAAAAATATTAACGGATTCGCCTAAGTTGTCCAATGGAAATAACTTAGTTATGTATGACACATCTGACATTCTTAGTACATGAACTAACTCTAAGCCGTGCGGTGGCCGCTAGTATAATATATTATTATACTAGCGGTCACTTTTGATATATAATTATTTATTAATTAAGCTTGTGAGGATGGTTGTTTGTTTTACTTTCACGCAAAATCTAGAGAACGGATTGATATGTAACTTTACAGTGATGTGGCTTATATATCAGAATTAACATATAGGCTACAATTTATGTAAAGATAATGTACAATTTAGCTATATCATAACAAAAAGAGCGGGCGAAGCCGCGTTTGGGTCGCTAGTTTGTTTATAAAAGTGTACTTGTTCAATGAGGGTTATTGATCTGTCTGGTAGCGGAGGACCCCTTGACAATAATCTATGCACCGTTAAACGAGAATGGCTTTTTGTGTAGCTTTCAATCTTCATTACGGTTAGACAATTTTGATCATAATATTATTACTACTATACTGACAATTTGCCCTGATTTCATTATTTTTTTAAATGCTATTTATAGCCAAGTTGAGGTGTTCAACGCTTGCTTAATTAACTAAGCGAAGAAATTAAAATATTAAATATTTAATTACCTCGAGTTCGAATCGAACCCACAACCGTCTTGTTTATAGTCGGACACTTGTGCCACTGCAGTACACCGGACACCGGCCACGACATACATATTTAATAGATATAAAAGCGTAATCCATTTAAATTACACAGAATGCTAAGCATTGAACTAATTAGGACGGGCACCGGTGCATGCACTTAAAATGCACTCGAGGTGCCTTTCATTTAGAAGCGCTGCTCTGCGGTCTGTAGAATGATTATAATATCGTAGCTTATTTTTTTTGTTTTAGCTTCATGCTGTATCCCGCAAATAGCGGGGTAGTTAAAGAGAATCTAGTGATTGTTTTTTAATCCATTTCCACCGAAATGTTCGAGACATTGCGTGTCGAGTGGCGGAACACAACGCTGCGGTTTGTCTTGTTTCCAAATAAAGTACCTAATACCAAAAATAAAAATATTTGATAATATAATTAATTCATCAAAGGGTCTATCTTTAAAGTGTTTTATTGTTGTATTGAAATTAAAACTTTACCATAGCAACATTAGCAACCATATTTTTTTATGTGCATGTACAGTGAGTTCGATGATTCGTGGCCTCCCTGAAGGTATAGAGGCGCAAAAGGCGCAGATTTTATATTAAAGTTTTCTTATTTATGATATTTAATATTTTGATATTGTCTTCCCGAATTAACAACTTAACTTCCAGGCGACCACTACTCGTCGACCGTAGTGTGCTTTTGACGATACTTACAGTGAAGAAGAACATGCTAAAGTGATGAAAGAATCGTCAAAAAGACCTATGATACATGAATGAACGGTAAGAGAGGTCACTTCACTTCATTCACTTGATGATTTCTTCATATAACAAGGTGCGTGTAGGTTCGATTTCCACTCGAATATATGCTTATACGAGTATACTTTTCTATTATTATCGTATTCTGATTCTGGTAATAAAAAGATCGGGGATAGCTCCCATCATTTAATAATCATTGTTTCGCAATCAGGCGGAAAGCAGATACCGGTGGGTCTTACTACTAGGTATCCGCCTACCCAGCTATATGGGAAAAATAAATATTTTTATCATTTACTTAATACTACTCTTAACACATATATAGGTAGATACATACTTAACTGAATCACAGCGCATGGTTCATAGTGCACTCGCACTCAAAATGTACTCAAACCTTTGTTCTGAATGAATCTGTTGAACACACATCCGTTATCAACATCAGGCTAACATTTGTATTTGTTCGTGTTTCAAATTTATTTGTTTGAATTTAATCACTTTTAGTTATGTTTATTTTGTTTTCGATAAATATTATTGTCATATTTTTAAAGTATCGGGGCGTAATAGAACCGATTCTATAATTGCATTGATTATAGATTTGATTTCCACCCGGGACAGTTTTTTTTATCATTATTTTGTGGTACAGAACCCTAAAAAGTGTAATCGCGTGATTGTTGCGCCAAATAAGCGATATAAAGTATTACCCGGTGTTCTTACATAAAGTGTGTCGATGGCTTCCATTTATATACACTCTTTAATATTATAAAGCTGTAGAGAAAATACCAAAGACAAAAAGAAATAAAAAATAGTATTGATATAATAAATTTGAACCCACTATCATCGCCATACGTCATGCCTTAAACAATAAATATATTAGAATACTAACAAGAACAACAAAAACGTAAACTATACATGTTTAGGTACCTACTTTGTCGACCTATTAATTATTCTATTAGTTTTCATGTGACCTGCGTACGTAACGTCAGTCTTTACGTCATTTTACGTTTGACCCACCCATCCTTGAGTATGAAAATATTATGTTATAAGTAGTTTGTTTACTATATTTATAAGATAATATGAAAATATACGTCAGAGAGAAGAAATTACTTTGCCTTATATAGAATCTAGGAGAGGGAATTATTTTAATTTTCCCGCTTTGTAAGGCAAAGTGCAGGGTTAATATGCAATGTCTCGAATTCAGATCGAAGGCGGAGAACAGAGTGTTATGGCACTAAGCTCTGCCTCCCTTTTTATGCGAGATAAAATATATAGCTGAAAAAAAACCTACTTATCTACTATAAATAAAACTCCCTTATGAAAACTAATATTTAATTATAAAGAACGTAAACGCGAAAAGGTGGTTTGGGTTCGTTTCCAATAAATATTTTATTTGTTTCGCTATAGTAATAAAACAAAGTGTTGCGTTGAAATCCGCCACTCCACAAGCAATGCCACCTCACCTTTGCCAACAATTTTCTGGGCTGTATTTCAATCTTTGTTATTAAGTGCAATAAAGAATATAATTATATAATACCTCGAAAATTGGACGGTGCGTGCAGAACGGAGCGTCTTTACACTAAGTTTTCTCTGCTCCTGCTATTTACAGCAAACAGCGCGCATCTAGAAAAAGACAAAAAACTCTGTTAGATTTATTATTAGCTTAACCTTTAAGAAACAAATCGATTTTCATCGATTTTCAACACTATACAACTCTTATAACTAAAGCTTAAGAAACGTGCTAAAGATAGCTGCTTGTACGAGCATAATATAATATTACCCAATGTTAGGAGTTGGGGCGAGTACGCGTGCACCGAACGCACTCGCATCGACCCGTTCTTGGGTGCGTGGTGGAAGTGAAAAGAAGAAAGCGTTTGAAATTTTATAAAAAACTATATATATACATATAAGTGAGGAAACATTTAATATTTTTATTTTCTCGCTCTGATAGTGAAGCAAAGCGCGGCTTTGAATTTGAATTTGGCGGAAAGTGAAGAACGGAAGTGTTTTAAATCTTTGTTCCCAGGTTCATTTGCAAACTCTGCTATGTGCGGGATTTATCGTCAAGTTAAAAAATAAATATGTACACATATAGCATCCCATAGTTACTCCTTGTTTCGAGTAAAAATTGCCTGGGACACAATTGTAAGATGGTCCCTTTAAATGCGCTTTAACCCTCACCTCTGTCAACGTTCGAACTCTTCTTCCTACCTAACCAAATTTGAATATAGTAAAAACATGAATAAATTGTATATATTGTGATTATTTTTAGAATTCAAAAGGTAAAATATTTAATATTTCTAGTAAGTAAATACTTTAATTATTGAATATGATTATCAATTAAGACTTGCAACCATGTGCATTTAATTTAAACTTTATGGTATATTTATCCACAAACTTCTCAGAAACTAAAAAAGATATTGAAGTAATATTTTTTGACAAAGCTTGATGAGAGAACATATAGTACTTAGTGATCAGAGCGCTTACACGGTCTCCAAGAGGCGTGGGTTTAAATCCCGTTGTGTTCCAATTTTTGTACTTTCTATAAAAAAAATTTTTGCATAAAAAGTTATATCTATGTTGTATTATATTCCTTAAAAATGTTTTATTTTGAATGTCACATAATTCTTAAAATATGTATAATAAAAAAATAATTCATTCAATATTAAAAAACGCTTGTCGCTTATAAAAACACTTCTCAGTGACTCAGTCCCATTGTGAACTACTCGTATGTATACATCCGCTACGCTATACGATTAAAAAAATTTGCATTTCATATTATCAACCATTGAAATTTGAATTATATTTAATTAGCTGCTTATGGTTCTACCTTTTTTCTGTTTTATACAGAAATAGGCTGGTTTTTGAACACCTGAACAGCCTGATGTTAAGGCCAGGCATAGGCACTCGACCAACCGCAAGAGAACATCCGAAAAGGAACCAAGTCAGTTCAACACATTTGCTGCGATACCTTCAGGGCCACTAGCGGTGGTATAGGAGTTACCGCTATTCGCGTCTGAATGCAAAGATTCTGCAAATTGAGATACATACAACTTGTTTTCTTGCAGTAGTGAAGGAAGTGAAGGGCAAGCGAAGTTGGCTTCGACCGATTTAGAAAGGGACCAAATTGGCTACCTGCTGGGTACGACGCTAGTTTGTTCTCTGTACGGCTAACGTAATCGAAGTGAACTTTCTGCATCACTTTTTTGCAGGATTTGGCCGGCTTGTAGGGCTTTACTGTCCTTAGACACGGCTTCTGGAGGCGAATAATGTAGGAAACTATTATTTAAATTTAGTTTATTTAATATGTGTCATTTATATATTTCAATATTCTAATTTATTTGTTTATCACTTATATACAATCATACATTTATTAGTATTTATATGTTTTATAGTACGTATTCGTATTTAGTTTGCTTATATAAAAGCGCTCGCTGCCGTTGACTGAACCGGTAAGGCGTAGGAATATTTGCGCCTACCCTCTTGTCTCTTTTCCCTCTTTTCGGACTCTCTTTTTGTTTGCGCTTACGAGCTTCTGCTCAAGTCCGATGAGCCTGTTCCACTTCCTCTACCAAAGAGGAGGAGCGAAAATGATTTTTAATATAGTTATATATTTCCTCGAGTGGGGATCGAAGCCACAAGCACAAGCTAGCTTACAGTCAAACGCTATCTATCCTTCTGTAACACGACGGCCTCGTGGTTTTACTAGTAGGTCCCATAAAACATAGATATAGATATAAGTGAATGGGCACTTCTATTTTTACTTTTTATTAATTTTAAAGATATAGCGTATTTGTGAAGGTAATAAGTATATTAATCCTTAGTCTTACTAACTGAATAATTATATTTAAGTAAATGATCTCATATAGAAAAATAAATATTATTATACACTTGATAATACAGTTGTTAATATCTACAAATATAGCCATTTAACTTGTTATTTAACTTCTTTCAATACTACTTTTATTTCCTGTTTTGAACAAGGGCGATTGATATTTAAATTATAAAAAATAGCATTCAGTAACTTCGCGAATGTGATTTAAGAAATTGAGGAGGTTCCTATAGTGAGATATTTTTTAACTTCCTGCTGTATCGCGCACATAGGCAGAGAGAATCGGGGAACCTATTGTTGAAGACACTCCGGTCTCGATAAGACCCATTTTCCATCGATTTCTAGGAGAATTGTGGATTGGGTGGCGAAACTCAACGATGCGCTTTGCCTTTTTGCTTTGCACAAGTGGGGAACGGAGTGTTTAAACACTAGGTTCCCTCTGCCTATCCTGCTATATGCGGGATACCGCATGGAGCTAGTCCGTAGTGTTCATATGATTTTGCGTTGTTTTGTAAAGATCATAGGTACTTTTGTTGTGAAATAACTTTGTATTTTTATTAGTTTATTAATGTTAGAAACTGTCACTCTTTATTATTTACAGTTGTGTATTGTGATTTTATAGCTACTATATTTCATTTCTTATTATACGAGATTAATATACTTATGTTTACATTAAGTAATTTTTTTTATATAAATGAACAAGCAGCAAGGACTAAAGTCCATGTATTATAAACCGCTCTCCACTCAAATCAATCTGAGAGTGATCTTGAGATGCTGTTTTTATTAGATTATAATTTATGGATTAAAACTTCATCTCAAGGTCGATATCAGAGTTGAGAGCGATTTATAAATATGGGGCCCTAGTTTTAAGACACTTCGCTCTCTACATATCGACTTTTTTAAGGATATTCGATATTGGACGATGAAATCAAAGGCCTAAACGTATAGTATTATAATACCCGAATGGAATTACCTATGTTATTATAACTAATTACTTTAGGATTTAATCCGTGAGTACCCACAATCACGTTAACGCATAACTGCGCTACTTTGACGTCAATTAGAGATGTAAATAAAAATAATAATATTAAAAANATAAACGCGAAAAGCTGGTTTGGGTTCGTTTCCAATAAATATTTTATTTTTTTCGCTATAGTAAGAACCAGACAGATAAAGCGTTGCGTTGAAATCCATCCATCCAAGCCACTCCACAAGCAATGCCACCTCACCTTTGCCAACAATTTTCTGGGCTGTGTTTCAATCTTTGTTATTAAGTGCAATAAAGAATATAATTATATAATACCTCGAAAATTGGACGGCGCGTGCAGAACGGAGTGTCTTTACTAGTGTGTAGGTTCTCTCTGCATACCCTGCTATATACAGCATACAGCGCGTATCTAGAAAAAGACAAAAAACTTTGTTAGATTTATTATTAGCTTAACCTTTAAGAAACAAATCGATTTTCAACACTATACAACTCTTATAACTAAAGCTTAAGAAACGTGCTAAAGATAGCTGCTTGTACGAGCATAATATAATATTACCCAATGTTAGGAGTTGGGGCGAGTACGCGTGCACCGAACGCACTCGCATCGACCCGTTCTTGGGTGCGTGGTGGAAGTGAAAAGAAGAAAGCGTTTGAAATTTTATAAAAAAGTATATATATATATATACATATAAGTGAGGAAACATTTAATATTTTCATTTTTTCGAGAAAGTGAGGAATGGAAGTGTTTTAAATCTATGTTCCCACGTTCATTTGCAAACTTTGCTATGTGCGGGATTTATCGTCAAGCTAAAAAATAAATATGTACACATACAACATTTCATAGTTACTCCTTGTTTCGAGTAGAAATGGCCTGGGATACAATTGTAAGATGATCCCTTTAAAAGCACTTTAACCCTCACTTATGTCATCATTTGAACTCTTCTTCCTGCCAAACCAAATTTGAATATAATAAGGACATGAATATAGTATTGTGTTTATTTTTAGAATTCCGTACCTCAAAAGGTAGAATATTTAATATTTCTAGTAAATAAATACTTTAATTATTGAATATGATTATCAATTAAGACTTGCAACCATGAGCATTTAATTTAAACTTTATGGTATATTTGTCCACAAACGTCTCAGAAACTAAAAGAGACATCGAAGTAATCTTTTTTGACAAAGCTTGATGAGAGAACATATAGTACTTAGTGATCAGAGCGCTTAGACGGTACCCAATAGGCGTGTGTTTAAATCCCATTGTGTTCCAATTTTTGTACTTTCTATAAAAACTTTTTTTGCATTAAAAAGTTATATATCTATGTTGTATTATATTCCTTAAAAAATGTTTTATTTTTAATGTCACGTAATTCTTAAAATATGTATATTAAAAAATAATTCATTCAATATTAAAAATCGCTTGTCGCTTATAAAAACAGTTCTCAGTGACTCAGTCCCATTGTGAACTACTCGTATGTATACATCCGCTACGCTATACGATTAAAAAAATTTGCATTTCATATTATCAACCATTGAAATTTGAATTATATTTAATTAGCTGCTTATGGTTCTACCTTTTTTCTGTTTTATATTCAAATAGGCTGGTGTTTGAACACAACAAGCCTGATGTTAAGGCCAGGCTAAGGCAGTCGACCAACCGCAAGAGAACATCCGGAAAGGAACCAAGTCAGTTCCGCAGTTTCTCAACACATTTGCTGCGATACCCTCAGGACCCCTAGCTTTGCTCACATCAAGGCAATTTGCGCACCTCCACCTTACAGTGTCACTATTTGGTGGGAGTTACCGCTATTCGCGCCTGAATGCAAAGATTCTGCAAATTGAGATGCATACAACTTGTTTTCTTGCAGTAGTGAAGGAAGTGAAGGGCAAGCGAAGTTGGACCGATTTAGAAAGGGACCAAAATGGCTACCTGCTGGGTACGACGCTAGTTTGTTCTCTGTACGGCTAAAGTAATCGAAGTGAACTTTCTGCATCACTTTTTTGCAGGATTTGGCCAGCTTGTAGGGATTTATTGTCCTTAGACACGGCCTTTTTAGGTTCATCACTGCAGGTTCTTCTTTTCGGTAACATCCTCTTTTTGTTAGCGCTTACGAGCCCAAGTCCGATGAACCTGTTCCACTTCCCCTACCAAAGTGGAGGAGAGAAAATCAATTTTAATATAGTTATATATTTCCTCGAGTGGGGATCGAAGCCACAACCGCCGCGTTACAGTCAAACGCTATCCTACTGTAATACGACGGCCTCGTGGTCTTACTAGTAGGTCCCATAAAACATAGATATAGATATAAGTGAACAGGCACTTCGATTTTCACTTTTTATTCACTTTAAAGATATAGCGTATTTGTGAAGCTAATAACAATATCAATCCTTAGTCTTACTAACTGAATAATTATATTTAAGTAAATGATCTCATATAGAAAAATAAATATTATTATACACTTGAAGTTGTTAATATCTACAAATATAGCCATTTAACTTGTTATTTAACTTCTTTCAATACTACTTTTATTTCCTGCTTTGAACAAGGGCGATTGATATTTAAATTATAAAAAATAGTATTCAGTAACTTCGCGAATGTGATTTAAGAAATTGAGGAGGTTCCTATAGTGAGATATTTTTTAGCTTCCTGCTGTATCGCGCACGTAGGCAGAGAGAATCGGGGAACCTATTCATTTTCCATCGATTTCTAGGAGAATTGTGGATTGGGTGGCGAAACTCAACGATGCGCTTTGCCTCCTTACCAAATCGAGGTAATGAAAATATTAAATCTATCATTTCATCAAGTGGGATTCAAACAGACTGCCTGCCGCCTGTACAGTCGCACGCTTGTGTTCGTGACCCTCATGAAATGAAAAATATAATTTAATCTTATTAGAAATTAACGATAGTTCTTTTATCTTTCATTAAAAAAAATCTAAAGTTGACTACTAGCTATAGACTATTTTTTGCCAAATTTAATTAAAGTCAATTCATATATGAGGCCGTCGTGGCGTAGGGGCACATGTGGGGAACGGAGTGTTTAAACACTAGGTTCCCTCTGCCTATCCTGCTGTATGCGGGATACCGCATGGAGCTAGTCCGTAGTGTTCATATGATTTTGCGTTGTTTTGTAAAGAGCATAAGTACTTTTGTTGTGAAATAACTTTGTATTTTTATTAGTTTATTAATGTTAGAAACTGTCACTCTTTATTATTTACAGTTGTGTATTGTGATTTTATAGCTACTATATTTCATTTCTTATTATACGAGATTAATATACTTATGTTTACATTAAGTAATTTTTTTTATATAAATGAACAAGCAGCAAGGACTAAAGTCCATGTATTATAAACCGCTCTCCACTCAAATCAATCTGAGAGTGATCTTGAGATGCTGTTTTTATTAGATTATAATTTATGGATTAAAACTTCATCTCAAGGTCGATATCAGAGTTGAGAGCGATTTATAAATATGGGGCCCTAGTTTTAAGACACTTCGCTCTCTACATATCGACTTTTTTAAGGATATTCGATATTGGACGATGAAATCAAAGGCCTAAACGTATAGTATTATAATACCCGAATGGAATTACCTATGTTATTGTAACCTATGTTATTGTACTTTAGGATTTAATCCATGAGTACCCACAATCACGTTAAAGCATAACTGCGCTACTTTGACGTCAATTAGAGATGTAAATAAAAATAATAATATTAAAAAATTAATGATGGAAAACTTTAATTAGCTTCACGCTGTATCCCTCACATAACAGGACAGTGAGAGGGAACCTTAGAACATCATGTTAAGATATTTTGTTCCCTAATGGGACACTTCCGTTCCTCATTTCCCACCATATTCTGGAGGCATTGCTAATGAGCATCAGCATCGCGTATTGAGAAAATACTAAATATTTCATTTCCCCAAATGGAAATCGAACCAACAACTCGTTGTGTTTACAGTCGCAGGCGTGTGGCCCTGCACCATGAGTGGCTGCAACGGAAAATTCATATATATAAAAAAATCACTTTCCTATTATTTACCTATGTTTCTATACTTAGTTTTAGAAACCTGAAAAATTTTGTTCAGTTGAAATGAAAAGGCGCGGCGTTGAGTTTCGCCACGCAATGCCTCCAGAATACATCCCTCTGCCTACCCTACTATATGTGATATAGCTTGAAGCATTTTAATGCTTAAAAAAACACAAATCTTAGATATTACTATTAGAACACGCGGGCAAAGCGGCAGGGGAAACCAAGTAACTTATAAAGGTAGAAATATAACATACCTACTAATACTACTAAGAACTAGTTAGGATTATCCAGATGATGGTGTCAAGGCCACGAACGGCTACGAGCGTGAAGATTCTTTAAATAACAAACTACTGTTCGCTGTGTATTTTCAATATTCTTTTATAGTTCCAAAATGTTTCATTTGTTAAGACAGCTGTTTTATTTAATAATTTATATAAAGCTTTCATCTGTAACCTAAGGCCTGAAGCGCAGGAGCAAGAGTGGACTATAAACGCGACAGGTTGTAGGTTCGATTTCCACTCGGCGGAATGAAATATTTAATATTTTCCTTTCCTTGCTCTGGTAAATAATTTGCATCGGCAAAGTGCGGTATTGGGTACCGCAACTAAACACCCAATGCCCCCAGAGTTCGGCGGAAAGGGCTATCCCTTTATTATTTATAGGGATAGGGAACTGAAATGTCTTAATAAGAAGGGAATGTTTTAACATTAGGTTCCCAGGTTCCGTCTACGTACCCTGCTGTGTGCGGGATACAGCGTGAATCATAAAATAAAAAGCTATATAAGCAGAACGAGTTCAGTATATAATAGTAAATGGTGTAATAGCGAGCGTGTATTTCAGCATAATATAATAAAATAAAATAATTTTTAACAAAAAGAAAAACCGACTTCTAACAACGAACTAAATAGTAAATAATAATTTTACAAAGATTTTATAATTTTGAAGTCGGTGTCAAACTTATGCTACAACAACCTGACTATAATATCTAATTACTAAACCTCTTTGTTTTTAACTATGTATTGAACTATTAACCCTCAAAATTTCAACTTTGCTAACATAACGTATGTCTGGGGGCCCTGGGATCTTGGGCTACAGCAATAATAATAAAATGATGTTGTTGATTTTTTTCAGCCTATTAGTTAAATTAAATAAAATTAAAACATATATTGGATTCAGAACACAACTCAATTATTTTAAAATAGAAAAAAGCAGTTCTATATTTTTTTTGTCGCTAAATCATATTATATTCCATTTTAAGCAAAAAAATATAGAAACTTTTGTCTACATCAATTAAAATTAATATTAAAAATGTTAATTCTTTTAAGTTTAAATTAAATATTAAATCATAGCGTGCCTTATAAATGCACAATACAACATTTGTTGTGTTGGCAAAATACTTTATGGTAGCACTGTGTCAGTGCTGCCATATAAAGAAACTTACCCTCAAATATGGATTCGATATTATAATTAAGTAAAAACCTCTTAATTCTTTGGTTTATTTCTATAATATAAAACTAATATTTTATTTTATTTCACTTGTAATTCTTTGAATTTTTGCCTTATCTAGAATCCTAGATTTTTTAAAGGAATGAATACCAACTTATTTCTGTAAATAAGAAATAGCGTAAAAAAATTAAAAACAAATTTATTACTTTATTGCAGGTACATACAAATTAAATTATACGCTGTGTATACTACAACACGGTTTGTACAGCAGAGTCAAAACAAAATATAATAATGACAATGGCATATTAAGGTTTTTTTTTTAATAATTAAATAATATTATAAACAACAATATTTAATAATTTTGAAACGCCATATGAATTCTTGATGAATTCAATTCAATTTAATAATTTAATATAATTGCCTTAAGTATATCGATATGCTTTTAATTTAAATAGCAATTAAGTAATCCCCATTTTATTTTTTGTATATTATTATATAAATACCATAATAATAAAAATAATAAATGAAATATATTGAATTTATTTTTTATATTACTACAATCTAAAATACTAAAAGTTATGCATAATAATAACATTTTTATTACGACGCAAGCTAGACAAAAAAAATAGGAATAACTTAAAAGATTTAGTACAAACCGCGACAACATTATGGCAACATATTAAAAAGAAAGTGAAGTGAAAGAAATGAATTTACGAGAATAGGTCGCGAGTCGCATAGATTTTTGGTTGATTTCCTTTTCACTTTACGTTAATTATTTGTATAATATCTAATAAACTCGCATTTATTTGTGTTTCTGCTTACTTTTTGATTCAACGGACTACATAGTTTACCGCCTGGGACGGGATAAGTACCAGAGTGAACAGCATCTTATTGATTTTCTTGCCTTGCATATGCTTTCAACCAACGCCAGCTGAAGTTCATATAAGGTGTGAGAAATCTTTATCAGAACTAAGATTTCTTAATTTTAAACCTATATACACATATCTAGTGATATTTACACAAGTTTGACGAAAGAAAAAATCGTAAAAATGATGGGAAATCCGCTCGATGCCGTAAACGCGAATCAGCCTACGCAAAATGGTAGTAAAGTACAACCGTGTAACAACGAGTCCAAAACTAATCTAATAGTTAACTATTTGCCACAAACAATGACTCAAGAGGAGATAAGATCATTGTTCTCCAGTGTGGGCGAGGTGGAGAGTTGCAAATTAATTAGAGATAAGGTGACCGTCTTCCCTGACCATATTCTGAACGGGCAAAGCCTGGGTTACGCCTTCGTCAACTACCACAAAACCGAGGACGCCGAGAAAGCAGTAAACACACTAAACGGCCTGAGATTACAGAATAAAATTATAAAAGTGTCTTACGCCCGTCCTAGTTCCGATGCTATTAAAGGGGCTAACCTCTATGTATCTGGACTCCCGAAGCACATGACGCAGCAGGACCTGGAGAAGCTGTTCAGCCCGTACGGAACGATAATTAGCTCGAGAATTTTACACGAAAATGTAAATGTTAGTCATTTACTACAGGGCAGCATGGATGACGGTGGTTTACAGGGGCCGTCGCGAGGAGTGGCTTTTATAAGATACGATCAGAGAATCGAAGCTGAGACAGCTATACGTGAACTAAATGGCACTATACCACCAGGAGGCACGGGGCCTATGACAGTGAAGTGTGCTAACAACCCGAGCAATCAGAATAAAGCATTAGCTCCTTTAGCTACGTATCTAGCGCCACCAACAGTTCGTCGTTTCCTTGGTCCCGCTGGTAAGGCACTTCTAGCTATTAACAAAGGTCTTCAGAGATATTCTCCACTTGCCGACCCCCTTGTTCAAGGTAATGCTTTAGGCGGTTCAGGTTGGTGCATCTTTGTGTACAACATAGGAGCTGATACTGAAGAAAGTGTGCTATGGCAGCTCTTCGGCCCCTTCGGTGCTGTACAGAGTGTTAAAATTATAAGAGATCCCACAACCAATAAATGTAAAGGTTATGGCTTTGTCACCATGACAAATTACGATGAAGCAGTTGTTGCCATACAATCACTGAATGGATACTCTCTAAATGGACAGGTATTGCAGGTCAGCTTCAAAACCAACAAAAGTAAATCCTAAGCTCATTAAAAAATCTAGTCAATAAATTGTAGTTAATGCAAAATGTTGATCTTAAACTATTGTCGTCGTGGTTTGACATCAGTTTTGATTAATTATAGGGATAGCGATGTGAATTACGACAAGACACACCGCTATGGGTATTTGACTGTTTTAATTTCAATTTAATATTATTTTTTAGTTGTATAATAATAATAATAGCAAATTACAATGTCTGTCTAAGATTTTGAGACAATCTAGTATATTATTAATTATAATTATAACTTAAATATTTATGCCATATTATATTTATGAATGCAATGTTTTAAGTCAAATACCCTTTTTTGAACCAGTGCCGTGTTCATATAAAGTACAAACTCACAGCTAAACAAACATCACAGTATTTGTATCATATAGAAGCAAATACAGCAATATTAATTTTTGTACTAATAATATTAGTATTTTCTATATTTTTTGCAATATTGAGTTCTTTTTTACAGCTTCATGTTGTACCCCACATGTAGCAGGGTGGACAGAGGGGACCAAGTGATACTCTATTTCCCACTCTCAATCCCATTTTTGAGATATTGCTTGTTGAGTGGAACCTAATGCCATGTTTGTTCTTCTTACTAGAACGAATAAATGAAAACACTCCCTTGAATGGGGATGGGGAACCACTGAGTTTAAAGTCAGATGCAATACTGCACAAGATACTATAATTGCATAATATCTTAATTATAGTACAATAATATTTGTTGAAGTTATAGAAATTAGTAGTAAAATATATTTAATTAAATTTTCCAAATATTGATTGGAGTAGAGGTTGCTGTATTTGTTTCTATATGATTTATTTAAGTAATTATTAAAAATATTCAATGACAAATTCCTAAAACAAAGCTGATTTTATATTATAATTACTACCAGAGCTTTTCATGAAAATTTAAAATGAAAATATGACTATGACATAAAGACAAAATCAGTGAATTTTATTTAATAATTGTATTTTTTTATATAAATCTCAAGAATTTTACAACATATTATATATTTATAATTTTTTATTTTAATTGACGACTGTTGACATGAAAATGAAAAAAATAATAATTCAATAATAAATACATAATTCTGTTTCTGATAATAAATCTTTTACAACTGACAAAAAATAAGACAATATACTGTCCATATATCTAAAATTTGGCATAAAAATTAAAAAAGTTTTTATTTCATTAAAAAATAATAATAATAATATTATATTGATCACATCACTACAAAAGAAAATAAAAGTTTATTTATTTACACACACCAGTGCAATATAAAATTTTACTATAAGTAAAAGAAAAAATATTAAAAAATATATATATTATTATTATGAAAGCAGTGCAATTATACTTATACATCTATTTATATACAAAAAACTAGTATTTCAGCAATAACTAAATATATAAAAGAAAATGTACACCTAATGTGTTTTAGTCTACCAAAGATGTCGAAAATGACTGATTTAATCATTAGATTAATCATGAATACCATATATAACTTCCATAGAAGCTTCTATATTTTTTAATTAAAAAGTAAGGATCTATCATTATAATGACGATTAATGATAATCAGGAGCTTGACGCATGCACAAAATCATACAGCCACAGCCGTTGCATATTCTAATAGGTTATTTTTTTTTACTTAATTGGAATCTAAATGTCCAACGTCCTATCGTTCAGCTAATAAAATATGCAACGCGCCGTTGCGTTTAGAATTATTGAATTCTTAATATTTAAAATAATTATCATAGCCATATAAAGTTATGTAATTAAAAGAAAAGAAAATATTGAAGTTTACCCTTCTATGGATAAAAAAAATGATAACATTTTTTTTATTCTCGTAAAAAATCGAAGTTGTGAAGGACCATGACTTAAAATTTTAATCGATCAACATTTTTATGGTACGAAATTTTTGTAATCTTGAATATGACGCATTCTATTTGCACATTTGTATGTTTATATTAGGTGAAGTTTAATAATATATTTGGAGGAGGCCATCTCGTATTTTTGCTTCAAGCAACATCTGGTAATCCTGTTAGTATAGTATTTTGTAACGAGTCGGGCGATTTTGAGTGATACATGTCCAAATAATATGATATTCTATTCTAGATATCTAGATATAAATTGTTGTAAACTTAAATGTAACTTGGGCTCTAAACCACATATATGATAATGTCGCAAAACACGATTTTGTACTAGAATTTAAGAATAATCGATTAAATTACCAATTCAGATTTGATCTTGAAAACATCCGAGTAGATAGTACTCATGCATAATCGCTCGTCTCTAGTCTTAATTATATTTAGACATCGGTAATAGTTATACAACACTATGTATTATTGATGTCTAAATGTAGTTAGGCGATTACTGTAACATAAGTGCAAACAAAAACTGTATATTATACATTTTTGACCGTCATTTTAGGGTATATATTAAATGCCCAAATGTATGAAGATACCATCGATAACTAGCTTTTAGGTCAAAAATGTATAATGTAAGTGTTAATTCGCGCTGTATAATAATGAACTTCGACTCGATATTGTCTCTCTAATTCATTTGATTGTATAATCGCTATTTATTATTACATTTAAGTAATATATAATTAATAATTTATTATAGTAAATAGTACTATTATAGATTTCTTTTTGATGTTATAATAATTAATATATCGTATTAGGGTAAGATTCAAAATATTAGTTCAACATAAAGGTAACCAAGTAATACAAACCTTATTATATATTTGTCATTATTTATATAAATATTCATGTTTAGTAGATTTTTCGTCATAGCTAAATTATTTCTAGATTCTAACGCATATCAAAGTGCTGCTGAGGACAGATTCTCATAATAAATGAATGGGGGCTTGTATTATGCATTTTGTATTAAGTTAATTTCTATATAGCGCATCGTTTCCGTTGCTAGTCTGAGCTCAGCCGATCCAAGCCACTTACGGTGGCTGATAGAATAATAAAAGTTTTTTTTTTTCCTTATTTTTTTTACCGAAAACGGAATGGCAACGGTAATCGGTGGCATTAGTTTTAATACTGTTAAGGATAAATGTTTCATTAAGTATAATTATTTATTGAAAGTACTTAATTTTCATTGAACTAGTCAGTTATAATTTTGCGCAACGTTAAATTTAAGTATCTCTAGTATTTGAATTACACTGTGTTCTGTAACTTAAAAGTAGTTTAGGATTTGGTTTAAAATTATGTTAGTGTGGTGTTTTTAAATTATAAGTATTTATGCACACGACGACGGAGGAAGTGAATAAACAACGGTGTACTATACTAGTCACAGGTGTAAAAATGTACCTCACAATTAGTTCGAAATATTTTGGATGATTAATTTAGATTTGTTCTTTATTACGATTTATATCTCAATTATATATAAATATTTTTCTTTAGCTTTCAGAATCTATATAGATTATAGTTAGCTCCTACTGTTCATATTAATATTATTAAAACTACATTTCAACTTAAGTGTATGAAATATCTTTAATCTGTCAATTTTTAACACCATGTTATGAAAAATTATCACCCAAAATATTTAGGACGGTGAAAATTTAAAACGATAGCATAGTTTTTGTTGTTGTGTTGTCCATGACTGGAAAAAGCTTACAATTGTATGAAGCACAGAGTTGTGATGAATACTCACGCAACGGACGTTTTAACGCCATCTTGGAAAACAGTATGTCACTGGCGGCAATCGAGTAAACGCACCTGTCCTGTCATTAATTCGATTTTTTTCTTTTTTTTTATTGTGTTATTTATTTGTGTTTAGTGTAATCTCAGTTAATGACTAACATTCAATTTTAAGTGTTTATTTATCCTAATAATAAATTTTGTTTATTTTTTTCTTTCTGGGCAGGTTTGGGTAACGTAAGGTTTGGCCTAGGACGTAGATAGACTTGTAAGACAGAGTACAAATCGCCGACAATGTGTTGAAATGTTTGGCTTACATACATTAATCTTGAAATGTCAACGAATGTAATCTGAGTAGGGAATAATGATATAGGCATTAAATATCGACATTAGCAATAATGTACTAAAAAATATTCTTTTATTTTAACCTTTTTTGACTGTTTATTTCTAAAACAAACTTGAAAGTTAGTTTTGTAACGTTAAATGAATTTCAAATTTAAGTTTATAGGATCAAAATATCTTAGAAGCAATGATATTGCAGTTTCGAACTTATTGAATATAATAAAATGACTGTTGTTTAATTGCCTTTAAGGGCCTGTATAGCCGTGAGAAAACGGTTGTTAGATTCTTGCCGTTGAGTAAATTTAATGCCAGTCATAAACTTCATTTACACTCATATTTAGAAATGTTATGAAAATTTTCTTTAGTATTATAAAGACGACAACTTTTATATTTTTTGCCGTCTTATATTTAAGATTAAAAAAATGCAAAATTGCAAATATATAATTTAATAGTATCGTAATCTTTATAATAGTTTTATAGAATTTGTTTTAATACATATGTAAGACATTGAGCTTCATTCTGATGAAACATGAGTTTTTAAATAACTATATGAAGTTTTTACTTACCACATTTGTTCGTGTTATAAATATAGTTATTGATTCGAAACAAACAACGGAACCAAAGAATAAGGGAGGATAGATTTGGCAGTCAATTTTTACGTTTCTACGAGGGGTGGTTGTAGCCATGTCACCCTAAATCAAGTTCGTTGAACCCGGCCTATGCCGCAACGCAATAGATAGGGGTTGTCCAAAATTGTAAATTTAAGGCACCCTTGCATCTGTAGACCGATGTAGGTCAATTTTTGCATTAAAATATAACATGGTGAGGACCAGAGTAAAAAATAATAATAAGATCCTTTCAACAAAATGAAAATTCACCCCCTGGTTAAAAATGTGTGTAATAAAAAGCAGTTATTTATTTTAGCTTTCTCAGTTACTTAACTATTAATTTTTACTAGTAGAGTATCAACTGAAGAGATTGAATATCAAAGCAACGCTTTTTATTATAATATCTATATAGGTACTTAAAATGTTTTTTCAATAATAATAAGTTTTCTTAGCGTCACGCTGTGTCCCGTGCACAGTAGGGTAAGCAGAGGCAACCTCATTGACGTTAAGCTTAGTGACCACGTGGAACACATTGTACTATATCTTTCTATATATACCAGTAAAATTTTGACTAAATTTTTTATAAAGAAATTGGAGTTTTTAAACTTTTGATGTCGTAAATTAATCTTAGTATTTTTTTATTATTAAAATATATAAAAGCGTGTTAGGTACTAGCTTAATTAGTATCTATCCTCTAAGGCACAAATAATAAATTCAAATTCAAAATATTTTTTATTCATATAGACTGTTAAAGTACAGGCACTTACGAATAGTCGTGATTCCAATGTGATTCTACTGCCAGTTCCCAGAGGTCAGATCTCACAATGTAGAAGAACGGTAAGAAACTCCATGGTTGCTCTTTTAGATAATATTTTACAATAAAAGTTATGTTTTGGTTACACTGTGCATAAACAAAACTTACGTGAGGACAATGTAAGTCGACTATAAATAGTCAAAGCCTAATTAGGATTTATTAAGAGTCTTTTAATAGTATAAAATCGTCGTTTCTATGTCCACCTTATAATTTTATGTCCAAGATATTTATTTCAAATTCTCAGTGCTAAATATATTTCTGCCAGTATTTGAACATCTGTTTATAAAGTAAGTATTAGTTACCTCTGAACTACAAGTAATAGCAACAGCTTCGAGTGAAAAATATAATTAATAGCATAATTGTAATTAAGTTGTGAATATTGAGAAAACATATACCTATCATCATTCATATACTAGCAGTCCACTCGCGGCTTCGCCCACAAGATCACGAAAACTTTCGTGTTTTTATATTATATGTAAGTACTAAAGATTCAAACGCGGCATCGCTCGCTTAAATAATGTAATATATTTACTTATATTACATTATTTTTCTATTCTAGCCAAAGGACAATTATATATTTTTAAAAATCACGCTGTATCCCGCACACAGCAAGGTAGGCAGAGGGAACCTAGTGTTAAGACACTCCGTTCCCCACTATCAATAAGAAGAATATTTTATGACTACCTTTTATATTGATCTATGAATGATTCTTTGTGTGGCAAAGTTACCAAAACTTTGACAGCCTACAAGATTGAGATTTTCTACTATACTGATGTTTTAAAAAGGTTTATGTAAATGTCTCTATGGGCGAATAATAAAACTTATAATGAGAGCGCTAATAAAACAAAAACACTATTTCAATGTGCTTTAAATTTTAAGATATAGTATAAAATATCGCTAATACACTTCACAGTTACCCAAGTTGACTGTATTTTTTTTAATTAAAAAACCTTGTGTTCTTTTTTAAATCTCTAAGAACCTCTTTGTACAAAGTTTTATTATAATAAAAGTATTTATTATAAAGTTGAGTAGTTTTGGCGTGGAAGCGTAACAAACAAAACAAACAAAGTTACATTCACATTTATAATATTACTATAACTATAAAATAACTTATTTTTACAGTCAATGTAGTGATTTCAAAATCTCAGTGCTAAAAAAATTGCTTAAGTATTTCAACATCTGTTCATAAAGTCCCTCATCAATAGATTTTTAAACTTTGATGAATTGAAGAGACTAAATGTGGTGTTATTATTATCTATAAAACAAAATGTAGTAATTTGTCTGTGGTATATTTTAAACAAATAATTTTAATTAGATGGTTCGGTTCGGTTCTTTATTTATGGCGGTTCGAGCGTGCCAGTTGAGCACTAATCACTTCGCCAATGTCAAGTTCTATGGACAAGAATTAATTAGATGTACTATAAATTTAAAGGAGTAACACCAGCTGTCAATAGCTACAGCTGTCAATATCAATAGACACATATAGTGACAGTTTTTGACACTTCTTGAAAGTATTATTTAGTTTTACTTTTTCCATAAAAAGTAAAATGTGGTGGTAAAAACTTAAAAAAATATTTATAATTTGCGAGTAGTCTTTCTTGCTGTTTAGTAATTTACTTCTGATTATTTTTATATAAATTATATATTCCACTTTTTTAATACATATACAACATTTTACTTAGGTGATGAAATAAACACTTTAAGCATATTTAATATAACATTATGGAGTCTCTATCAAAACAAGAATTAATTTCAACAATAACAAAACAAGCGGATCAAATAAAGAGATACGAGGGACGTCTTAGAGGTAAATAATCAGAATAGAGCTTTTTCAAAACAATTATTTTGAAACATATGGCTGTATATTATCTTTTCATTATTTATGCAAGGAAAATAATAATTTAATAAATTTCGATATATATTTTCAGATGTAGTTGCTGCATATAAAGGTCTTGTCAAAGAAAAAGAGGCCTTAGAGATCAGCTTAAAGGCACTAACTAAAACTGAAAACAATGTAGAAGGTACTTAATTTTTTTTATTAGCTTCACTCCTTTTTCCGCACATAGCAGGGAAGAGGGAACTTGGAAATTTAGTGTTAAGACACTACATTTCCATTCAAATATTTTTGTTTCCCACTTTCTACCGAATTCTGGAGGCATTGCATGTTGAGTGGAACTCGATGACGTGCTTGCTAGGTTATCAGAGCAAATGAAAATGACACAACAATATGAAATATTTCATTTCCACCAGCATAATCAAATTGATAACCTGTTGTGTTTACACTGTTGACAACAGGTCTTAATTTTATTGTTTTATAAGGATTTTAGACACTCCTCATTAATGAATTTCAGCATCACAAGATTCTGTTGCGGCTCTCACTTTGTCGCTATCAACTTTGGCGGCAGAGAAAGCTCGAATGGAAGAAGCCTTTCAAGCTGATAAAAAAGTTACTAGAGAAAAAGTAAGTAGCATTTTAATCATTTCTTTAAATATTTGTAATAAGTTTTATATTTTTTTACCTTTTGGTTAATGAAGCTTATATTTTTTTTCCTATAAAAAGTTTAAACATATTGAATTTTTAGGATTTGCATCTTTGATGTCTTGTGTTTTGAGCCTAGTTTAAGGAGCTAATAATTTAGAAGAAAACACTAATAAGAAATTGTAGTCATTAGATTAAATAATAATAAAAATGACAAAGAAGTATGTACAGTTATGTTAAGTTATATACCTACAGAACTTAATTAAAGTTTATTAAATTTCAGTATGAAGGCATGTTATCATCAATGCGTGAAGAAACTAAAACAATAATACAACAACATGTTGCCGAAGTTGCCAATTTGAAAGCTAAAATAGGGTATGAGATACAAGAGAGGGAAAAGGAGAGAGTGGACCATGCAGCTATGCTTAAGTAAGAACTTTTTAAATATGTTTTTTATTGCACACTTTCATTCTCTGTAATTTTTATTGTGTATATGTGGAAGATATGAGAGAATCATTGTTATTGGGGGTGTTTAATAATGTATCATGGCCCAAAACAATGACTTATAAATTTGTCTATCATCTGTCTATCTTGTCTATCATTTGTCTGCACTAATTTCAGAAACGGCTTAATTGATTTAAATGCAATATGCACTTTTTATTTTGGAATACTTCCCTTAATATTGTGTTTGAATGATTTAAGTTCATAAGTAAAAAAGATCATTTGTACATAATGAAGAACATTTATTAATGTCTGCCTTATATATTATTTGATATTACCAGTTAACTTTAAAGCATATTTGAAATACTTCTTTTATTTAAATTTTTATGAAAATGCAATTTTTGTACATAATTTATATTATTAATATTCAAAACCAATATGGCTGTCATTATAAAATGACAAGTTACATGTACTTCAGTGAAGAAATGGAAATATAAATTTATATAAATATTTCATTTACTCATGTGGGGATCAAACCCACAACCAGTTGGTTTTACAGTCACACTTTGTGCCCCTGCGCCGCGGCACTGGCCCCATGTTACATATACATATTTATCAAATGAAAGAAACTTCTGGTACACAGCTGATATGTACTAATAATGATGGTGATGTTTTTTGTTACATAAACATAAACGTACACAGACACATAGATGCCCATGCTCAAAGCAATGATTGGGGATTGAACCCACAACAGCATTAGGACTGCTTTCCGGGTCAACATATTTATAAAATTATTTTATTCTCTCTTGTCTCAGAGAGTTAGACAGCTTAGTCTTAGCAATAGGGTCCTACAGGGTTTTACTCTTTGAGTATCAAACCAAAAAAAAAAACATTGACTTAATTAGTTAATTTTTTATTTAACAGAGAATTACATGTCAAGTTGAATAGTGAAAGGAAGACAAAGGAGAAATTGGAAGATAAAGTTGTTAATAGTACTGAAGCACAAGGTGAGGTGTTGTGATCATAGTTTGTATTTATCCACATATATAAAAATGTAAGAAAGAAAGTTACAAATAAATTTTATTATTTCTTATAAATTAGCTGGGCTATTATAGTTCATCATCACATTTTCCAGATATTATTTTTTTAAACATATGTTAATAAAAAATGTCTAACACATTGAATCCATTAAAGAGACATTTCGTTATTTCTTATGATTTAGCTGCCCTTACATCTACAATGAGTCACACCAATGTTTTTTTGTGATTTAGTTATGAAAGTAGTAGATCGTCTTACAGCCTCTTGTCACGAACATTATGTCAAAATAATACATTTTGTGTTCATCATGTGTAGCATCCAAAAGTGCTTAAAAAGTAATAGACTTTGGAAAGCCTGGCCCGATTTCGATGAAACTAACTATTATTATTTGTACAAATATGTGTATTCAATGCAATAACTTTTATAGTAAAAAGTAGATGAGCCAATTTGACTCATTGTTACTTCATAACCTATGAATATGATTATTACAATTTGACGAAAATAAAATAATTATGTTTATTTAATAAAATAATTGTAAATAAAATAATTATATTTATTTTCTTCCCATTTTCATTTTCAGCATCACAAGCGGAATTAGAAAAGCGTGTTCGTGATCTGAATCTGTCTCTAGAAGCTTCTCAAAGGCAGTTGCAACGTGTTTCAATGCGCAGTGTGGAGACGCCCGCGCTGTTGTTGCGATTACAACACAAGCTTGCTTTGTTGGAGCAGTCGCACTCTGTTGCTATACGCGAGGTATGTTGTGATAGCGATAGTATATGATGGTGTTGGTTGCTACGAGTCATAGTGTGATAGTGCGAACTATAACTTAATATTTGTATTGTTATAATGTGATAGAATGATAGTGTAGTGTACTTGTTTGCTAGAAATAAGTAAAATTATTTTAAAATAAGTTGTAGTTTTTTATATGTGATATGAATTTAAAGTATTTGTAAAAAAAATTGTAACAAGTAAAGCTTATTACACTGTACAAGAATATTTAGAGGATAAACATGTATGGAATGAATGTCATGCAGGATGGCTGCCAGCTAATGTAATAGTAAAATATACCATTGACTCTGAAAAGAGCAACTGTTGAGTTTCGTGCCGGCTCTTCTCAACAGAACTGTCTTCCGAACCGGTGGTAGCTTTTTGTTTATATGTTCATTCGACGATTCAAAAGTGCTTGTAATAGTCTACTTGAATAAAGAATACTTTGAACTTGAATTTTGATAGTCTGGTCTAATATATTTATTAGGTAAGGTTGTGGTGGTGAGAATCTTATCACCAAAATGAGGAAATGAACATAGTTCACTCTCACTAGTGAGAATAGAACCTACAGCCGTCGCGTTCAGATGGTATACCGCGACAACAACCTCAATATATAAAATTGTTGAACTCTGAAATGTGATATCAATTAAATTGTTATTAAATTGTTTTATTATTTCTTAAAGGAACAAATAAAAGCCAAGAGAGCAGAAGAAAGTGCTAGAAAGATCTGCGCGCGTCAAGAAGATAGAGTCGCCCTCCTGGAAGGGAAGCTAGCGGAGTTGTCGCAAACTATAGGAGAATATGATGTCAGGAGGCGGAAAGATCAACAGATTATACAACAGCTGAGGGATAGTTTAAATGGCGGCATTTTGGACAAGATGGCGGTTAACGGAAATGGTAAGTGGTTGGAAATTTACTTTGTTTTATTTGATTTGCTGTGTTACTATATATTTTAGTTTTAGTATGTGAAATCTTGCAAGATTTATAATCGACTTCCCATTGTCGGATTTGGCTGAAATTGGGATTACGACATTAGTTCTGATGACAATGAAATTACGACACAACATACCACCTAATATGGTATGATATGAAAGGCTTGATTTGTAAAATATGACAAAAAATCTAGAAAACTTGTTTTTCAAAAGGGTTTTTTAAATAATATTTTATTAGTAGTTGTGTGACGCCAGTCGTGGCGCAGGGACTTCCATCCCTACTCGAGGAAATGAATTTCTTCGCTCTGGTTTCGAGGCAAAGAGCGGAGCTGAGTTTCGCCACTTCCAATTCGGCGGAAATTAAACATTAAAAAATTAAACATTCCCATAGTCGCATTTGCAGTCATACCCTTGTGCCACCGGGCCAAGATAGACTCATAATAATTATCAATAAAAATAAATAATTGAATATTTTTGATTTGCAGAAGAAATACAACAAATAAGTGAAACAGATAATGAAAAACTGGCCGACAGCGAATACTTACAAACGTTAATAGACAAAATCCACATTTTGAAAAAAGAACTAATTTCGGAAAACGAGAAATTAGGAAATCCCATAGATGTTGCAGAAATTTTTAAATTCCACGGTTACGAAAACAGTCATAAGAAATGTATGGTGGAATTCGAAAATTTGAAAATGGAATTCGAACTATTTAAAAATAGTACAAAGTCGAAGGAAAACGGGGAAAGTGTAGAAAATTTGAAAAGAGAATTGGAAATTGTAACGGAGAGAATGGAAAATTTTAAATTGTTGTTAGACGAGGAGAGACAGGATAAAGTCGATTCGTTGAAATTGTGTGAAGAGGTATTTTATTTTTTAACTTAACGCTGTATCCTTTATATATCAGGGTAAGCAGAAGAAACCTGGAAACCTAGTGTTAAGACATTGCTTTCTCATTAAGATACTTCCTTTCCTCACTCTCCGCTGAATTCCTAAGGAATTGCGTGTTGAGTAGCGGAATAGGTCAATGTGTTGCTTCGAATTGTTACCAGAGCTTGCGAATGACATTTACTTGAGTGGGAAGTGGGTGGATTACCGATTTGTTTGCCATTCGTGGTATAGATTTTGTCTCTGTTAACTCTTCATATTCTCGTTTGGCGTCGCAAAGTCTCATCATTTAATTTAAGTAGTCAAAATTCAATACATATTGTTCTTTTTAATAACATTAATAAGCACTACATTATTTACAGAAACTAAAATCCGAAAAGGAATACAATAAAGAAATAATATCAGACCTAAAAACCAGGATACAAATATTAGAGAAACAGATACAAACGCAAAGGGACAGATATTCTATGCTGTTAGAGGAAACTGACAATTATATTAGAAATAGGAACGATAGATCGAGGAAAGTGAGCATTGAAGATGGTGGTTGGAAGGAAAATGGTGTTTTGAATGTTTGTATTTTTTTAATTTTATGGCTTCACACTGTATCCCCCACATAAGGGTAGGCAGGGGGAACATGGGACCCTAGTGTTAAAACACTCCATTCCCCATTAAAATACTTCCTTTCCCTTCTTTCGGCTGAATTCAAATTCTTTATTTAAATAGACTAGCGCGTTATAAGTACTTTTGAATCGTCGAGTGAACAGAAGTGAGAAAAGAAGTTATGACCTGCTGAGAAGAGGCGGGAAGAAACTCAATAGTGGCTCTTTTCAATGTCAATGGTATAATTTAATTATTACGTAAATTGGCAGTTGTACTTCATGATATTTTATAAATATTTTCTATTATAAATTATTTCCATTCCATTCCATCCTTTTTTTGGCGTGTTTATGTATTATTAAATTCAAAAACTAAAGTACTAAGTTTAAATTTGCAAAATATACCATTTGAAAATCTTTGAATATACAAAATGTTGTTTAAATTTATTATTATGTCCTATTGTTGAAATTTATGTAATATTTTCTAGGATAATTCTGCTCCACCTCACATGCTTCACTACGCCCACGAATTGGCGAGGAAAGATCTGGATATAACGCAATTGAGACGAGAAAAACACATATTGGAAGGACAGTTTAGGTAAATATATGATATTAAAGGTCCTCTGACTGTAATAGAGATGGCTGTGGGTTAGATTCTCACATGTATAAGGATCTCTTTGTCAATTTGAAACGCTACATAAATCAAAAAGTCTCGTAACATGCAAATTTAGATATTTTTAAATTTTTTTTAAATATTATTTTTATTTACAGAGACTGTCAACGCGAAGCGACTATCGATAAGGAACGCTTCAAGGAAGTTATCAGAACTTTGAAAGAGGAAATTGATAGGTATGACTTTTTATTATTATAAATTATTTTTTAACAAAAACAAAAACCGACTTCTAACAACGAACTAAAAAGTGAAAAATAATTTTACAAAGATTTTATAATTTTGAATTCGGTGTCAAACTAATGCTACAACACCCGCACCCGCACTTGGCACCGACTTCAAAATTATAAAATTATTTTTCAGTTTTTAGTTCGTTGTTAGAAGTCGGTTTTTGTTTTTGTTAAAAATTAATTTATTTTACGATTTTAAGTGATGGGTAGATCTTAAAATGATGCTTCTTGAACGAGTGGT
>JAKRZM010001210.1:213065-240557 GCA_036379175.1 Heliconius cydno galanthus
TCCATACTAATTTTCATTCTAGATTACGCAGAACACAGTCCCGAGAAGGTGCCAACTTGGAATATTTAAAGAATGTTGTTATTTCATTCATCACGTACCAGGACTACGCGAGTAAGAGACACATGCTGAACGCGATAGCCGCCGTGTTGCATTTCACAGATAATGAGAGGAAAATTGTATTAAGTAATCTGTGAGAATTATTATTATTGTTTTTAAAGGGGAATCCTACTGTGCATAGAGACCAGTCGTGGCGCAGGGGTAGGTGTAACGCACCTGGGACTAAACGCGATAGGTTGTGGCTTAGATTTTCAATTGGAAGAAATATTTAATAATTTCATTTTCAACGAGGGAAAGCGTGATGTTTAGTTCCGCCACTCAACACACATTGCCCGGAGAATTCTCCGGGAAGTGGGGAACGAAAGAGAATGGAGTGTCTTAAAACTAGGTTCCCAGGTCCCTTTTGCCTGTCCTGTTATATATGGGATACAGCGTGAAGCAAAAAAAATATCTCACCGCTCTTGTAGATAAAGTGCGTTGTTGAGTTACCCCACTAAACAAGTGAAAAAGCGATGTCCTTTAAGTAAAATCTTTAAATCTTTAAGGCGATCAGTTTTCAATTGAAATAAAGGTTATATTAAAATTATTTTCATTTGCATACAAAAATGAAGAGTAAATTTTATTTAATAATCTTTCAATATTACATTTTCCAACTTTAATCTAATACCTTAGGTATACCTTTTTTAAATGTTTTATTATTATATAAAACTACGTTTTTTATACTAGTTATTACAAAAAAATACTTGAGAGTGTGGATTGAATCCACAACTTGAACGTTTACTGTCAAGTGCTGTACTGTCCCCCTACGTCATGACGGTCTTCTATATAGTTATATTGATAATACTGTTATAATAATAACTTTTTTCTTAAATTATACATTTTTATTAAAGAATGTATAATTAAAAAAAAATAAAAAAATAATGTTAAAAAAAATTACAAAATTCTATTTAAATAGCTGTGCATAGTATTTTATATACTTTGCACAACAAGGTTGCAAGGTTGTTTTTTTTAGAGGAGTTAGTGCAAAAATAGTATTATTATGTTTATTATATAAGAAACTACTACAATATAAATTTACTGGAATAAGGTCTAAAAATGTTATAAAAAAAACTATTTTCAATAAAACATGTTTATAACGACTTTCATTTACTTTTAAAGGTAACTGTATGTTGTATGTTCCCACCGATTCCTATTCAGTCTTGATCATATCTCCTGTCAGCCCTGATCCTTCGCCAGCATAATAGCAAGTTGTTTTTTCTATTTTATTAGCACTTCGCCGTCGTGGGGCAGTTGTGGGTTCGATTCCCACTCGTGAGAAAGAAATATTAATTAATTTCATTTAGTCATTCTCGTAACGAGGAACAGATATGTTTGTGTTAAAGTTTATGGGGTGGGCATGGACTACACGACCGGACTCCCTATTCTTACTACCATGTTTATTTAGACGAAGAGGTTTCCGCTTACTGGGCAGTATGGATGGATAAATTTTACACATAAAAAAATGTATAGGTACTAATATACGTTGGTTCGGAGCTCTAAATTAGCCCATTAACCACTACAATTATCACATTAAATTTATTTTATTCATTAAAAATTTCGCTGTTCTGTCTTATGTGAGTCTTAAAGTTGTTACAAAAATTACGTTAAGTTGTTCTTGTTGAAATTTGTGTGGATGTAAAATGACATGTGTGGGTATGTAAGATCACAGTGTAGAGATATGAGAGCGCATGTGTGTGTAGATATAAGGTCACGTGTGTGAAACGAAAAATACCTTCTAGGTCTCGGTTACGCGGCGAATTTCATAGAAAATGGAGCAATAACGATGAATAAATATTGGTATTTGTTAATTGCGTTGACCTAAAAACTTTTTCGTGCTCCACAGGCTTGATGTCTCCACACGATCTTGATCTTGAGAAATATGGTATTGTCAATCTGACAAACAGATAACAATGATAATTTTATACGTAGGTACGAACCCTTAAAACACAACATGCTTGCTCATATCCCTCTAAGCTATAAATAATATATAAAAAAACAACAAATACGTTGTTATCGCATCGTAGCATCGATCGCGCTCAGGTGGAACGTAAAATTTTTACGAGTTAGCGTTATGACGCGCCGGTAAGATGTTACCTTACATTGACGGGTAATGACTATTGGATATAATAGATGGATATATCGTAAGGTAGGTACTTCATTTTAAATGTACTAAATTAAAATGCCCCTCAGTTCTGCCTCTCAATACGTAATGTCTCGAAAATTGGACGGAGTCTCTTAACACTAGGTAACGTCTGCCTACTCTTTGCAGGAAAATGCTCCTTTTAAATTATTATCATATTATTCATATTCAAAATCTATTTTTTGTTTTAAATTAATAAGCAATATCTTAAATTTTTATTCTTGTATGAAATATATAATCTTACCAGCAAGTGCAATAAGACATACCCTATACCTTAGTCTAGAAAAATAAGCTATAAACCAAAATGAAATATTTAATATTTGCATTTTCCTCTCTCTGGTATCAAAAGCAAAGCGCGGCGTTGAGTTCCTCCGATCAAAGTGCAGTGTTTCCAGAATTCGACGAAATTTGAGGAACGGAGTCTTAACAGTCACAGAGGGAACTTTCCCTCTGCCTACCCTGGTGTGTGCAGGATACAACGTGGACGCTCAAATAAATATGGCGTTAATATGGAATTAAACAATAATTTCCATTACAATTTCTCAGACATTGCGTGTTGGAACTCACGTCACATTTTGTCTTCTTACCAGAAAAAGCAATGAAAGGAATTAATTCTCTCAAATAAGAATCTCACCCATAACTGTCGCGTACCTAAAGGTATACTTAGTAGAGTCTGGTTCAGGTTCCGCTGCGCCACGACGGTCTAAATAAAAGATCTGCCTTCATAATGAAGTAAGAAGATCTAACGACATTAATCAAGTACTCCATTAACACAACAAAGAGTTGAGACAATCAATATGGTCGCGTACCGCGAAATGCTTTAGCAGACTTGAGTAGAGTGACCATACGTTAATAGAACATTTTGTTATATTTATTTTTTTTTCATTTTATTTTTACGGATTTTATAAAATATTACGTTACTTGACTACGCAATGGGGGTTTGTTGCCAGCTTTAAACTACTTTTATTTGACTGCTTTGGTAAAACAGAGTACATGGACATATGGAATTAATTTTTTTTATAAATTGAGCGGAGCGTGAAAAATTGGCTGGCTTAAAATTAAGTTCTCGTCCCCTACCTTTATACATACAGGCGAAGCCAAAAGAAATTACAAGAACAGATAGAACTTAATATACTCATATTAAGGTAGCGGAGTGCATTTATGAATTCAAATAAGTTTTTCTTATAGAACGCCGAGCATAAAGCTTAAGATTCACATACAGTTCATGGACCAGAGCCGGAAAACATTGTAACAACATACTACATAATTCGCGGCCTCTTAGGCCCGATTTACGCGAAATTATAATTTAAGGTTAAGTGGAAGAACGAAGCGGCTTAAAACTAGGTTCCCTCTGTTACCCTGCTATATGCAGAAAACATAGTAATAATAGNTGTAAACTAAGTAAGCATACACACTAATTTGTACATGAAAAAAAATGTGGGATATAAAAATTTTTTTACACGGGGGGGTGTCAAGGGGCCTCATTCAACGACACCGCCCCGGGCCTCCGACGGGGTTAGTCCGCCACTGCTGGCTAGGTTCTCGTTCCCTATCTTTATACATATATAAACAGGCGAAGCGAAAAGAAATTACAAGAATAGATAGAACTTACTATACTTATATTAAGGTAGCATAGTGCATTTATGAGTTCAAATAAGTTTTTATTATAGAAAGCCGAGCATAAAACTTAAGATTCACACACAATTAATGGACCAGAGCCGGAAAACATTGTAACAACATACTACATAATTCGCGGCCTCTATTTTTTTTATTATTGCTAAATGATTTTTTAGGCCCGATTTACGCGAAATTATAATTTAAGGTTAAGTGGAAGAACGAAGCGGCTTAAAACTAGGTTCCCTCTGTTACCCTGCTATATGCAGAAAACATAGTAATAATAGTAAAAAAGTCTTTAACTTAATTTATTAACATCCTCACTAAATCATGGTGCCCTTACAAAAAACGTCATCTTCCAAACATTGATAGATGAGACTTCGTGTCTCAGCCACGGTCGGGACGCCAGTATCAATGGCAAACTTAAATTTAATACACCTATTTACTGAGACACTGTGAGAGCGACGTCACTTTGTAAGTCATTAGAAGTTCGTAAGTTGTAATCGGTCTGACGTAATCTCATACGTGATATGTCTATACTTAGGTACTGATATTTGAATGTTTGTGTTGTTTGTTTGATTAAACAAGGATAAATCAGGATTTATTTTTGTGTTGGATAGTCCATTCATGAAGGAAGGGTCCAGGTTATATACGTTATTTGTTATAGGTCATGACGTTACGTCGTCATCATCATTTTCAGCCTTAATTTTTTGTTACTCAAAATCCATTGATTAATGGGTACCAAATTATTAGATGGGGACCATTCTGGGTCGTTTCAGTATAACCAGACGTCACTAGAGTTACATTTAATAAATTAATTGTACAAATATTACCTTCTACCCATCTATAAATAACTTGTCGTGACCAAACAAACGATACTTTTAATAGAATTTAATTCCATATAAACGCGGCGAGAGCGAACGTATTCTTTTGTCTAGCGCCAGCAGTTAGGTACCTGTCACCTGCAGGTGTTTCCTACTTGTGAACGCTTGTTGAAAATACGGAACTCTAATAAATAAATGCTACTTCTATTCTATACTGTTCTATTTGTGATGTTAGTCTAGGGATTTGTATATATATTTTTGATAGATTTTATTCGTGGCTTTGCTGCAGTGGCAGTGGCTGGCAGTTCAATAGAAATATTTTTTGGGACAAGTCGTGGCGCAGGTTGCGCACAAGCCTGCTGACTGTAAAGCTTCAGATTGTGGGCTCAATTTCCAGTCGAAAAAATGAAATTACAATTCATTTCCTCACTTTAGTAACGAATCGAAGCGTGGCGATGATTTCTGCCACTCAACACGAAATGCCTCCAGAATTCGGCGGAAATTAGGTAACGGAAGTGTTCTAGGTACCCAGGTTCCATCTATCTCCCCTGCTATGTGCGGAATACTGCGTAAAGCTAAAAAAGATTCCCTCCTCGGGGTGGGAATCGAACCCACAACCGTCACCGTATAAAGCACACGATGTAACTCCGATGTAACTCCGATGTAATCAATCAATCAATCAAATCAGCCCACCCGAGTCCACTGCTGGACATTGGCCTCTCCCAGGGTGTGCCAGAGCTCCTGGTCCTCCGCTTTCTCGCATCCAGTCGAAGCCAGCAACATTCTTCAGGTCGTCGGTCCATCGAGCTCCGGTTAATCCATACGCAACTCTTACACACTTCCATTTTTCCAATTGACTATGCAAGCGAAGTCGCAAGTAAAACATAGCCAACATGAACAAACACTTACACCTATTATTTGGCAAGGAACACTGAAAAATTCCAAACAATCACTCACAAGTAAAACTCCAGAGCAAACCGTTACACTAGACGGCTTATAACGCACCATTTTTCACGAACCCGCTACCGACGACAGTACATTCATCTAACCATTGTCCCGGCGTGTTCTGGCACGAGCGTGGAATATAAAATTTGGATAATGCAAGGTATTCGCGTTATTACAGTGAGAGACGCTATCTGTATTTACGTTGTAGAGTGGTTAATGGTTGTGTTTTTTTTGTTAGATAGTGACAAATCATTTCGTTCATCGCTTTCATTTTCTCGCTCTTGTGACAAGACAAAGCGTGGCGTTGAATTCCGAAATCAATATTAAATTAAATTATTTTAATAAATGAATATTAAATTAAATTATCAATATTTTTAAAAATAAAGCGGAATGTGATGAACGGAGTGTCTTAACACTAAATTGCTTCTGCCTACAAACAAGCTAAAAAAATATAACAGAATCCGTGAATTCCTCCCAATTAGAGCGACAATTTGATACGTTTTTTCCAGTAGCAGCCAGTATTACATAGTAGTATCGTGCCAAAACTGCCACAGGATGTTTGTGGTACGTAGGGGACCGTAATTAAATCGCCGCTTGCCAAGTCTACACATGTTGCTAGTATAGAGTCAGCGCTGTAAAAAAATATAAAAAAATTATATATTTTTCTCTTTTTCAGACTGATTGGGTAATTGACAGAGTATAGAGGCCATATTTGCACAATGGCACAGAGAGTGGTCAATCCCCATTCGGGGGAATGACTTACCTACATTAATTTTATCGCTCCAGTAAGACAAAGCGAGGCGTTGAGTTTCGCCTTTTTAAACGCAATGGCTCGAAAATTGTGCAGAGAGATGAGAACAGAGTGTTTCAATACCACATATGTTCTTCCTCCTCTAGCATGCGGGAAAGAGTGTGAATATGTAAAAAAAGTAACCATTTACATTTCACATGCAATGCTACTTTCAATACTATACTATACGATATTTAAAGGAACCAAGACCACTTTGGATGCAAAACGCTCCAGCATCTTAATATGAGACGGCTGACTGTATGGCACGTATATATCGTTGGTTTAAATTTTTATTTAGCTAAGCTTACCCATGCTGCTATTTATCGTCGAGTCGATATCGATTTTTCAAGTATTTTTCTCAAGTTTTTAGCCATTCGACTTGGACCGATTATAGTTTTCATCGATTAAACCTATATATTTTTCTGGGCACGATTATTGTAAACATAGTCATTGCGGCTTGAGGTCTAAATCAGCCTCATATAGGAGCTGTCTGAAAAAGTAGTTATAAAACACATACTTGCCAACCTGACAATGTACGATAGATTATGAAAGATAAAAATATAGCTATTTTTTAAGAAATCATTTCCGTTGTCCCTTTTTCCGTTCTCTCTGAAACAAAAGAAAACAAAAAAGACAATAATTTGTTTCATAGTTACAAACTCAAGAGTATAAGAAAATGTATATTTCTTATATATTTTACTTTAGCTAGTTCAACTTACAAAGCTAATAGTAAAATATTTGTGAAAACAAGACGTCGTTATAACTAATGATGATCCCTTACAAGTCAGTAAGGTAGAACAGCTTTGCAGCAACTTAATTTACTTGTTCCAAGATTATGTTATATTGTTTCTTGGGACTAGAGAAAATAAAGTGGTAATTCTAAAGGTGTTGAGTCACGTAACTCAACGCCGCGGTTTGTCTTACTGTAGCGGGTTAATATAAATAAACAGGGGTGCCTGTTTGAGGCTTTGCTTACAGTCTGACGTTATACCACTTTGTAATAGGTAATGATCTCTCTCTTTGTATGGAGATGCAATTTATGCATTATTAAACAAGGGGAGACTAAAAAAAAACTAGTTATCTATTAAATAAGTAAACAAATAAAACGATAAATGTGAGTGTGTGTAAAGTATATTCATAAGTGTTGCGTTGATTTAACATGACGTCGCCGCCATTAGCTACATACCGACGCTAGTTAGTGTTTGTTTACGTTATTTTTTACAAATAATAGCAAATAGCAAAAGAGATTGATGACAGGAGACGAGGCGAAAGAGGTTAAAAACGTAGCGTTTGGAGCTCCGTTCCCTCTAATTACCCCGCTAGGGATAACGCGTGAAACTAAGTTATAATATGCTATGCTATAATTAAGAATTACTTTTGTTACTAATCTTAAGCATACTAGATAAATAACAGATCAACCTACATTAATAAATGCCAAACCCAAACACAGGGCTATCTTTAACAAATAACAAGGTGACTAACATAACAGTTATAAATCGCGTGCGGTCTCAAAGTCCCTGTAGAGGCAACGTTGTCAATCCACTACATTCGGTCGCGTTAATTCCGAAACCTACAGGACAGGAACTGAACGCCGCTCGATGAAATCTAACCAACTATTTATATACTATAGAGGCAAACAGGGTGTAACTCAGGGACTTGTTTCAGAAATCAGTTTAGTATTAAGACATTATTAGTTTTTAGTATTGAGTAGAAGAACGTAGTGTTACGTGTTATAAGTAGTGTTTTGTCTACTAGAGCCGAATAGTAAAATATATTTAAATATAATCATTTAATCATGTCATAACCTTGAGTGGAATTCGAACCCCAATCTTCGCGATTGAAGGCATACAACTTTACTACGACATTGTTACTTAATTAAGAGTAGAATCTATTTGAATTATTGTTTTATTACTAACTAGCGGACGCGCGCAGCTTCGCTTGCGTATTTAAGGGTGAATTCTAATAACCCATGAAATATGTGTTCAATGAAATATTTTTAAGAGTCTAAATTTCAATTTTTTTAAAAATCTGTGGTGATTTAAAGATTCTTCCATACAAACTTTCAACCCCTTATTTGCACCCTTAAGGGGTGAATTCTAGAAAACCATGAAACATATGTTCAATTAAATATTTTTAAGAGTCTAAATATCAAATTTTATAAAAATCGGTGGCGATTTAAGAATTTTCCCATACAAACTTACAACCCCGTATTTGCACCCTTAGGGGGTGAATTCTAGAAAACCAATAAACATTTGTTTAATAATATACGTTTAAGAGTCTGAATTTAAAATTTTATAAAAATTGGTGACGATTTAAAAAAAACCTATACAAATTTCAACCCCTTATTTGCACCCTTAGGGGGAGAATTCTAGAAAACGATGAAATACGTGTTCAATTAAATACTTTTAAAAATCTAAATTTTAAATTTTATAAAAATCGGAGCCGATTTTAATTTTTTTTTAATACAAACTTTGAACCCCTATTTCACCCCTTTAGGGTTAAAATTTTTCAAAATCCCTTCTTAGTGGATGTCCAGATTACGAAAATAAACTTTTGTCCAAATTTCACGTTTCTACCATCAGCGGTTACGGCTGTGCGTGCGTCTTACCTCAGTCAGTGAGGACAAGTCCTTTTATATATATAGATAATATACATATTCTTTAATTTTATAAGCATTTAAATATTTAGTAGCTATTAGATTATCTAGCAACGAGTCCCCTCTTTCTACAGGTTTTTTTTGGTTATTCTTTTTTAGCTTTTTTAGTTTTTATTATATTTATTGCGTTCAGCGGGGTGAAAATTCTTTTTCGTTCTTTAATTTTTCTAACTAAACAGGATTTTTTTAATAATATGTAATTGGATTGAACCATAACCGTCGTAAATAAGGACACGTTTCCTAATAGAAGAAAAAAATAATTCTTTGTTAATTTTAATACTTATACCACTTTGCATCCACATCCTAATATCGATATATCGAGAGGTATCGATAGTAGCGGGATACGCTGATTAGCTCATTTAATCATCCAGTGATTTATCACCTAATGTTCTAGTTCGTGTAATGTTTTGTTTATTTCGAGGATTTGATTTTCTTTTATGTTTTGTTTTGCTTTTTAAGCTTTTTTCAGCTCCACGTTGTATTCCGTATATAGCAAGGTAGGCAAAGGGCCCCTAGTGTTAAAACACTCCGTTTACCATATTCCGCACATTTTTTGTGACATTGTGTAATATTTTAAAATAAATTGTATAATTGATACATTTCCTAGGGTAGTGATCAGTGAGGCATTTAGTTCAGTAGCAATCCAAATGCATCCTAATGACATTGTCTTAATTACTTCTTATAGTAATAAAAAACATCAACTTTCAAAAGAAAAAGTAAACTTATAAGCTTTCATTGTAAGAAGAATAGCTTCTCTACTAGAATGCTAGATTGAAGAATTTTCCTTTGAACTAAAGTTAAAAGTATTAAATCATTCTGTCCGCAATCAATCAAGGCGGCAAAACCTTAAACGACTCTTTCATCGTGCCGCGAGAGATGAAGGAAAAATAAAACAGTTTGTAAAGAACGAGCTTGTATTGCGAATTGGTTCAGTTGTGTTTTCCCCGTAAAGCGGGGTGGGCGGATAAAACCTACCTAGCATGTTAAGACACTTCGGTCTCCCATTATCACCAGAATACGATACTTGTTGTGTTGATTGACGGAATTAAATTCCGCACATTGTCTACCAGAGCGGATAAATGAAATTAATCTATTCCTTCAAATGGAACTCACAACCGTCACGTTTACACTCAAATGATATGCTGCTGGGCCATAATGCCTTGTGAGGACAAGGTGGTATTTCGGGTAAGCATACTACTGCATGAGGGTATCTTGGCGCAGCGGTTACTCTACCCTGTTATATGCGGCCTACAGCGCGAAGCTAATTAAAATATTTTTTTCATATTCAACTTACAACCCTTGAGTAAAGTGAGTTAGTAAAAAAGAAACTAAAAAGGCAACATTAAATCCACCAACGAACCCAAAAACCGTTGAAAACTTTTGGAAGATCGCCACACGGACAATATGACGATTTACAACCACTCCGTGACCGGCGCGGTGAGATTTAAATGTTAAATACATGACACGCTATCTCTATATGATATATTGTGGTTACTTGGAAACGATTGTAACGTGATGGTATTTTTGTGGGGTAGCCTGGAGAAATAGTCAGTCAAGACATTTCGTTGTCCTCTGTATATATGCAAGTCAGCGTCAAGATTTGTGGACAAGTTAGTCCACAGATTTCTAGGAACTAACTAATTTTTAATAGAGATATTTTTTGGTAGAGACATGGCTACCTACGTATTCCTGGTGGTGCCATAATTATAATAAAGATACTTAGCTTATTGACAGATATTTTAAATCAGTAGTTTTTAGTATTATTCATAATTTTTGAATGTTTTGGGATCATCGTCTCGCAGTGGCACAAGCGTGTGAGTGCAGATGCTACGACTGTGAGATAGTTTCTTACCACAAACTCCCACCAACCCCACAAAATACGTAAAAACACAATAAATAACACAGCTTACTTAACGTTCATAATTTAAGAGAGAGCATTTAATAATACTGATTCTCATTCAGGGGCAGTTCGCTATCTGGCAACCCCATAAAAATGCAAAAGCCGACGGCGCGGTTATAAATATTTTTAATAGCTATATTTAATTAAAGTTGGCCGGTAGATCGCGTTCCGCGATAGTTATGGCGGAGGAAGAATAAATTTGAAAGAGTAACCCGTTTACTTGAGACGTTTTTGAAATTTTATCATTTTTTATGAGGCGAGTCGTGGAGCATAGGCGTGTGACTTGTAGTGAGTTCGATTCCCATTTGAGGAAATTAAATATTTTCATTTCCTCGCTCTAGTAAAAAAAATATAATTTATACATATAGTGGTAATGATGATTACTGTCGCCAGATGAAGCGCAGTGTTAGTATACGCATAATGTCTCGAAATTGGGATAACATTAACAAACATCGTGACTTCTAACTAGGTCTACTAGATATGTGCAATTGTGCATGTCTCTCCCGTATGCGTAAGGCTAAAAATTTTTTTCTTACTTCACGCTGTATCTCGTATACAGTGTAGGCAGAGGGATCCCAGTGTTACGAGGCTATCTTTGCACGCAATGCTCAATTCTCGAGACATTTGGGTGATGAGTAGCGAAACTCGACGATGGGTTATCTTGTTACCACAGAAAAGGAATGAAAATAACTCATTTCCTCGAATGGGAATCAAGCCTATAGCCATCGCGTTTACAGTTGAAAAACTCATTACTATAAAGAAAGTAGTAAATATATAATGAAAACCAAAATCTAACATTATATCAATAAACAATTATAGTTCCAGAAATATTTCATATTTTCTGCTTCAAATATTTCATATTTCATACTTTCATATTTAATGTATCTTAATAGGAATGGAGCGTAGCTGTTTCCAGGTTCCCTCTGCCCTGCCATGTGCGGAAAACAGAGTGAAGCGAAAAAACTATTTGATTCCACGTTAAATACCTTTTAACAGAATAAAGAAAAGTTTCTCTACGCGACGTTCTGCTGTAACGTACTCGTATATACATTACGATCCCACTTGGGACAGTTTAAGAAATCGTGCCAAGAGGTGAATTGCGATGCTTTCAGGTGCCCGGCGATTATTTTTGGCTCGAAACTTATAAGCGTTTCCTTTAAATATATTAGCTTTTTGGGAAATTTCAATGGTGCTCTTTTTAACAGCGTTATTTTGATCTCGATTTCTTTAATTTGGTTAGACAGAATGGGGCGTTAAGTTACGTAAATTAACATAGTGTGTGTAGTGTCTTTGGACTATGTTATATATTTGTGGATGTACGAACAATGGAGATTGAAGAAGATTGGAATTTGGCAGAAAGAGGGGAACGGAAGTGACTTAATGGCAACGGAGTGACTTAAAAATAAATTCTCAGGTTTCCACTACCTAAAAAAAGTAAAATATATATATTTCGCGATTACGTTGTCAACTTGTCAGTTAAAAGTTGGTTAGAATGAACTGACGACGCCTTTAAGCCGTAATCTTTAAGTGCTTGAGATATTACATATAGAGTTACTTGCTACGGATATGTGTTACATATTTTCTTAATATTTTGAATTTTGGGTAAATACTTTACAATTTATTACTATAAAATTTTATTAAAATTTTAGATATTAGCTTCACTCTTTATCACTCATACAGCCAACACAACAGAGGAAGCAGAGGGAACATAGGGCACACTCCATTTCACACGCACCGCCATATTTATAAAACGTTGCATTTCGAGTAATGGAACTCAATGGCATGCTAGTAACGAGACAAAGCGCGGTGTCGAGTCCCGCCTGCCAGCGCGTATCAGAATAAGTGGAAAATAATACCTCCAGAATTAGTTGGAAGTGGGGAACGTGAGTATCATAATGAGAACGGACTGTCTTTACACTAGGTTCCCGGGTTCCCTCTGCCTATGTTATTCTGTATATAACTAACAAATAGAAGGCATATTTGGTAAAATTGCCACCCACATACACATACATATAGAAACCATGACACTATATACGTGTGCGTTCGAACATAAAAACATTTTACTAGCAAAGTTATTAAACCAGATATTGGCCGTAAAGTTCTAGCTACAATGCTTATTTTACAGCTTATATACTCACGGATTAAATCGTATTAAAATCTGGAGGCAGGAGGAGGATTATATAGGAGATCAAAGTAGTACATTTTAAATTTAGGGTTGAGTGTTGTTAGCTGTGTGTTTAGTTTCAAGATATCTCTGGCATATAGGAGAGTAAGCAAAGGAAACCAGACCGATAAAATCCGCCGATCGCTGCGCCTTGACGACCTCGCTGAAAAAAAAACAAAAATCAATTAATTATACATGTCCTCTCCAAATTGCGTGGATACGCATATCTTAAAAAGTACTGAACTGATTTTGATTATACTTAGAATTCTATACATTGAAATATTCTTGATTTAAATCATAAATTATAATCGCAATATAACTTTTATGTTCCGAGGTTAACTTATTTGTGATGTAAACTATAAAAAACAGGAACGAATGGCTTAGTGGTCAGCGTGCTGACACCCAAAAGGCGCTGGTTCGAGTCTCGTTACGATATCATTTTGTTAGTATAACACTTTAAAATATTTTAAAAACAAACATATTTTCTCATATATGAGTTCTAACCCAAATTCGCTACTTCACCGGCTAACATACTTAGTTGCACTGAAAACGAAAACTTTAATAAGTTATATGGAAAGTTTGACAAAATACTACCAGAATGTATGTATGGTAGGTACATAATATATCGTAAAGTATAAGATAAATTGTAGAAATGGTTTATATAGTATTTTGCTTCAACTGTAAAATACTTGTACCTATGTTTTATAGCGTAGTAAAGCGTTCTCTTACAATGTATGTTTATTTAACTTCAAATTCATAATATCCTTTATTCAAATAGACTTTTGATTTTGAATAAACTATTTTCATTTCTTTCGAGGCCGTCGTGGCTCAATGACGAAAGGGTGTGACTGGTTGTGGGGTTCGAGTGGGGATTCGGGAAATAAATAATAATTTATTAATATTGACATTTCCTCGCTCTGGCTCCGAAGCAAAAGCTCGACCCTGAGTTCAGCCACCCAACACGCAATATCTCATTCATTATGTTCTCTCTGTCTAACCTGCAATGTGCGGGATAATTCGATTTTTATTTTCACTGGTTTATTCTGTTATGAAGACGAGGCCTGACGTTGAGTTTCGCCACTCGATGCCCGACTTTCTCTATACCTATTACTCTATAAGCGGAATACGTTTTATTTTAAATTCACGCAGTATCTAGCATATATTGCGCATGGGCAGTCGGTTCTCTACTTTCTGGTGTATTTTTGAAGCTTTGCTTTTTGAGTGACGAAACTCAGAATGGGAATCAAATTTATTGTAATTAGTGAACGAGTAAATACCTAATTTATGCAAGCACCTGCAAGCTTAAGTTTAACAACTCTTATAAATTTATGCAACGAATCCTACTCACACTTGACTCATTTAATTTCTAATTAAAATAGTTTCCCCGACCTGTATTCGAGCCTAAAACCAATGCAAGCGCAACAGTTACACGCGTTCCCACTGCGCCATAACGACGATACAAGTTTTACAGCGTAATAAAAACGTTGTCTCGCGTTACGAATGTTATTTGGTGGATTACTTACATTTGTTACAAGTCTTAGGTACATATATATCTATGAGGCCGTCTACGTATAAACGTGACGGTTGTGAGTTCGATTCCCATTTGGGGTAATGAGTTATTTTCGTTACCTTGATGTTGTATCAAAAAAGACAAAAAAGTTTAGCTAAGTTCACGCGATGTCTCGAAAATTGCGATGGAATGTGGGGAATGGAGTGTTTCAACTTTAGGTTCCCACTGCTTACTCTTCTATATTCTGAGTACAGTGTTAAGTTAGAGTTAAGAGTGCGATTGTTAACGCGACGGTTGTGGGTTCGATTCTCACTCGCGGGAATGAAATATTTAAAATCATCATTCCAGTAAAGAGGGAAAGTGGCGGTGAGTTCAGTCAAGAGTTTTACCACTATGCCACAACCACTTAACCTTGTTTTTTAAAAACACATTTTTTTAAAGTTAAGTAAGTGAGTACTATCACTTAATATGAAATGTCTCGTAAATTGGAGATTTCAGAAACGTAGTGTTTTAACACTAGGTTCTCTTTGCATAACCTATATGCGGGATAAAACGTAAAAAAAGCTACAAATAAATAAAAAAGTACTCAACCTCCTTACATTCTTTATCCCTTCAAATACAGAATTGGTAATCCCATGGAGTGCGCTATAAACAACAATATAATACGTGTTCCGTACATTTTTATNTGGGGATTCGGGGGAACAAATTATAATTTATTAATATTGACATTTCCTCACTCTGGCTCTGAGGCAAGAGCCTGACGCTGAGTTCAGCCACCCAACACGCAATATCTCACTTACTATGTTCTCTCTGTCTAACCCTTGCGGGATAATTCGATTTTTATTTTCACTGGTTTATTCTGTTATGAAGACGAGGCCTGACGTTGAGTTTCGCCACTCAATGCCCTACTTTCCTAACATCTATTACTCTATAAGCGGAATACGTTTTATTTTAAATTCACGCTGTATCTAGCATATATTGCGCATGGGCAGTCGGTTCTCTACTTTCTGGTGTATTCTTGAAGCTTTGCTTTTTGAGTGACGAAACTCAGAATGGGAATCAAATTTATTGTAATTAGTGAACGAGTAAATACCTAATTTATGCAAGCACCTGCAAGCTTAAGTTTATCAACTCTTATAAATTATACAACGAATCCTACTCACACTTGACTCATTTAATTTCTAATTATAATAGTTTCCCCGACCTGTATTCGAGCCTAAGACCAATGCAAGCGCAACAGTTACACGCGTTTCCACTGCGCCATAACGACGATACAAGTTTTACAGCGTAATAAAAACGTTGTCTCTCAATGTATTCTTATGTCAGCTGTAAACGCGTTACGAATGTTATTTGGTGGATTACTTACATTTGTTACGTGTCTTAGGCACATATACATCTATGAGGCCGTCTGCATATAAACGTGACGGTTGTGAGTTCGATTCCCATTCGGGGTAATGAGTTATTTTCGTTACCGGTGGCGGTGAGTTCAGTCAAGAGTTTTACCACTATGCCACAACCACTTAACCTTGTTTTTTAAAAACACATTTTTTTAAAGTTAAGTAAGTGAGTACTATCACTTAATATGAAATGTCTCGTAAATTGGAGATTTCAGAAACGTAGTGTTTTAACACTAGGTTCTCTTTGCATAACCTATATGCGGGATAAAACGTAAAAAAAGCTACAAATAAATAAAAAAGTACTCAACCTCCTTACATTCTTTATCCCTTCAAATACAGAATTGGTAATCCCATGGAGTGCGCTATAAACAACAATATAATACGTGTTCCGTACATTTTTATTCGCGACCCCATATGTCATAATAGCATTGAACAGTTAAATATTTCATAGTAAGCCAACTTGTCAGCTTACCGAGATTTTGTTTAAGGGATAAACTTTTGTTTGTTGAGCTTTCGAGCCCAGTAGTGGTGCAAGGGCACATGCGTGCGTGAGATTGCGTGCGACTGTAAACGTGACAGGTTGTAGGTTCGACTCCCATTTGAGGAAATAAAATATTTAATATTTGTATTTCCTCGTTCTGGTAACTAGAGAAAGCGCGACGTTGAGCTCCGCCACTTAATAATCAATGCATCCAAAATTTGGCGGAAAATGGGGAACGGAAGTATGTTAATAGGAAAGGAGTGTTTTAAAACTAGGTTCCTTCGGCATACCCGGCTATGTATGGGATATAGCGAGAAGCTAACAAAAATATTAACCCTTTTTTAAATAACTGAGATTTGTATATGAGACATCTCAAATGCTCCAAGTAACTCTGACGGCCAGTAGAGGGTCACTTCGAAACATTTACCGTGATTTAATATAGCCTATATTTATATAACCTTCCTCGAGAAATGGCCTAATCCTGCAATAGGTTCAAGATTCGCGAACTCACAAAACCAAACAGGATGCTTATTCGCAAATACCAGATAGATGTCCGTCATGGCGTAGCGCATCAGCGTCTGACGGTAAATTTGAAGTTCGATCGATGTCGGTTCGATTCTTACTCTGGAGAATGAATTTTATCTCTGATAAATACTTCAGCGTTGAGTTCCTACGCGCAACATGTAATATCTCAAAAATTTGGCGCATCATGGGGGAAAGAAATGTCTCAAGTCCCAACATTAGGTTTCTCGTGCCGCGTACTAATGAATAAGTGAATAGTAAGACGAATCGGCCTTCAGTAAATTAGCGTTACCATAATGGAAGCAAATCCGTTTACAGCTCGCGTGTACATTGAACCATTGTGGAAATCTAGATATTATTCAAAGCCTAGCTGAGCTGTCACAACAACAAAACGTTCGGAGTTGGCAAACGCCCGCTTAAACAATTACTCTGTGTAAATAAACATGGCCGGTTAAACATTGCGTGACTTTGACTACGGGCTACTTAGAAATTAGCCTTTTCAAATATAGTATAATGGTATTTTGCTTAAGTGATGGTTGTAGGTTCGATCCACATTCGGAGGAGTTAAGTATTTCATTACCCTGTTATATGGCACGGCGGGTACGGCGTGCAAATAAAAACACCAAAAAAGATGATGAGGAGGATTTTGCTAAATCATATTATTATGACAGTTCAGCTACCGCAAACTTTCCAACGAAAACTTTTAAATGTAAACTTTCCAAACATTTCTAAATTAATTCGAAAAGAAGCTCTAAGAATTCGAAAGCAACAATCGTCGAAACGGAATCTAACCAATTTTGGCAAGTTGTTACATTCAAAACGACGGCAAAGGCAATTTAATAGAATGTATTTAAGTTGGCCCATTCAAAGTACCAGAAAATCTGAAAGGAAACGCCGCTCATAAGTTGATCGGGAGCCAAAAATAATAATCTCTACCTGAAAGCTTCACAATTCACCTCTTTTGGCACGGACTCTTGGAAGTTGCCATCGTCCTGTTAAATACTGACTGTGGCCTGGGTGATGTGGAAATCTTATTTTTATTCATACATTTGTGAATTTCTTAAAAATATGGACTAATACAAAACTGAGACGATGTTTATAATGCATTTAAGATGGATTTTCTTAGGAATTAAATAGCTAGTTATAATTTTGTCTAGTTCTAAGCTTAGTTTATGTATCTTAGCAGATACTGAAGGAACAAGAAAAAATTTTTTTTTACATATCCTGGTCTAGTAAAATAAAACATCGTCTTGAGTTGCTGTTTATTTTAAAAAAATCGGCTGTCGACTGTCTTAACACTAGATTTTGCTTGCCCTGAATAGAGTAAAAAGATTAAAAAGAAAAAGAAGAAGAAAACTGATATAAAGGAGCCAGGGTGGCGCAGCGATGTCTTGACTATCGACAAAAATTGAAAAAAAAAGGAGTTTCCTAACACTACGTTCCCTCTGCCTGCTCTGCCACATGCGGCGCACTTAGGTACATCGTGTGGCTGATAAAAACGGAAACAATTCTAGGGCTTTATTCAATATTAGTATTTATCCTCACTGAAATATATCGTTCAATGGTCCAATTATGATATACAGGACGGCCCCAAATGAAAATTTATACCAGTTTACATTGTTGTTTATAGCGCACTCGTCGCGATTACAGATCCGCACGATCTAAACGTAACGTGGTATGCCTATCAAATTATTTCGTTCGGATATGTTTGGAACGAAATTGTAAAAAAAATCATTTTAGTGGACCTATTATTTTTAAGTCTTAAATATATTAAGGCCTACATGCCGTTCTCACTCTGATTACGAGACAAAACGCAGCGTTGAGTTCCTTCACTCAACACGTACGTACGTCCCAACATTAGTTAATCTCTGTCTTTTTTTAACTTTCTGTTTTCTTAGCTGTAGGCTGTAGGCAGATTGAATAAATTTTCGCTCAATATTCAAGACATTTTAGTGACAATAAATAAAGAAATGTTTTTATGAATATTTAAAGATAGATTCTTTGATATTATAAGGGATTATAAGTCTTATTAACGAGAGCGTACGGATTCTATTTTGTTGTAATCGCAATAAACTTCTTTTTTTTAGCTTTACGCTGTATCTTGCTCACAGGAGGGTAAGCAGAGGTAGCCTAGCGTTAAGACACTCCGTTCCTCATTTTCCGTCAAATTCTCGACACCAGAGCGAAAAAATGAATTATATAATATATTTAATTTCCTCGAGTGAGAATTGAACCATAACTTGTTACGTTTACAGTCACACGCTTGTACCCCACGCGTGCGCCACAACTGACCTTAAATGATATTAAATATATTGTAATGTACTTTTAAAATCTATATTTTACATTCAAGATTATTTACAAATTAATAATTATTTTTTTTGGAAACGCACGAGTAGATCATTCATTATGTTTTAATGAGGCCGGTAATCTGATAGTCATTAAGGTTTCTCTTGATAATTCTGTTTCGAGTAAGTAAATATAATGTTAATTGTACATTCGTTATTATTTATTTTAATTATACTTATTTAAATGCTAAAGTAGCTTGAGATAGAGAACATGTAGACATATACGTAAAACTACAAATGCTTAATGTTTTAATGACTGAGGCCGTCGTGATAGTTAAATTTCCACTCGGGAGAACTTAAATTTCTTCGTTCTGGTGACAAGACAAAGCGCGGCTTTAAATTCCGACTCTCAATTAATATTTTGCGTGAGGACCAGAGTGTTTCAACATTAGATATTTGAAGTTACCCGGCAAGGAAAAAGTTATAGACGTATTCTAAAATATAAGAAAAGATTTCGTTCGTAATAAATTCTATGTCCATAAATTTCTACCTTCCAGTCAAGTTTTCTGTATAAATAAGTATTTATTTAGAAGAGAGACACTAATGAGCTTTTACGTTAGTTTAAGACTTTTAAGTAAGCTGTGGACTAAATAATGAACTTTTTATGCAAAATTATTAAAATAGTTATTTAAATACATTGATATATGATTGTTTTGCTTTAAGCTCTATCCTGCACATAGCACGGTAAGCAGGTAGGAAGGGTGGAGAGAACTTGGAAACGTAGTGTTAAGACACTCCGTTGCTATTCAGACACATTTGTTCCCCTGTTTCCGCCGATTGAAGAGACATTCCGTGTTAAGTGGCAAAACGCAACGTCGCGTCGCCGTAATAAAAAATAACATCCCCGAGCTACAATCGAACTCACAACCCTCGCGTTTACAGTCAACCTCTGTCTCACTCCATAAACATATGCAATTATATCTAAACTAAAAAAATACCACATTTTCACATGCCTTCACAAAATTAAAATACAGGAGCTTAATCTTTTCACGAAACGTGTTTTGTCGCGGCGCGGCGCCCGGAAAATTTTGGCAGACCGGATAACGGCCAATCTCGCGATACTATTACGCTGCGCGATCTACATGAGGCAAACTGAATTAAACGACTGTTGTGGATGTACGAGTACGTTTGTGTGTCGTGTACACAAAGTGTGTTGTTTACACAACTTTTGTGCTAACATATTACTGGGTGCATGTTTTGAATGTGAATGTGTTGGGTGTGTGGGTGTTTTTCAGTTTTTCACGGTTTTTCATGTATAGCTGGGTAAGTAGAGATAGTAAGAGATAGTATTGAGACACTCCGTTTCTCATTTCTTGTTCGAATTTTCGAAATATTTCGAAATATTGCGGAACGCAAGGACGCGCTTCGTTATAGAAAGCTGCGACTGGTCAGGAGTTCTGTTGAGAAGATCTATTGTAAAAAAATTAACTATATTTACTGAAGAAAAGAAATAATGCCTAATCATCAATTACCAAATATTCATGAGCTATTACCTCTTGAGTATACTTTATACAATAAAAAAAATATTAAAATTAAACTATTCAGTATAAAAAGTCAAGTTCAACAACAAAACAAAAATTTCGTGTGGAATTGAAAACTTATTCCAGTTAATAAAAACGAATGTTATCTACATTACTACTAGTATAACAATAAAAGAATTTTTATTATCACCAAAAGCAATTGATAAGAAAGAGGCAGGCATTCCACTGAATCGTCGACTTGTCATAATGCCACGTTTTCGAGTAAAAAGTGCCACTTTACAGCAATTCCGCTAATAGCAGTTTAAACTTCGACAAAGAGTTCGTTGCATTAGGTTTTGTGGTAGTCTATTTTGTAAGCGTTTGATAATTTAATTATCTTTTATAGTTTTACGCTGTATCCCGCATATATCGGCGTAAGTGAGGGGAGCCTGGGAACCTAGACTGCTAGACAGTTCCTTCCCATCATCACACTTGCGTTCCACACTTGTCGCGTTTACAATCGCACGATTGTGCCTCGAGCACGGTTCTCCGCTACGCTCCTCAAATTTACTTATTTTTAGACAAAACGAAAACTTGTAAATAATATTTACAAATAGGTCAGCATCTTTGATTTAATAGTTGATAGTAAGATGTATTTTTTAAATACATATATTTTGTATATATTTGAATTATACTTTTTTTTGTATTTTCTCAAAATAGAATCAAATATTTATGCTTTAAATATAAAAATATGGCACTGCACGTATAAAAAGGTTGATGATAGTGACAGACGAGGCGAAAGAGACAGACCGTAGCGTTTGGCGCTCCGTTCTCTCCTAGTTACCTGACCATTGATATAGGGTGAAGCCAAAGCTTTACGTAAGTAAAATATACATATCGAGTAATTCCATAATAGTATTCCCCTTTCGGAATGCTTGCCTCACAAAAGTTACGTACTAAGTTTTTGTGACAAGCTAACTCGGTAACAGCGAGCTCCGCCGACAGAGCCGACACTTGTAACGCGTTCGAATGCAGCCACGTTTATTATTAACAGAAGTTTGCGGGTTTACGCCCGCTAAGACTTTAAATATACTTGCAAGTTTCAATTAATGTTAATATCAACTTAATGAGGCCAGACGAGGCGGTGCATGTGTTTGCCTCTCTCTCTCTCTCTCTCTCTCTCTAGCGAAGCGTGAAGCTGAAAAAAGAAAGTTTCTCTTTACGTTCTCTCAGACCGCTTTTCACGGAATTCTGAAGTATGTAAATCTATGTATAATTTTAACTAAGTGTAGAAGTCACTCATTTATTCAAGAGCGTGAAACATCGATAAAGCGTAGCACAATTTGAATATCTAAATTGGTCACCCGAAGTTCGATCGTTACTGGCTCTTACCTGTTAATTTTTTCTTCGTAATACTTTGTTATTTATCGACGATGCGTGACTCGACGCTTGAGATGTGCAAGTAACGTGTAAACTAGCTAACCTTTAAGTTTTTTTTGCGATATAGATCCAGGGAAATATTCCACGCTTCACGGTGTATCCCGCATATTGCGGGGTAGGCATAGAACTCCCAATATTTCAGACATTGTATATTAAGTCGAGAAAATAAAAATAATTATTTCCCCCGATTGGAAGTTGAACCCAAAGTCTCCCCCTGTTTGCAATCAGTTGCTGTGCCGCTCTTATACAGTGTTTTATTATAAGTCATATAATTTTATATAAAACTATTTATATAAAGCTTCTCTACAATATAAAGCAAGAATTCAAGTACGAAAACAGGTACTTTGTGATTTATCGACCCGTGAGATCCTCTAAGCCGCGTTAGGTGCAAAGATATTAAGGCTCTTAAGGGAATTCCTTGTATATGGACTTTGTTGCAGGTTCAAATATTTGTTTGTATATATTTGAGACACAGACATATTTTTGACAGGATGGAGGTCGCCGTGGCGCAGCGGCACTGTTTTTGACTGTGAACGAGACTGTTATGGTTTCCATTCCATTCCAGAGTATAAATCGTTTAAATTTCCTTGCTCTGGTAAGAAGATAAAGCGCCGCGTTGAGTCCCGCTACTCAAGACTCAACAGCGTGCTTTATCTTGTTACCAGAGCAAAGAAATGAAGATTTTAAATAATTTATATTTCCCTTGTAATCCAACCTAAAACTCTTTTTTTACTACATGACTGATAGGCAACACACAACTGGAACTGCACGGGTTAGAATGCTAAAATTTAGTACTAATATAGAATTTCTCTAAATTCGTACAGAATTGGAAGATTGGAAAAAGAACAAAATTTTACATTTTAGGGTCATGAACTCCGGACACTCCACTCCGGCACTAGTGTTGTTACGGCCACTAGTTTCTCATAAGAAAGTTACTCTATCAAACCGATATTAGTCCTAAACACAAATTATGCAATTAATAGGGCACGGAAACGGTGTAATTTTACAGCTGGCTGTTACGCCAGATTTTATTCGCGTTTTACGACTGCGCCGCTGAACGACTTCATTCTAGTACTCATAATGGCTATTTGCATTCATGTTTCAATGTTTAGGGTCGTCTGAGAAATGTTATTTTGTGTAATGATATTGATATGACTGCAAGGTAGGTTGTGGATTTGATTTCGAGTTGGTGAATATTTTTTTAGCTTTACATTGTACTCCATATATAGCAGTGTATATATTGTTAAGACACTCCGTTCTCTACTTTCCGCTTCAATTTTTAACTTGCTTGTTGAGTGACGTGAGTAGTGTTTTAAGATTAAGTTCACCTTGCCTACCCCGCTATATTCAATTTCAGCATACAGATATAATTTATATTTTATCAATTTAACTAAGCTGTTCGTATACAAAGATAGATTTAGTAGAGTTTCATATAGAGCCAGCCAACTTAGTTTCATATAAGTCATGAAACCGAAACAGTGTTACGTAATATTAATTAGCTAGAATCACAAAGACACGCTCATGTTTACAATCTACGTTAGCAAATATACTACGCTACTACTATAATAAGTTACATGAATACTGTAATCAACTGTAAATTCACCTGAAATACTTAAAAAATACTATTATAATGGCCTGTGCCCAGAAATGGACATAGGCTGATGAGGATGATGGTGATGGTGATGGTAATGATTGTAATTGCAGTATGTCAAATTGTATAAAATAGTTCTACATAGTTTGGATTACATTCAAAACATTTTGAACTTTTGAACAAATCGAAATAGCAAAAATAGTTTTGTATGATAAATGAGACATTCTAGGTTCATCGAAACAATTAACATGATATAATAGTTTAATAGCCTTCCTCGATAAATGTATTATTTAATACAAAAATATTTTTATATCTTTTTCAGATCAGTAGTTCTTAAGATTAAAATTCCATTAATGCAGTATAAATATCAAAATAAACAACATACTATACAAGAACCGAAGTTTCCCATAAAATTACTTTGTAGAAGCAATATTACAATCTTCTTTACGTTAGCGCAGTGTAGCTTGTGCGTGATTCAAGTAATACAAAGTAAGCTGAACGATAACTTCCAAAGGAAATGCCTATCGATTATATCTATCCATAGATTATTACAATAAATATAACACGTTTAGTTACAAATTGTTGTATTTTGTAAGGTTTTATCACTGATAGGAGTTGTCGCAACTGGTACGGCTGAGGTATTTTTGGCTTAGTATTGACCTGAATAACTAGTCATTACCCTCCACTTTGTTTGCAAGGACTTAAGACGTAAATTGGTAAAATTTAGTTTTTTTCCGTTTTGAGTATCCCTTCTTAGTGTTCCCCTACACTTCCTAACCTAGTTACGTGTCAATGGAAATATCAACTTTCCAAGTCAGCTGTTTCGTCTGTGCGTTGTCTGTTAGTCTGTCTCTTTAAATATTTACCTGATACATCTAGATCTTTAGCGTCATAAAGGGGTTGAAATATCTTTTTTCGGTCGTGTTCAAAAAACAATTATAAAACCACAAAAAAAACTTAATGTAATTTATCTATTAAGTATAGTTTTAAAATTATATATTAAAAAGACATTACGGCATATCAAATGCCTTTTGGCTAATGTGGTACCTACTTCCTGGGGCCGGCGTCACAAAATTTGGCAGTGGAACATGATTTACTTTGGCTTATAAACGTATTCCAACTACAGTCACCGACTAATGGATTTTGAGTTCAACATTAACAAAAACGTGGATTTTATTTCTATTTTGTGTCATTTTAAATAATTATGTTGAATTACTTAAGTAACTTTCTTAATGAGCTGTCTTTGACTGTACACGAGAGGTCTTGGCCTCGAGCAAATGATTACATTTACATTGTGTTTATTTTATCGGGCTGGTAAAATAAATATTGGATTTTAGATCATAGCGCTTCTGTCAGGTCAAACACACAATTACTTTTTTGTTGTTACTGTTTATGTTCTTTGATTAAGGCGTTGCGAACGTGCTGTAAATATTTCCTCACGCTGTAGCTCGCTTATATCAGAGTAGGTAGAAGGAACCTAGCAGTGTCACTCAGTTCAAACGCTGTGGTGCTTTATAGGGTCTTAATATATAAATAAAATTTATTTATTCTATATTAAATAAATTCAAAGTTATTGTAGGATTAAAAATAGCTTACATAGCTACTCCGTTTCCTGTTTCCTTTTATGTGGGGCTTGAACTTGCCTTGCTTTGCTACCGCGTGTCTAAATTTCAGAACTTATAAAGTTTTAATAAGGTATCATACATATATCTACATATACATACATATATATATATAATATGAAAATTTTGGTACTGACAGGTCTTATGAATCTCGAACGACATGAGATTGCGGTGATAAAATAAAATTTTGAATTTAATAAAATGCAAATAGCGTGTCTTGCTTACTGTATGGTGGAAGAATTTCGTCTCTATGATGTACTACGACGTGACGTCGTTTTCAAATTTAATACTCAAATAACGTTCAAAATATAAATATGCTAATATAATTTATATGAAAAGTTTTAAAAAATGTTATAAATTGGTAATTGATATGTAAAGTGCTAATAGTTATAATTAACATTATAAAGATTTTGAATTCATGTGATATATGAATGTTATTATTATAATTTAATTGTTAATTGAAGTTCACATTTTAATTTTTTTTGCCGTATAGTAATAGGTGTTAGATATACAGAAAGAAGAAGAAGGGTTTTATACAATTATTGAATAGTGGAACTCAACACGCGATAGTTCCATGGAAAAATGAGAATAACAACAAAAGTGTCTTAATGGGAACGTAGTATTTTAACACTAGGTTTCCAGGTTTCCATTGCCTACCCTTTTATGTGAAGGGTACAGCTTGAAACTAAAAAAATAACCGTCCTAAAGACGCCGCCCTTTTACACAAGGGTGTAGAATTTATAATAATTCAATTATAACCATTCCTAAGAGGTAAGTTCGAACCAACAACCGCCGTGCTAACTGTCAGACGTTGCAATGCTCCACCACGATAGCCTCGAAGAACTGAGCTGAGCTACAAAAATATTAAAGAAACTATTGGGAAGTATTTTCTTTTAAATTACATAACAATAAGAACATTTTTTTAAAAATTCTATACACGTAAATAAACTATATCCATTAAGTTTATAATGATTTGTTTTAATTCTACCATTAAATGCTACGTACATTAAGAGATTCGTAGCAATTCAGTAGCTACGGAATCGTAGCTTCAGGCTACGAAACAGCTGCAGCAAATATTTTTAAGATATTTAGATATTATTTTTACTATTCATTTATTTTTAGCTTCAGGCATTCCCCGTTGCTAAAATTAATATACTCTGTTCTGTACCTCTAAATACATAGAATGACGGAACTTAACGCCGCATGCTACAGCAAACAGCAAGATAATAAATCTAAGACCCAGATTCTAATATTATTATAGGCAGGTGTTGTTCAAAAAGTTTTTGGACAATATATTACTATGACTAATAATAGTAATATATTTTAGGCATGACGAAAACATTCGTGAGTCACAGCACGATGTACGGCGAATCGTTGGCATCTCTCCATTACTTATGGAATAATAATACGAACTTTCATACTTTTCTATAATATTTATTCCTATTATGATGCGAAATTGTTTATGACTTCTGATGATTTTGTATAAAGTATAAGACGAATAATATTTATATTTATATGGGAAACAGCGTCAGCGGGGAATCCCACAACATGTCGCACTTACAGCCCTACATTTGTCTCTCTGCGCTACGACTGGATAAGACTATAGATTCCCTGATTTGAACCGGCACCTCTCAGAAACCGTTAAAGTGCACTGACTAGGCCATACGTTCTCATCAAGCAACGTCAAAACTTTAATACGCTTGTAACAACTTATTTACGTCGTTAGGATCTCTGTCACGCAGGAACAAATTTACTTATTTTCAAATATAAAAAAGAACTGCTAATAAATATTATAAAACTTTAATAAACCTCACATACATGTACCTATTGTAAAATTTGAAAAATTTCAATGAGAAAAAGTTTTCAAACATTGTTCGGTTCAAAGAAAGGCAATAACTCATCTACTTTAAACCGTATACATCTGTTCGCGGGGCAATAGAGTATGCATTTGTCATAGCGACGCGTCCAATCGATATATTTGAAAATAGTGGTAAA
>JAKRZM010001210.1:241436-264482 GCA_036379175.1 Heliconius cydno galanthus
CACACACACACACACACACACACACACACACACACACACACACACACACACAAACACACATACACACCATATCATTTCTTTTTACATAAAGAAAATAATATTTTTTACATATATATTTTTACTTTCTCTTCACTAAAAAAGAAATGTATATTTATAATGCTATTCAACTCAGCAAAATTATAAATTTTCGGTTTGTATAATATCTCTCTTAAACTTAACACCAGACTCACTTCCCCCTAAAATACAGGTTTGTTCCTAGCTTAGGGGGTAGGGAACCATTTTATACTGTGTAACTTGTACAAGCCTCTCTCATGTAACGCTTTGTTGTTTACGTTGTTACTTTCATTTGTGGAAATAAAGATTTATTATTATTATTATTATTATTATAAAATGGAGTATCTTCCTTGGTATATGCTAGAATATGAAGTTTAAGAAAAAAATATTTTTATTTCCACCATGTAACAGAGCGTAGTAACTTTATAATATGCATAAAAGCTGTGCCAACCATAGTATTAGAAGGTACCAACATTCAGAAGTTTTATAAAAATCGTCTTTATAATTGCTCAGAGACTAAAAAGATGTGCCAGATCGTTACTTATTCAAATGCAATTTTTTAAACTTTAATTAAAATGCCAACTTTCATATTTTAACTTTGAAAGTACCGCATCCCTCGACTCTCATACTTAAGGGATCTATGTATAAAAGATTAGAAGCATATTTTTAAGTTTTTTAATTAAAGTGTTAAATATATAATTGAGTTTAAGGCTTAAAGTTAAAGTTCGTTTTAATTAGTTAGTTTGTTATATAGCTTTAACCTGCGATTTCGAATCCGTGGACAAATGGAGATAAGTGAGAATTGTATAACACGTGAAATATTTAGACTTTCGTGGTGCAGTGGCACAGAGTTTGACCGTGAAGGGCATGATTGTGGGTCCCGATCCTGGGAAATTTATTATTTTTATTTTCCTTCTCTAATAAGAAGACGTCGAGTTCTAACACTCAACGCGCAATATATCGAAAATTGGTGCATGGGGAACGAAATATGTTAACACTAGGTTCCCTCTGCGAACTTTCGATATTTTCTTAAATTTCCGTTTTTTTTTAATTTTAATACATTTCAGTGACTTAATGGCGTTCACGCTATCTTCCACGTTTTCCGGAATCCGTTGAACCGCGAGTAATTCTATAACTAATGCTGATCACTAAGCAAGTCTATTAAGCCCAATAAATTCATACCTAATTTCACTTTCCATTATAACCTAATGCGACCATTAAAAGCGAATCCGATAATGATTTCCTCTATAATAGGATTATTTTAGATAGAAAGTAGCTTAGTTAGGATTTTGTGATTTATTATGATTTCACAAACAAATGTTTCATTTAATATTTTTAGTATTTATTTTCATCATTTAGTTTTTTAGGCTTATGCCGTATCCCACACACGTATTAATCTAAGCAAAGGAAACCGTGGGAACCTGGGACTGGTCAGTTCAAATTAAGTCACTTCCGTTCCCAAATTTTCTAATTATAATTCCGCCCAATTCTGGTGATATTGGACTAAAGCGTGGCGGAACTTAATGCCACGCTTTAGCCTGAATTCTTTATGTTTCATTACGCAATAAATAGAAATACATTTACTTTAACTATCCAAAAACAATGATATACATGTTACGTAACCCACTCATCTCTTAAGAAGACCTAAGCATATACAATTCTACATTGAAGTTCAGACAGACTTATTTGACAGCGCTTATTGTTCATATACGGAATAAAATATCTTTAAAATATTCTATTAAAAATTTCGCGCATCTTCTACATACAATATAACAGAGGAAATAGATTGTCCGTCGTGGCGACACGGAAAATCAGGTGAAAATCAGGGGACACATGCCACCGTTGTGGTTTCGATCCCCATTTCGGGAAAATTCATCATTTTTATTTAATAGCTCTGAAGGGCCACAATTAGATAAAGCGCGGCGGTGAATTACGCGACTCATCAGTCATCACACAATATCTCAAAAACGAGATGAACGATAGAAAATGGAGTGTCTTTACACTAGGTTCCCTGTGCCTACTCTGCTTATGCAACACAAACATAGAATAAACAAGACACTTTTAATTTTTCTTTTCAGTGCTCCCCAAAGACCATTCATGGCAACGTCTGTGGGTTGTCTGTCAGTCAGTAACTGTAGAATTCTATATATGTATGTAGGTATCTATATAGGTAAATATATAGTGTATGTATTAAGCATTTCAGGTCGCGGGAAGCCAACGCCGGAACAATCTTGAGCCAAGTTTTGATGTTAACTAATTACTAATTTCATCCAACATGCAGTGTTTGAAGAACTGATGGTTGTAGTTAGTTCCATTAACTATGAAGTTTTGTATGATGTATTTTCTTAGTACTCTTCTATTTATTACATTTTTTATAATGTTACAGTTAGTTAAATTTCAGGTGTTGCTCTGGCACAGGGACTTGACTGGAAATTCGATGATTGTGGGCTCCATTCCCATTCATGGGAATGATTTATTTTCTTTGTCCTGGTAGTAACAGAAAGCGCGGCGTTGAAATTTAATATACTTGATACAGCGTTAAGCTGAAAAAAAAACTTTTATTACATTTCTGATTATAATATTTATTAAAAAAAATTGAAATTGTAGGTACATAAAGCAGGGACACAAGCGTGCGACTGTAAACGCCACGGTTGTGGATTCGATTTCCAGCTGGGAGTATGAAATATTTAATATTTTCATTATCTCGATTTGGTATCAAGGCAAAGCGCGGAGTTATGTTTTGCCACTCTATATGCAAAACTCCTGAAAATTCATCAGAAAGCTTAATGGGAACGGAGAGTGTTTAATAATAAGTTCCTTGGTGTCCTCTCTCTATTGAAAATAAAAAGAACTTATTAAACGTATTTTACGGTCTCGTGTGGCAAAACTATAGAATAGGAAACGTTCAGTCCTAGAAAGCTAAAATTAGAGCAAAAAAATTCCAAGCAGGTATAAGAAAAGTAAAATATTGTGATATTGACGCATATAACTGCCAACATTTACATAAATTTTCGTTCTGTTTCCTTTTTTTGGATTTTTTTGTGATTTTATTACAATAGAGTACAATTATTAAGATTTTATCAAACTACTGTAACATATTTCTTGGGTCGATAAATAAAGTAAGTACACATGATATAAAAGTATCTGGCTTTGTCATAGAAGTCAGTCGTTGCGTAAGGACGCAAGCGTGCGAATATAAACGTGCCAGTGTGGTGGTTCGATTCTCAGTTTAAGAAATTAAATGTTTAATATTTTCATTTCCTCGCTCTGGTAACGCAGCGGTGAGTTCGCTACTCAACATACGAGTACAATGCTTCGAAATTCCAGCGGAACGTAGGAACAGAACAGTGTATGCACTAACACTAGTTTCCTAGGTTCCCTCTAGTTAGTTATCACTATAACTAAAACTAACGTAAAACTATAACTTACTAAAAGTTACTTGTTTATTTTTTAACACCTAACCTTCAAATAAAACAGCAGCCTATAAGTCTCTAGTCTACACGTGTTGGCACTGCTTTGCTTAAACTATTTACATTTTACATCTTTTGACCTTGCATTAAAAATTGTAGAAAATAAAATCTCATATACTGATTCATAGAAGTCTAGTTTACTATATGTTTTTCAAAATAAATCTAAATCTAGCCTAATCTACCTTCACGCTGTATCCCTAGCGGTGTAGTCAGAGAGAACGGAGTGCCAAAGCTATCGTCTCTGCATACCTCTATCGCCTCGTCCACTGTCATCAACCTATTCATTCATACCCTCCGGGGGTCCTTGTGCTTTTTACATGACCTGCCTCCATCCAGTATGTTTGATGCTGTGCGTTCGAAGGTCAACCGAGGTCTCCCCAATTCTATTCAATTTGTCATCATTCGTCATCTTCTTTTTCTAGAAATATTAAGTCGGGGGAAAAGTATTTTCGTATTGTTCATACAAAGGAACTCTCTCGGGAACGTAGTCTTAAAACACTCCGTTTCCCAGTTTTTGTTGAATGGTTGGGGCGTCTTGAATAGCTTCGTTACCAGAGCGAGGACATTAAAATATGAAATATTTCAGTACCCCCAGTGGAGATCAAACCCACAACCGTCGCAGTATACACCACATATATTCACATGACTAAATTTAAATTAAACTAGTACTACTAGATATCAATACCGTCGCGTTCCGGCAGAGTGCAGCCTCGCCGGCAGTTATTGGGGGAGCTTGCCAAGAAGTCGGCCTAAACGCTATCTCGGGACACCTCTACAGGAATTATTCAAACCGGATTACGTATTGAAATAGATTTTATCTAGTCACATGTGCTTAAGTCAACTGAAATGTTTTTTATTTGTTAAAAGAATGTTATCAGTTTTGTAAGCATGTACCTACATTTGAAATTACTGATATTAGCTAATAGAGTATGGTTATCTATTTAGGCTTCAAAATAAGTAAAATAATTGTTTGTCTACAAATAGGAAATTAAATTGATGAATTATTGAATCAAACACCACAAACTTCAATAGAATATGTAACCTTGTACACATTTTAGGATACATTTATGATTGATGATGATTGAAAGCTATGTACGGAATACAGCGTGAAGTCAAAAATGAGATTTATGAACTACATAGATTTTTGTCAACAGAGTTTATGAGTAAGTAAGTTTGACAAATCCATCACAGCGCGGTTAACACGTGTTCTTGGAAAAAAATATATTTATAATTCATATAAATAATTGGAGTAGTTTAAGGAAACAACTACGATATTGGATTAGACAACCATCCAGATCGTAATATTTTTATGTAGGCAAGTAAAGAATGGAGATATGAGTGGATTGTCTCTGGAGAATTTATCTCAAATATACACGAGAGAGAGACATTAGATAAAAAAAATATAACACACCATCATCAAAGTGATGTATCTATAAAATAAAAAGTATAAAAAGAAATAAGCATCATATTGAAAATGCATTGTTTCACCAAGCAGAAACTCCACAGATGAATTTCCAAATGCGAATTTGCAATAAATGAGCGTCTCGGGGCACTCCGCTTAATCTCGGTGGAATTATTCATGGCCGCCATGGCCGTAGCGGGTGACACTCTAATGGCTTCGTCTAGGATACTTCACGCGTTCGAGCTGAGTGCTGGTTTTGGTTGCAATCGATCATTGAATCCTGGGTTTGGTTATGATGAATTGAGAAGAAGGTGGGGAGCGGACTGTTTTGACTGTATGTTTCCACCAGCTCATTATTGTGCTTTATGTAGGATACGGGGTGAAATTAAACAAGAATATACAATCTGTTTTTTTCTTTTCAATATGTTTCAGCGTACCTGAAGAAACATAAAAAATATTCAGAATATTACAAAAAATATATATTGAAAGTTTAAGTGTATGCTAAAGCATTTTAGGTAGAATCGATCTACATTTCAATTCAACTACTAGAATCACGTAAACTCCATTCGTCTGTAACCCAAAAAACGTATGTATCACACATGTGGCGTGGCTCCTAGAAATATAAATTGATAAAATTCAAGCAAAATACCTCAGATGGAAGACCTAGCAACAATGTAAGCTAGCTTATAAATAAAACTGTGACCTATTTATCATATCAGCAAGGAAAATTTTATAATAGAAAGAAAACTTGTTGAGACCGTCGGGGCGTAAGGGCACAGGCGTGTGGCTGTAAACGCGACGGTTGTGGGTTCGATCCCCACTCGGGGGAGTCAAATATTTAATATTTTTATCTGGTAAAGAGGTAAAATGCGGTTGAGTTCTGCCACTCAAAACGCCTCAAGAAGAAGAAGAAGAAATGTCTCAAGAATTCGGTGAAAAGTGTGGAATGGTGTGTCTTAGCGTAGAACGGAATATCTTAAGACTAGGTTTCCAGGTTGCTCTTGCCGTCTGTCGAGCGACACAGGGTCTAACTGAAAACGTGATGGTTGCGGTATCGGGTACCACGCGGGGGAATTAAAATTGGGCAGAAATTGCCGAAGTTACAGCGTGAAGCTATAGAACAAATGTATAGCATATACAAGTAAGTACACATAACGTAAGAAGTAAAAAGTATTTCGCTTTGTTTAAATTCTACCAGTGTCTATCAGATAAACAGCAGCCAGTAAATTAAATTCCGAAATCAAGCTGGACTTAAACCACGATCCGTAAGTTGTAGCCACTCTTACGACATTGTTTCGCTAGGATCTCTTATGGTTTGTGTAGACTGGAGATTTTTTATTGAATTATATATTTTTTATTCTCACGCTGCTATTTCTCGCATATGCATTAGGTGAGACCCCGAACACGGGATCATCATGAAAGTGTATCTACTATCTATATACGGCTTACTTGTGAACGGGAATCTCCCGTGTAGGTAAAAATAGGATTAATTTTACGTCCGTCTGTCCTTCTGTTAAGATTATCACAATTTTTCCCGAGATCNTAAATTGATAAAATTCAAGCAAAATACCTCAGATGGAAGACCTAGCAACAATGTAAGCTAGCTTATAAATAAAACTGTGACCTATTTATCATATCAGCAAGGAAAATTTTATAATAGAAAGAAAACTTGTTGATGCCGTCGGGGCGTAAAGGCACAGGCGTGTGGCTGTAAACGCGACGGTTGTGGGTTCGATGCCCACTCGGGGGAGTCAAATATTTAATATTTTTGTCTTTTCGCTCTGGTAAAGAGGTAAAATGCGGTTGAGTTCTGCCACTCAAAACGCAATGTCTCAAGAATTCGGAAGATTTCATTCGCAATGTCTCAAGAGGATTGTGGAATGGTGTCTTAACGTAGAACGGAATATCTTAAGACTAGGTTTCCAGGTTGCCCTTGCCGTCTGTCGGGCGACACAGGGTCTAACTGAAAACGTGATGGTTGCGATATCGAGTACCACGCGGGGGAATTAAAATTGGACAGAAATTGCCGAAGTAACAGCGCTCTAGAACAAATGTATATCGTATACAAGTAAGTACATAAAACGTAAGAAGTAAAAAGTATTTCGCTTTGTTTAAATTCTACCAATGTCTATCAGATAAACAGCAGCCAGTAAATTAAATTCCGAAATCAAGCTGGACTTAAACCACGATCCGTAAGTTGTAGCCACTCTTACGACATTGTTTCGCTAGGATCTCTTATGGTTTGTGTAGACTGGAGATTTTTTATTGAATTATATATTTTTTATTCTCACGCTGCTATTTCTCGCATATGCATTAGGTGAGACCCCGAACACGGGATCATCATGAAAGTGTATCTACTATCTATATACGGCTTACTTGTGAACGGGAATCTCCCGTGTAGGTAAAAATAGGATTAATTTTACGTCCGTCTGTCCTTCTGTTAAGATTATCACAATTTTTCCCGAGATCGCGTGAAGGTGTTTCATTTTATACACTATGGCTCAAAAGTTGAGAGGAAACGGGCTTTCTTTGCCCCTACATGGGATGTTGCTAAAAAAAGTAAAACAAATAATTATACATTTTAAACTGATGTCTGCAGTAACCGTTATTGGGTGCCTTTGCCAAAATTTCTGCCTAGCTATCTAGGCGGGCCACTCGCCGCGATTTATAACGAAACTTACAAGCCTACCTGAATTCAACCAGCACATATTGTATTACCTTATATCGTGTTTATGTAAAATAAAAAAGTATTTTAAGCGCATTTCGTAATAGCCAATTGATTTTTTTTTCGCTACTTTGTGGAATTAAACTTTTTCTAAAATGAAAATCAGCTTCACGTTTTTATCAATAGAGTGTCAAGAAGATTTTTTGAGATATTGTGTGTCGATTAGAGGAACTCGAAGACGCTTTGTCTACGATAGCGAGAAATAAGAATAATTTCACAATATTCATTTTCTCCAATGGGGGTCGAAACAACATTAATTGTATCAACACACAAAGGCTGATCTACTGCGTCACGACGGCTTCAAACTTAATATTCTTCTTTGATTTAATAGGAACGGATTGTCCTAACTTCTATGTTCCCAGGTTCCCTCTGCCTACCTACTTAGGGCGGTACACAGCGTGAAGTCAAAAAAAATAAGTTTTAGGTACTTGGTTCTTTCCCCGCTCGGGTAACATGACAAAGTGCGGCGTTAAGTTGTAATTATCAACACGACAACAGTCGTACGCTTGTGCCCCTGCACCACGAATGGCTTCAAAAAGAAATACGCTAGTTATATGAAATCTACATACAAACACATTTAGGCCTAACTATCGGAACGAACTTACGGATAGTATGTGACTAGCGAACTCAATAAAGTTGAGTCAGTTTCCAACGTTCACGTGTCAAAGGAATTTCCAACTTTGCAAGTTTGGCAAAATGGCCCCAAAATATACCTATCCATTTATGCCTTTATGGCAGAATTCGAATTAGAATAGTGACTTCGTTTTTCTATCTATTCTATTACATAATACATGTATCCCTTCTTACTGATGCTATCGTCATATAGTTTGGAAGAGTAATTTTTTTGTTGTTAACATATACCTATATATTTTTTCATGATTACTTTGTATACAGTATAAGACATTTAGGATATATAAAATAGTTTAACTGTCAGTGCTCTCGTTTATTTTTCAGAATTATTAATAAAACAATATTTTATTTAACTTATAGCGGCGTTCAGTTCCGTCACTCGACACTCAATGTAAGAATTCCGCGGAAAGTGAGGAATGGAATTGTTTTAATGGTGGATAAAGTGTTACACTATATTTCCAGATTCCTTCTGCCTTACCTTGCTATGTGCGGGATACAGCGTGAAGAAAAAAATTATATAACAAATCTGTAATTGTTGTTTGATCACATTGAGAAAATAGCAGCAAAACCATAATACGAGAAAAGGTGACAAAATAGAAGAACATCGATTGCCTTTTGAAAACAGTATGTATGATACTAAAGGAGGGTCACGAAAATTATTATGACCCTGGCTATAAAAAAGTTTAGTTTAGATTTCAATAGATGACCTGAAGTTCTCTGTCTCAAATGATTTTAAACACAACAGAGAGAAAAAAGTCAAGATAAAGCCAGGGTATACAAGTAGTACATATAATATAAAGGTACGTCAGTAACCGTCGTACATAAACAGCCGGCGCCGTCTTTACGAGATGCGTGGCGCCGACGGGTATTTAATAATTGGATTTGTTTAATTGCTTACTCTAATGTTTGAACACGACACGCCTTGCCAAGATCTTTCATTTCCATAAATTTTAACATGTTATTGTGAGGCCTGGGCTAGTTATGAGGTCAAAGTTCTAATCTAATATAATCGGATATTATGAAACTTACGACTTTATTTCATGGAACTTGCTAATCTCAAGAAATACTGGTTCGAATTGAAAAAAACCGCTGTGTAGAAGATAGTCCAGAATATAGTCCTTCGAGATAGGCTAGGCAGATAGGGGCAAGATATTATATTAGGCTAATAGAGTGGTGTCCGAGCCCGCAACTATTATGTTACAAACGCCGCCATACTGCACTTTGATAGCCTTTGTGAAAATATTAGTTTTATTTAATAAATCAATTTCCGAAGTTTCAAACTAAAAACACAACAACCGTCCCTTTTCAGAGGAACTTCTAAACCAAAAGCAAGAGTAAAGTTTCATGGGAAGGTTGACTGACAGTTTTTGTAATATGTTATGAATAAATAACGTTGTAAGGCAGTTGAAATTAGTTTGGCTGACACTGCTGTCTTGTGCGATTACTCTTTTCAGTTTTTTAGCTTTACGCTGTATCCTGCAAATAGCAGGGTTGCCAGAGGGACCCTGGGAACCTAGGGTTAAGACACTTCGTTCACATGAGGCATTGCGTGTTAAGTGACAGAACTCAACGTCGCATTTTGCCTCTATTAAATAATTATTTTTAAGTATTTCCTTGAGTGTGAATCATACCCAGCCTATGCCTGCCGCGGTTACATTTGCACGGTAATCCTCGTTGTACTACGACAATATAAGGTAATATTAATAGGAGGCGAGTATAGAAATTTTCTTTTCTTGTATTTCCCTCGAATTCGGATAATTGTTTTTAAGGGTTGAAAGTCTTACTCAATCTACTGCACTTTGCACGTCTTTAATATTCTCGGTGGTTAGTCCATTGGCTCTCATGTCCTGCGTCACTACATCCAAACAACGCTTCCTTGGACGTCCGTCTCCATGGACGGACATGCCAAGGCACTTCCACTCGACTTAGTGTCTAGACCGGCGTGCAACGTGGCTATATAATCTCAGGCGACGCTCTTGAAGCTTATCCGCTACCTTTAGGACCCCAAGACTGCCACGAATAAAGCTCCTGAGTGTGCCGAGATTGTGTTAGCTAGCATTCGCTGCCGAATAAAAGGACCGGTCGGATGATGCTCTTGTATATCAGTCCCCAGAGGTTAGGCGGTGTTCTACCATCCCAGACCACCTCTACCAGCACCAGTGACCTCTAGCACTTATCCGAACTTGGACGTCATGATCGATGCCTCCCGACTCGTGCATGGCGAATCCAATGTACCTGAACTTTTCGACTTTTCTTTTTTATTTTTTCTTTTATAATTAGAAAAATGATACGATCTCCATTTTTATCCTAATTTTAAAAACACTGCGCGTTGGGCTGTGGAACTCAACGCCGCGCAACCAGTCAAAGCAGGAAAACGGTACTATTTTTTTTAAAATATAAATATCTCCCGAGTAAGAATTGAATCTCGAACGTTGCGTATACAGATAGGCACTTTGCATGCTAATGTCGCGTCAATCGGACTCCTTCGTTGCATTATCGGACTTCTATTTACAATCTTGCTCGAGTACGTGCTACGCTGTTACAGTTTACTGTATATACTATGATTGTCCAAGTTATGAGCGTCATAATGAAAGGCAATTTAGATATTTATAATAGACTAGCTTTGGGCATTTGGATTCACTTTGTCGTCAGCATACCATAAAATATTGATGCTCTTTTCATCTACATGCATGCCGTCAATGTTTGACAAGAAAGAACTTGCAGAGATTGGAAGCGAAGAGCGAAACATGATGTTACAAGTAATTGAAGCTAGATCAAACTAATGAGAGTAGATAACATCGGCCTTCTGCGACCTGAAGCACATACAAAACTTAGATCATCAAAAGCAGTGAGCATCAACACATTGATGTCTTTAAATGTGGTGCTGGCCACAAACTTAGTCCATACTTAAAGAGCTGAAAATTAAGATTAATCTCTCGATGATAATCCGACCAAGTAGAATAAGACTAGAATGGATCAGTATAGATAGTAAAGATAAAGCAAAATTTATGAAAATCGCTTATATCTTATACCACTGTATTGCATCTATCGCGGAGATTGGCCGGGGACGTATTCAATTTTGCACCGTGCCCTATCTGCCGGCTCTATTAGCCAAGCATTTTTCGTTCATACCAATCGTGTTAGATTTGCCCTTTTCGTGTTATTGTAGATATCTGATGGAAAGCAAATACTGTGTAGTATGTGTAAGTAGTACGTACTCCGTACTCGTATGTCCTTAACTGAATTGCGTCTGAGCTTTTGGTGTTCGTGTTTTTAATTTGAACTTTATAGATATTATAGAAAGATTTAGAAAATCTACAGAACTGATATTTGTCACTAAATAAGTTATTTTTTCACTCATTTTCTCATGTAACAAAAATCTATGATATTTTATTCCATTATTTTACACGTAAAGATATTGTCAGCTAATATAAGAAAATAAATTGTTAAATAATGGGTACAAAAACAATATATTTAAAATATAAATATTTAAAAATACAACTATTTGCTTAATCTATATATATAAAAGGACTTGTCCTCACTGACTGAGGTAAGACGCACGCACAGCCGTAACCGCTGTGCGTAGAAACGTGAAATTTGGTCAGATGTTTACTTTCGTAATCTGGACATCCACTAAGAAGGGATTTTGAAAAATTTTTACCCTAAAGGGGTGAAATAGGGGTTCAAAGTTTGTANCTAAATAAGTTATTTTTTCACTCAATTTCTCATGTAACAGAAATCCATGATAATTTATTCCATTATTTTACACGTAAATGATATTGTAAGCTAAGAATAAGAAAAGAAATTGTTAAATAATGGGGACAAAAACCATATATTTAAAATATAAATATTTAAAAATACAACTATTTGCTTGGTTTAAGATAAAATAAGTACTTATATGTTACATAAAGAAATAAATAATAAAATTTCACTCTCAGAACACCTTTTAATATAAAAGACAATGTGCCAAATAGAAATTTGTTGTTTTTTTAGCTTCACGCTGTATCGTCACATAAAGCAGAGTAGGCAGAGGGGACATAGTGTTTGGTCACTCTGTTCCCCACTTTTAATATTGATTGGTGTAAGCAGAGCGAGGAAATACAGATAATTTTAAACATTTCCTCGGGTGGAAATCGAACCAGAATCATCGCGGTTACAGCCAGGTACAGCGGTCGGTATAAAAAACTTTAACATAGGTATTACCGTTACATAAAATAGCCTGAAAGAGCTCCATAGCTAGCCAACTGTACGTAATTCTTTTATCGTTCCCCCCTCCGATACTCCAAACTCTCTGGTCTTTTGCAAAACAAAACTTGTGTAAAACTTCCCCGGGTGGCTTATGCCTCATTTGGCACAGGATGAGTTTCCAAGTCTATTTAAATTTAGAGCATGTCTGTACATAACTCTTATTTATTGGTCGGAGGCAAGTTAAAGTTAAATTTCTTATGTAACCAAAGTTATCCGCACTTTTTGTCAATGTAGCAATAAAGGCTTAAATCGTTTTTTACCTAAACTTTTTGTGAAAGCTCCAGTTTTTTCTGGGTTCTTCATAATTTTTGATATTACAGTATTTTTTCATTAAGCGGTAAGTAATTATTCTTGTTGGGATTTTTCAACCTTGTATTTCACCCTTCCATTAAGTAAGGATATTAGAAGAAGTCGTTTACAGACCTCTTACCTTTTAACTGAACCGCATTTCTTTGTAGCTTTATAACTTAGCCTAACTCACAAATACTCTTGACTGGCGGAACTGAACGCCGCACTGATATATGAGTTCTCTATAATCATACGGAAATTAGAAACAGTACATAAATTTTATAGTCCACACAAACCGAAATAGCGGGCTACAGCTTGTTTCATATAAATCTTAGAAGCAACTGTCGGCCCGGCCTTATAATTAATTCGCACTTTATTATACGTCACGCCACTGATTTGTGTCTTCCACGCCTAGTTAGGTAGCGCTTTGTTATAGGTATGCTATAGTCTGATTACATGTAAGTCATATAGCAAATTAATGATCTCCTCGATAACTAGGTACTTAGAAGACTTGGGTAGCACGGCGTTCAGTTACGCGACGATTGTGAGTTCAATCATTATTTGGTGGGATTTGTATATATAGAAATATTTTTGTAATTTTTTATATAAAGAATGGTGTGTTATAGTAGCTTTTCTACTACTTCTTATATCCGACTGATGAGAAAATATAAAAAGAAATACATATTAATAATTTCCCTCACGAAAACAGAATGTAATCAGTACTACGTATACACACCAGTCCCTTATTCCAGTGCGTAATGCCGCTTGAATAATTCATCTCGCACCAAAAGATAACTTCCCAATCAAGGGAAATCGTTCTGGATATTATCGTAATAACAGGTTTAAGTCAGGTCTCAGACCTTCGCCCTTCGTTGCAGTAATGTGTAGAGAAAGTTTGTTTGTTTGTCAGTTTTATTGTATTTTGTCATATATACTAATGTTATGATATTGAAGAGTTCGTTAGGTACTTAGTATTCATACTAGGTTCCCTCTGGCGAAGCAGCAGCTACATCTGCTGCTGCGAGATACATCAAGGAACCGTTAAAAAATCATTTAGTAAAAAAGTTGGATAAACCAAATAAATTCTTCTGTTGGCTCCTTCCTTTTTATAAAATATGAAACCTACTGATGTACATAAAATAATTCATATTTCTTATATCTTTGATAAAAAAGAAAAATAATTAATATCATACATATTAAAAGCAACCATTCAAACGCAGGAAAAATATACAAATCAACTTGTACATTCTGTTACGGTGTAAACCCTATCAATTACGGAGCAGCTCGATAAATCGTGGCTTTGTGTGGTAACAAACCACTGCCTCTATCGTTAGTTGGTCAGTCGTGATCTATAGTTAGGGAGACCACAGTGACAGTCTTCTGAGGAATGGGAGGAGGTTAGATTTTTTAATTTTAACACATAGATAGATAAATTGCAAACGTGGTACCAGAGTGAGTCCTAAAATAATTTAAAAAAATCAGCTTTAAGCTTTTTCCCTCATAGCAGGTTAGTCAGAAGAAACCTGGAAACTCCGTTTCCCACTTTACACCTAATATTCGAGACATGCCTGTAAGTGGTGGTACTCAACGCTGCGCTTTTTGTCTTTACTAGAGCGAGAAGATGAAAACTTTTAATTTCCTCAAGGGGTAATCGAACCTACACCCATCGTTTTTACGCGTACGGAAGAATAGTTCCCATGGCACTAAAATAACAGTATTCTAATTTTAGTAAAATAATAATTCCAATATATTACTAAAACGGTGGCCACCCCCCGAACTGATATCTCACAGTATTGTCCATCTGTCTGAGCGGCCGTTATCGGTATCGAGTTCGGCTTGCTTCGGATTTACCTAATACGTTATTATTTGTATATTTTCCGTAGATTTATGATGGGCATGTTCTGAATCATGCGATATTAGAACATAAATTACGGACGTTTTCAGTAGCTTTTGGATGAAATATAATCGTATATTTCTAAGTTAAGTGTTATGTATTGAGTGAATCGATAACGTATATAGATTGTAATAGGTATGATTTAGTTTCATTTCCTCGCTCTAGCAAATATTATGCTGCGTTCAGCTCCACCACTCAATACACTGTCTTGATTTTGGGTAGAAAGTGGGGAACGGAGACGGAGCAACGCTAGATTCTCTCTGCCGACCTATCTATCTATCTGAGGCATAGAAACTGAAGATGTAAAAATATGTAATGTAATGTAGCTTCCAGGAACAGGTAAGATAAATTGCTTTGATTAATTTATATCTAACCATCATTTCGTTCTTTTTGTATATTTCTTTAACATTTTTAACACATATAATTTTGTAGCTTATGTAAAATCTAAAATGTAATGTAAGTGAATCTGTATATTTGCACAGGTGCTACTTTTATGCAATAACAATATCACTTTCCGCTGAATTCTGGACGCATTGCGAATTAAGTGGCAGAACTCAACGCCGCGCGTTGCCTCGTCCCAGAGCGAGGAAATGAAAATATTAAATATTAAATTTTCTCGAGTGGAAATCGAACACACCACCTGTCGCGTTTACAGTGGCCCACCACTAGCCTTTCTAATAATTATCATAACACAAAATCTACTTAACATCCATATAACGCAGGACTCATAATAATTTCATATCGCTCCCAATTTTCGCCTTCAGACCAAATCACGAATTGTTTGCGACTCGATCATCTCGACTATAATAATATATAATATCGCATGCCTTTCCTTTCTCTTTGAGAATATTCCGTCGCTAATGAAAAATACGCACGCCTTGGAATTCCTTCGCCGCTGACGCATCTTCGACGTTACGTGACTTTATGGACGTCTGTCACACCGTTATCTCATATATTTTTCTTTAGATTCACGCTGTATCCTGCATATAGTAAAAAAGCCAGAGAGAACTTATTGTCAATACACTCCATTCCCCATGAATCGCTCAATTTTCGAGACATTGCGTGTTTAATGGCGGAAATCAACGCCGCGGTTTGTCTTGTTAGCGTGGAACTGAGAATGTTTAATTTCCCCGAGTGGAATCGAGCCCAAAACGGTGCCATTTTCTCTAATCTAATATAATTGTTGTGATAATCGGCAATCAGTGTATTATATTTGTAATCGTTGTCAGGTAGACTGACCGTAAAATGGAAGACAATCTTTACTCCACTTTTCATCTGAATTCATGAAATGTGCATTTTCGTGATTCTAATAAAAGTATTCTATGTTTGAAAATATCATGCGTATAAATAAGGTTTACGGATGCTTTAATAGTTTCATAGAAAAATAAACTGGTTGTCTGTAAGACTTTACAGGTTTACGTAACATAACCTCATAAAGAAAACATTGATAAAATTTGAATTCCCTATTCCGGCAGACAAGGCGTGAAGCTTAACACCAAAATTGTACTCAAACCGCAATATCTCGAAAATGACCACTCGAATCCATTTGTGTATCACGCTACGTGAGAAAAAGCGTGAAGTTGTTATATTTCTGTACGTAAATCCTACTATTACAAGGGGGTGTAAAATATGCCCTACTTAAGCTTAGCATGCCGCTGGCGGCGCGGAATATTGGAACAATTTATGTGGAGACCTTTGTAATTTAGAGGATATCTCAAATTGAAGGTATAGTTGACACCTCGCCCTCGTTCACTGAATTTTGATGATCCAAGTACGCCCCAAGGAATCTATCTACCATTCCAAATGGCGATGAGAAAAAAATATTAAAATTCTTTAGGAGTTTCATTTTATTATCCTGTCAAATTAACGTCGTTTTATTGTATGGTATTATTGAAACGTTTGAAACTTAATATTTCTAAATAGAATACATTATGGTATATACGGAAAATGCGAAAATACTATTATGTATTTCAAAACCGGTGAAAAGTGGGGAACGGAACTGTCTGTCTGTCTGGAAATGGGAACTGAGTCTTAAGGTTCTCTCTTCCTCTCAACGCACCTAACAACTACAAACTACGAATAATTTTACAGAACATGAAATAAAACGCAGTATTGAGTTCAACCACTCAACCCACAATGTTTCAGAAAATGGGAAACGATGTATTTTATCACTAAAACCACTAATAAAAATAAACACTAAAACCCTGCCCTAAAACGCTTTTAATAAGTTTTTTTCTCATTTTACTTTTCAATTTGAAAAATAACCACAAATTTTGTACATCAGTAGATAATTTCAATGTTTAAATATACCTTTGTGGCTCCATAGAGGTCTAAGCCGCGGAAACCGATTATTCTTGGTCTTTATTAAAAAGTTCTGCCTTTGCCTACCTTTGAATACATTTCGCTTCTGAATTGGCTACGTTTTTCAATTCGAATTTCGCGTCTTACAAAGAAAACTTCGGAGTATTTTTCATTTAATATTTTTCTACGTAATACTTCTTAAGTATTTAAGTAATTAATCGTGTTTAGATCGTGTCTATTTTATGGAAATACGGGTACTAATTTTTAAACGTTATTTTATCTAAGTGAGAGAAATGAAAAACTTAAAAATTCTAAAGACTAATTCATACGTCTTAACGGAACAGTATCTAAAAGGTTTATTATATTCAACAATATGTATTTTAATATATTTTTGAAAACAATTTATTAACATACCAAGAAGTAGTTAGTAACTTTTTAATAGGATCACGAATACAAATTTCAATAAAACAGGCAAGTTCTTCTTTCCCAAGGTAAAAAGCAACTTAACTACGATCTGATTACATCAAATATCGTTTATAAATGTTCTGTAAATGAAAATTGTAAATCGAAAATTGAACATTTACACAAACACAACATTTTATAGCATAGTTATGAATTCAATCCTTGCTACTTATGAACATAAAGTTCTCCTTCTAGAAGCCGCTCAGCTAAGATAGATGTATAAAACAAACAAACAAACAAGATCAAAGAAAATCTTCTTTGTCTGTATTTCTACAATTTTATTATAAAAATATAAATTGAGTGTATTTTTCAATAACATAGCAATTGTGACTTTATTTAGAATTTAGCTCCACCCTATTACGGGAACAATAAATAAATGTAAGACAAAGGTCCCGGATATTTTCGACGAGTCGCTTTTACAACTGCATTCAATCATTTCGAGTCCAATTTCGTTTTTAGCCGCAAGCAAGTTATGAGAGAACGCGATTTTATTATATTGATTAAGTGAAAATATTGATAATCAAAGCAATTGATTTTTTTTTAAATTAAGCTTTCAGTAAATTTAAAGCCGTCATGACACAGTGTCACAAGCGATTGAGTGTAACGCGACGGTTGCGAGTTCAAGTCGCGGGAAAATTAATGATTTAATATTTTCATTTCCTCGCTCAGGTGAAGCGCGCTGTTGAGTGCCGCCTCGCACGCAATTTCTCTAATACAGAGTTAAGCTCCGCTCCTTTACTTTCCCCTGATTGGCGTACGCAGGGTATTACTAACCCTTCACGAGCTCCCATCGAAGCTCGTACTTATTCTACGGGGGCGAGCTACTTTCGCCCTTCGCCGCCCGGTGACGCTGTAAAGACCATCCCAGGCCAACAGCAGTATAGCCCTTTTGAAAAAAAAAATAAACCTGCTCCTTTCCTTTCGCTTCCATCTCTAAAATGGGTGAATAAAGGATTGTAAACATAAGTTAACCTTTCCCTAATCAGTTCAATAATTAAAAATGTATGAGTAAAGAAAAAAAGACCAGAAATCATTAACAATAATCAAAGAAGTCTAAAACTTACAAGTTGGACAGTAGACGAAGCAAGCGTTCGTCTCCCAAAGGACTCCTATCACAGGCTACCGGGTGGCTTAATCTAACGAATGTTACACTAACACAACTTCAGAAATGGAATTCGATTCTCGATTTAACTAAGTACTTTTATAGAAAATGATTTTCCATTTCCACATAAAGGATGAGCTGTTAGTACTATTACTGCTACTTGTCTATTTCAGAGCGCTGGAGCACTGTCTTATTACCGGTTTCATATAAAATACGAGCATGTCTGTGATAATGTGGAGGGCGTCGTGGCGCAGCGACACAACGTTTGACTGTAGGTGATGATTGTGGGTTTGATTATCATTTGGGAGGATATGTATTGCATAATTGTATTCAAAATTTAATTATTAAAAAGTTAATTTTTGGGTAAATAATAACAGACGTCGCGTTTTGTCTTGTTATCAGAGCAAGAACAAGAAGATAATGCATTCCTCCTAGGGGGAATCGAATCCATAAGGTTCCGTTCCATCACAACAGATGAGTGAGACGAATAAATTTCTCTATAATAACCAATAATTGAATTAAAGTTTACAATCATTAGACAGAATAACAATAGGTACACCAGTAATACATGATATTCTCAGTATAATGTTCGTCTATAGCCTATGCCTTTATAAGATTTGACCTTTAGAATTGAGCTTAGACGCCAAAGGGTAAATGTCAGCTATTATAATGTTTCAGTATATATTCATATAATTATAGTACTTTGTCTTTGTTGTGTAGTGAAGCTGTTTGAGTCAATGTGATGTAGCTTCACGCATTATCCCGCATAGGGTGATAGACGGAGATAATCTATATATATAAAAGGACTTGTCCTCACTGACTGAGGTAAGACGCACGCACAGCCGTAACCGCTGATGGTAGAAACGTTAAATTTGGACAAAAGTTTACTTTCGTAATCTGGACATCCACTAAGAAGGGATTTTGAAAAATTTTAACCCTAAAGGGGTGAAATAGGGGTTCAAAGTTTGTATGGAAAAAAAATTAAATCGGCACCGATTTTTATAAAATTTGAAATTTAGATTTTTAAAAGTATTTAATTGAACACGTGTTTCATCGTTTTCTAGAATTCTCCCCCTAAGGGTGCAAATAAGGGGTTGAAAGTTTGTATAGAATTTTTTTAAATCGTCACCAATTTTTATAAAATTTGAAATTCAGACTCTTAAACGTATATAATTAAACACATGTTTCATGGTTTTCTAGAATTCACCCCCTAAGGGTGCAAATAAGGGGTTGAAAGTTTGTATGGGAAAATTCTTAAATCGCCACCGATTTTTATAAAATTTGATATTTAGACTCTTTAAAATATTTAATTGAACATATATTTCATGGTTTTCGTCCGCTAGTTTAGTATAAAAACACTGCGTTCTCCTCTCTCCGCCTAAGTTCGAGAATTTACATTTTGAAAATATTAAATATTTTATTTCCTCAAGTGGAGATCGAACTCACAACCAGTTGCGTATTTAGGCGTCGCAGATAAAAACCAAATCACTCAATACCCACAGCGTCTGCTTATAGGAATCAGCTTAAACCCTCGTCATGACAAAGATAATGTCAAATTAGATATAATCGATGGATTTTGGCGCTGAGGCCGAGTACAGCAAAATACTATATAAATTTGACCTATATATGTGGTTTTTTTTTATAAAAATGAAATGAAATGAAATGAAAATTTATTGTCAAAAATCTATGAGTACAGTAACCAGATACAATAAATCAATTCTATTTATTATAGCATTCAGTTAAATAATATATTTATAAAAAGAGCAATTTTATTCTTCTTCTTATAATCCTCACTAACTGTCAAATTTTCGAGATATTCCATGTTGAGTGGAGTGTTAGTTTTTATTAGTTGTTTTTAAATACTTTTCCTTTTGAGTGTAGATTAATATTATATCTTTTTTTAAGGTTCCGTACTTTATAAGGTAAAACGAAACTCTTATATATTCAGGATAACTTGTCTGTTGTCCGTCTGTTCGTCTGTCAAGAACACTTACCTCGAGATCACGTGGAAGAGGAGTTTTTTAACTTCATAATGTCCGTATCTCACATACAGCAAATAAAGCAGAGGGTAGGTACTAAGCGTTAAGACACATCTTCCCTAACTTTCCGCCTAATATTTCAAGAAATTGCGTCTTAAGTAGTGGAATTCCAGAGTGAACATTGCCACTGGTACCAGAGAAAGGAAATGGACACTGCCATCGCTTCAACATACAACTCAAACATATTTAATACTAAAAGCCAAAACTTATAAGCGCATCCATTCTAAAATTGAATACACTAAATTCTAATACAAAAACAATGGGCATTAGCATCACACGCTCAGTTAGACACTTGGCAAGCGTGAACATCTCACAATTTGTAAGTTCCGCGTACCACTTGTTTTGCAAGTTGCAAGTTGCTAAACGACGGACCATTACTTACACAAACACATACGATTTGGTTAACCGATGACTTGTGGGAGTTACGTTAGTTGTTTTTATAATTGTGATAATAGATTACTCTATAGCTATATCAAGCGCGGCGTTAAGCTCCACTACTCAACAAGCATGCCTCGAATTCGGTTGGAGAATGTAGTGTAACGTGTTCTCCGCTTTCTACAGTTGGAAAATGTGATATGGTTTTGAACGTCATTGTTCTGTGGACAGCGTCTGATTGTGAAACGCGATGGTTGTGGGTTCGATATCTACTTAGTGATTATTTTTTTAACACGCATTTTTTAGGTCGAATTGAAATTGTAACTACAAAATAAAATAGAGGAGTGATTATACGTTAGTTTTGGGAATGAGTAGAATGTCCTTTATGAGATGCATGAAACTAAAAATAATACTTTAAAAGAAACATAGGACATTTGTTTATTTTTAATATTTGTTTATGTTGAACAAAATTAGTTTGTGAATTTAAATCGAAGCAATCTTTGAGGTTTATTATTTGTACAGAGGGGTATTAGGAAAAGAATTTCTCGAAATTCAATTAAAGTCCAAAGCAAGCAAAGTTGCGGGCAACGCCGGGACATACGTACGAGTGATATACTTAGACATGTTATATAAGTTGACTAACATACGGCCACAAATCAAATTATACTAACTCAAAATCAATACTGCAATTACCATCACACGCTCAGTAAGTTGGCAACCGTCAGATAAGTCTTGAAACTTGGTAGTTTCGAGCTCAGTTGTGTCGAAAGTTTCTTTTGGTCATCGCTTGTGCTTTCTTACTATACTATACAAACGTACATATAAGATTTATTTATCTATATTGAGATCGACGTGGTGTGAGCGTGTGACTGTAAACACGATGGTCGTTGGTTCGATTCCCACTTGGGGAAATGAAAATAATTAATTCAACTACAGGGACCAAAGCTACAATCATCTCGTTTAGAGAAAGTGGCTGTTCTAGTGGGACACCATATCTATAAATTATAAACAAATATTTTTATAAGAAAATATATTTGATGTCATTGTAGCGCAATTGTCATTACAGTGAGTATATACAGAATATTTGTAATTTCAATCTTCACTCAAAAAATGTATAATACTCGTATATTTTTTTCTTATTCGATAACTTTAGTACGATAGAAAGGCGTTAGGTGTACTTAAGACATATGTCTAGAACTACGTAGGTACTTACGTACTATCGTAGATTAACAAATAATAAAAATAAAACATGAAACAAAGTAAATAATATAAGAAACTAATAAGGTAGGAATGTATCTGATCGTTTATAGCGTCGCTCCAAAACCACAGACAGCGCACGGTATTGGCTACTGAGTACTGATGCGAATAGATGGAAGGGCCGGCGGTAAAAAACGATCAGTTAATTTTATTGTGTTTCGTGTTTTATTACTTTTGGTTGACATTGGAGGGTTGAATATATATTTTTATTTTCACCAATTCAGCAAAGGAAGCTGTTCTTTGTGTGGGGATATGATCAAAGAAAGAAAAGTTTTTATTGTACTTTGGGCGAAATTAGATGTCATGATTATAATGTCTCACTGCGAAAGTCATTTATGCAGACCACTCGTTGTCAAGCATAAGTTGCACCGTGCATAGTGTAAAAGATGTGGGATGATAAATGAACATTGAATATGAGAAACCTATGTTGGAGTCAACATATGGATTGAAACTGATATAGAATGAAACGATTTTTTTAGACAATAAGTTATATTTCATACAATATTGCTAAAAGTATATAGTTATCGATGCCGAAAATACAATTCCTCAGGCGGGTATCGTGCTTACAGTCACACGCTTGAACCAATGCGCCACGAGCGCCTCAAACTAAACTATACTAAATAATATATATATCCATACCTATATTATAAATTCGAAAGTAACTCTGTCTGTCTGTCTGTCTGTCTGTCTGTCTGTCTGTCTTTTCCGCAATCAGGGCCAAACCGCTAATTTAATTGTGATAAAATACTCATATAGAGATACTTGAGGGTCCCGGGATGAACATAGGATACTTTTTTTT
>JAKRZM010001210.1:265098-296011 GCA_036379175.1 Heliconius cydno galanthus
ATAAATGAGAGCAGAATTTCACTTTTCCGAACGTGGTTATAACACATAGCGGAGAAACCCTCGCTATATTACTTCACGCCTAAAAGACGAAGTGCTAAATTGCATAATTGGATCTTTCGCGTTGGAAAATTTTAATTATGACCGAAAATTCAAATTATATTACAAGCGCCAAGTCAGCGAGCAAGTTGAGGGAAGAGATGGCCGATATTGTAATATGTAGATTGTGGATACGTTTAATACGTTTTTTCGCTAAGTTTGCTTTGCAAGTTTTGTATGTTTTGTTCTGAAATTTTGCTTGAGTTGTGGCTTATAGATTTTTCTTGCTCCATCTTGTATTTCGCATATAAGACGAAGTAAGTTGAACAAAAAAATGGGTGACGACTAGTGCCGTATATATAGCAAGGTACGCAGAGTGAACTTGGGAATTTAGTTTTAAGACACTCGGTTACCATTAGGTTACTTCCGTCCCCCACTTTTGCTAAATTCTGAAGGAATTGCGTGTTGAGTGGCGGAACTTAACCGCGCTTTGCCTCGTTACAAGAACGAAGAAATGAAAGTATTATATATTTCATAAATTCGAGCGAGAAACGAACCTGTCACGCTTACAGTCGCACGCTTGTGTCCTGCGCCACGATTGGCCTCGTTCACATATTTTGATATGCAATATTTTCTTATATATAAAAATATGAAACAAAATTGCCTGTTATAATAATATATAAATAATATCTATAAGACCACGTGACGGGTTTTCCCGTTAATTAATCTATAAATTAATTTTGTGAAGTGAACTAAAGTAATTGCCGCGCGGCGTCCACAGTAATGAAACTTTACATCCCGCAGTCGCCGCGAATTACACATGTTTTCGATGTTTTTGTGTGTATAGCTACCTACCTATGTTGTATTATATACCTATACAATATTATATTGATAATTGTGAATATTTTATATTGTTCTCTATTTTTGCTTCACGCTGTGCTACGGCAGGCAGATGGAACTTAGTATTAAGTAGCTCCATTCCCCTTTATGTTCCATTTTCAAGACAACTCTGCGCGTTGTCTTCTTACTAGAGCGCAGAAATTAAAATAATTCATTCCCTCGAGTGGGAATTGAATCCACAATAGTTTTTGCAGTCAAGCAACTGTGTCGATACGCAACGCACGACTACCTTAACATTTATTTTATAAAAGTATTCCTCGGACCCTAAACTGAAGGCTGGTAAACTGAGTGTCTTAACTCTATGTCTCCTCTGCTGACTCTGCGATATAACAATAAACTAAAAAAAAACACATTTAAAATCCGTCTAAAAATATCCAGAATAACTTTGTCACTTTCTATTCCCTGTATAAAACGTCTTTTAGAATTTATACAAAAATATTCTTAGATATAAGGTAAGCTTCGTTTTAAAGTTCTCAGCGGCACCTCGTCGGTTCGTGTCGATCAATCAAAATTATATTACCAATAAATCTACGGAAACTCATGCTGTAGGCAAGTTGTTTACACTTCGCGATATAATCGCGATAAATATATCGCATTTGTGCAAGTAATATGTTATGAGTCAAATTAATAGTAAAATGACTCCTATTAAAACATAAATGTGATATTAGAGCCAAGTTCAGTGTTGAATAATGCGTCGTGCTCGTCTTCATCAAGAAATCGTCGACGACTATAGCAGTGACTAATTCTAAATAGTGCCGTATGAGATATTATCCAGTTTTGCACATATTCCGCATATCCGATATATATGCTATGATTTAGACAAATATAGCAAGGTATAGCGGGGCGGCAGAGCTAAACTTTTTCATACAAGACACTAGACACTCACAACTTCGTTTGAGTTGACAAAACGTCGTCTGCCCCGTTTTTCCAATTCTAGTAAGAATTTTGGAAAATTGTTTTGTTTGTTTTTGAATTTCTCAGTGAACCTGAATACGTTGTCTGTCACTCAGTGTCAGAAAAAAATGATACGATAAAACCTATTAAAAAGATCGTAATCGTACCCGCCACGTGTAAGTACCACCGTATCGTATGGAAACTTTTGCCATACACTGATTGCTTCATAATAATTTATAGACTGTAATCTGCGTGCCATCGAGCGTGGTATATTACTCATCGTCGGCCGACTCGATTCACGGCTCATATCATAGCTATCGGGTATAATCTTGCTAATATTAAAAGGGATTGTCTTTTGCAATCGATGTAATTATGTTTTGGTGTTTTCATTTTGTTCGGATTTTATGTATGATGGTGAGAAGTAAATTGGGTTGAAGTTTTTGAAAGGTAGACGGTCTATTTTATTATAGAGCGAATGCTAGAAAATGTACCTGTAGCTGAAATTAAGCAGCGTAGAACGATGAAATTTAACGAAGTAGTTTCGATAAGGAAAATAAAATAGGGTCGGGGTTTAATAGAATTAAAATGGATCAATCAAGTAGTGCCAAAATTCTATTGCAATATACTACTTTACCATTTTCAGTAGCGAGTCTACTAAAAACTAAAAAAATCAAAGAAAAGAATAGAGCTTCCACCAAATTCTAGTCTGCCTGCCTTGTAAAGTATAAAAGTGAAATATAAAAATTCACCAAGATGAATAGAAAATGTAGCTTATTTTTGACTTCAATGCATCTATAAATTAAAGTATAAAAAAAACAATCGCGTATTTTCTCCCGTATTCGACAAAGGGTTCCTCTGTGTGTTAAAACACTCCGTTCTCCACTTTTCTTTACCTTTACTCAACGCCACATTTATCTTATTTATAATATTATTGTAATACAGATGTGGCTGACTTATTGCTTAACCAAAATATGTTATTATAACATAATATTCGTTAAGCAATAAGTTAATTACACTTTAGCCTTTAATGAGCTTAAAGCATAATTAATTATTTAACATAAACATAAAGAATTTTACATAAATAATGAATCTCCTAATTGAAAGGTTTAATGAGCGTTTTGGTTAATATTCTGAATTATAATATGAAAATGTTACGATATTTTTTGTTTCCGATGATTTGAACTATATTTACTTATATAAAAAAATAATAATAATATATATATATTGGAGGTGCCTTACTACAGGTACAATCCCATGTCTGTTCTTGAAAATAGCTGTGCTTTGCTCTACTGGGATCGGTCTATTATTACTGACAGGTATATTGTTGCCAATAGACCTGATATNATTAAATTGCAAATTTGTTTATATTTATTATTATTTTTGGCAGAAATAAAGTTTTTCGACCATTTGTATCTATACTTATATTTACTGAATGTTCTTAGAAGCTTCGCGACTTTTTCCGCATAGCAGGCTAGGCAGTGGAAGTGTTTGTTAATACACTCCGTCTAATTTTCAAAATATTGTGTAGCTATCAAAGCCGCCTTTTTTCTTGTTACCAGAACTCATGACGTCACGACGGCTCTTCTTCTTCTTCTTAAATCCTCTCCTTCAAATTTTTTTCAGCTTGGCGCTGAACCTCGCATGCATAGCGGGTACCTGAGAACATAGTGTTAAGATACTTCCGTTTCCCAATTGCCGTCAAATTCTGGGGGCATTTCGTGTTGAGTAGCGGAGCTCGACGCCGCGCTATGCCTCGTTACCGGAACGAAGACATTTTATTGAGCGGGAATCGAACACAATCCGTCGTATTAACATTCACACATTTGTGCCCCCGCGCCACTAACTGCCCTCAAACACACACATTTTATCTGTGAAGGAACTACTAAAAAGGCTTTTTAATAAGCTAACAGCATTTAAAATTTTAAACTCGCCTTGAAAACGTCGAGACATGATCTACGGCACAAAGGTGTATCGCAATCACAGTAAGTGCTACCAATCGGGCGATCGTTAAAATTTGCAGTTAAGTAATTAAGTAAATGCACTGCCCCAATGAATCCGTGGACAATTAATTTTGAAGCGGTTATCCAANTATTTTTGGCAGAAATAAAATTTTTCGACCATTGGATGTATACTTATATTTACTGAATGTTCTTAGAAGCTTCGTGACTTTTTCCGCATAGCAGGCTAGGCAGTGGAAGTCTTTGTTAAGACACTCCGTCTAATTTTCAAAATATAGTGTAGCTAAAATCAAAGCCGCCTTATTTCTTGTTACCAGAACTGACGTCATGACGGCGCTGAACCTCGCATGCATAGTGGGTACCTGAGAACATAGTGTTAAGATACTTCCGTTTCCCAATTTCCGCCAAATTCTGGTGGCATTTCGTGTTGAGTAACGGAGCTCGACGCCGCGCTATGCCTCGTTACCGGAACCAAAACATTTTATTGAGCGGGAATCGAACACAATCCGTCGTATTAACATTCACACATTTGTGTCCCCGCGCCACTAACTGGCCTCAAACACACACATTTTATCTGTGCAGGAACTACTAAAAAGGCTTTTTAATAAGCTAACAGCATTTAAAATTTTAAACTCGCCTTGAAAACGTCGAGACATGATCTACGGCACAAAGGTGTATCGCAATCACAGTAAGTGCTACCAATCGGGCGATCGTTAAAATTTGCAGTTAAGTAATTAAGTAAATGCACTGCCCCAATGAATCCGTGGACAATTAATTTTGAAGCGGTTATCCAATTTATTTTGTAAAAAGTTCTGCTTCGATCTATACGTGGGTTGAAATTCGCTGAAATTTTCACTATAATATTCGGGTCGTCGTGGTTCAGTGGGGTAGAGATGGTTGTTGATTTCATTTGCAACTTCGCACTGATGGCAATTATTTTTATTTTCACAGCGAATTGAGTTTAGCTACTTAATATGTCACAGTGTCTTGAATTCAGCACGGAGTGTTTTGATTAGATAGTGTCTACTTTGTTATACGCGGGACATAGATAGATAGATAGATAGATATTCATATTCATTCATCATGGGGCATAAAACCTAGTGATGCCCCATGATGGACCCAGGGCCTTGACCATTTTCATCAAGTAACAATCTATCGTTAATATTTTTTCAACGATAATTTTTTAAAACAAACTCAATTTTTAAATAATTTTCTGAGATTAAAAAGCTTATCTTTAAGTTAGAACATGTTCATAATATACTTATAGAAGAAAATGCATCATTTGATATTCACGCGGCGAATGGCCAGAGGTTTAACGTGCGAATTAGAATTTTTACATTGTAATAGGCGTCGGGTGCAAAAAAGTCGGGATTAAAAACGAAAATTGAGCCGCGCTAAGCCTGCGCCGCGCCGGAGGAAAATATTATGAGTTTCTAGAACAAAGGCTAATATAATTATGAGGGTTGCCTATAGAGGTTATATTGAAGTAACAGTATTATCGTCATTGTAGGTGCTCTTTTAGGAAAGATTTTTTTTATTAATGCTAGGTTTTGTTAGTTTTTTAGATATTTTTTTTACAATCACTACCGTTCAAAGATATTGTACAAATTTGTCTATTAATACACAAACTGATTTAATGATGGTTAAGCGCCATTTAATAGCTGTACGTAAATTTTGGATAAATATAATAGAGCATGTTTCACACTGTATCCCGCATCCCCTAAAAAACTACTGACTCGTGATCCATAGTTTTTTCATTTTTTTTCTATATCATTAGTTTTTATTGCATTATCTCCCAATTCTAATCTAAAACCAGCCTAAATTACAACCGTTGCTAATAATTTCAAACTTCAATGTAAAAGTGGACCACCAGATCGACCTATAGATTTTCCATTACAATCCCATGACAGCTTTGTATGTGCGAATGTGTGTGTGTATGTATGTATGATGTATGTATGTGTGTAGTACATGTTATGTCGCAATGTATGGCGTTGGTGTGTCGACTCACATCGCGCTGTCAGTCGTGTTAATTAAACGTTTTTACAGAAGATACAGGTGTACTGGATGTGGCAATAAGTGACATTTTTTGCTTAAGTTTTGCTAAGTAGTGAGCCAGTCCTTTCCACTAAGATTTTTTTCTACAAAAATTTTGTTTATGACGTATTTTTATAACTACATTAAGAAAAAAAGAAAAAGATAATAACATAGTAAAAATAGTCCCTATTAGAATGTTATATTGGTGAAGTCTGCCCAATCTGCTCGACGGCCGCAAGCCCAGGTTCAAGTGCCGCAGGGGGCGCCCTTACAGTCGTTGATTTCCTCACAGGCAGCCACTTAGTGTTTGCAGTTCTTCAGGGAGAGTACCCTCTTCCCTACTCAACCGTTGTTGCTGTAAAAGCCAATAGGGCTAACATTAACCTCGAAAAAAAAAACTTTTTCCTTTCTTTTATGAAATTAAGACCTCTCATGGTCAAGGCAAATGGATGTCTTACTGACAAATCGTACGATTGGATTTACCAGTGAATATATATAATAATTATAATATTATATATCTATAATAATTATTTAAATATTATTTTAATTTTATAGTTGAAGTAAATTTGCCCATAGGTTAGAATCCGTAACCCAATGTTATTAACTTTTGGGTTACAGATACTATATCCCTTTGTAGCATTTTTTCTACATGTCACAATTGCCTTAAAATGGCTATGAAGTAAGTAAATATTTTAGTTATATTTGGTTGTTATAATGATTCTTAAATAATATTCTAGGAGAAAGATACATCTAGTTACTGTATATCCATATCCTCTCGTACACATCTACACAAGGGGACAATGCGTGGCTATATTTATGTTCAGTTTTTCCCATAATTGGTTTTCGATTTAAAGGCGGTCTATACAAATGAGAATAGCCGCTACTTACTAGACCAGTCGTTTGACATTGATATAATGATGTTTTTTTAATATGTTCTCCTTTATATGACCAAGCACAGAGTTGATGTAGTGTTAAGACACTCCGTTCCTCTATTTTACAAATATTTGGAGTTGGTTAATAGGAGCAAATTAAGTTAAATGTTGTTTTGTCTAAAGTAACCAGAAAAAAGAGTAATTAAACGCATTTTAAATATTTAAGCAAGTACTACGGATGAAATCGAACTCACAATCATCGCGACGGTCACGATGGCGTCGACATGCTTAACTAAGAAATTGAGATTTTAAAATTTTATTTTTGTAACTTGTTATTGAGACCCCCATGCCTGCCTACTATTTCAAAAATCATACACCTTAATTTTCACGAGAATTTTATTTTTATATGTCCTGAGAGAGAGAGATAAGTGGGAAATTGACAAATGCTTTATTCACTGAGTTTATATTTTCTTGGGTATAAAACATTGTTTCAAACATACTTATTTTAAATATTCATGAAATTAATTTTAAAAACTTAAAGTAAGCTCATTAAAATGTATAAAATCAAATTATCAATTTCTCTCAATCTATCAATATAACTCAATTTTTTATATAAAATCATAAATTTATTCGAGCAAAGTTTCAAATCCAGGACTATTTCTTTATAAGTCAAAAAACTAAAAGCTAACGTAACTAAAATTTGTTTCCATTCTGAAGTCAAATGCCATTAAAAGTTTTAATGAGGAGAGCATTCTTTTGGTAGTGTTCGAAGTAGTATTAATTAAAAAAGAGAGCCGGGGATCAAGCACTCGCTGGTTTCGAGAAAACCAACCGCCTTGTGGACATACTGTCTCATTCTTTTTGCTGATTATTTAAATATTTCTTTGATGTTTTTAGGAAAATTCCTTTTATTTTGAATAATAAAGTAGGCGGTCAGCCGTGACATAAGCGTACAGGTTTTTTCGCTCTACAGGTTTTCTAGCTAAGCATAGCGAGGCATTACGTTACACTACTCTACAGGCAGTGCCTCCGGAATTCGTCGGAAAATGGGGTATGGAGCGTCTTAACACTAGATTTTCTCTGCCTACTCCGCTATATGTGTGATACACCGTGAAGGTAAAAAAATCTTACAATATATGATTTGACGCTGAACTATGTATTTCAATAATGATATCATTATGCATACTTTAATTTAATTTTAGCTCTCTCAACCTAGCCTGATACTCTGATTATCTAGGACTTGCATGTCGATGGTGCATAATCTCCATAAACTTCAATGTACTTCTGGATCTAAATAAAATATGATAGAAGAATGTGGATACTTTTTAAGAAAACGAATAAACAATTGAATGTAGTAGGATTTTAACAAAAACATAATAGAATGTGTGTGTAGTTTGATGAAAACATATAGCTTAGTGGTCAATTCTCAGAAGATGCAGATACAAATCCTGCCAGGCTAAAATTTTTTATATGCTTTCTAAAAAAGTATCAGTATATTTTCTAAATGTGAAATAACACTTAAAATATACAAAAAAAAACTATTAGAACATTGCAAAATCCGCAAAGAAATGCATATTTTTTCTTACAAAATTCAAGATATTATATTTTAAGCGATGCAAACTACCGTTGCACTTTAACATTGATGTGTAAATATATATCAATTAAATATAATTATTTTTCCGAGCCTAGGTCGCTCCACGACGCTACGAAGTCATCTTGGAAATATTTTATTCTTATTTATATAATATTCTGAATTTATAATTTTGAACTAAATGACCGTGTGTCAGCTTCCCTTCGAGGTGTCTTTAAACGGGCTGAAAAAACTTATTTTAACTTAATTCTCTTTGAAGAGTGTTATTTAAGTAAATTTTATTACTACTTGAGTGATTATATTAAGTATATATAATTTCAAGTATTCTTAATAGCTTACACCCGACAGCTAAATTGAATATAAATATTCAGAAGTATATATTTTTTCTTTTTCTTTAGCTATGTTTTTTTCGCCTTATATGTTCGATGATGGAAGATTCATTCGTAAGCCACTAAGCATAACTAAGTCACTACTTATTAACTAAGCGTTCGTTTACAGAATCTGTGTGTGAGGAAATGGAAACAATTAAAGTTTCGACACTCAGCGTGAAGCTGATAGTTGTTCCGAGTGGAAATCGCACCCACATTTATCGCGTTTACGTCAGACGCTACGCCGCTGCACCACTACGTACTTACATTGTGATTTTTATTTTTATATAGAAGTTTCTCTCTATTTATAATACAAAAAAGACTACTGGTGCCCTTAGTTTCAATACTGTTATAGTTTTTTCTATACGAGTCTGTCTAACTCTGTTTTAACAAAGGACGTCATTCAGATCTCCCAGAATAGCGAAATATAAAAACAATACGTTGAAAAGTATTGAAACCAGCAATTTTATATAAAAATGTAAGTTTGACTACATTTATGTGTATTTTATTTATTTCTTTAGCCTTACGCCGTGTCCCACACATAGCAGGGAAGGCAAGGGGAACCTGGGAACTTAGTGTTCACTCCGTTTATATTAAGAAACTTTCCGCAAGATTCTCAAGCCATTCCGTTTTGAGTGGCGGAACTTATTTTTTTAGCTTGTTGTTTTGTTATCTACAATTTTCCATTCCTGTACAGTGATAGTGCCAACTTTCTCCTTCACTTTTAATAAATCAAACACAAAGTAAAAGAAATAAATATGTAACGCTCCTATTAGTGCAAGAGGACACCTGTTACCGAACAGGCATACTCATATCAATTGTGAAAAAGCAGTACTATATAAGAAATAGCTAAGAATTGTGTATGACACATGACACATTGGCCGAAGTATCTTTGACACAGAGTCTCAGGAACATCAAAACTATTATGGATAATCTAACACAAAAATATGTTTTGTATGATTTAGTAATAATAGTATAGATAGTATAAATAAAGATTTATTATAATATGAAATTGTGAACATGACACAATTTACTAATTATGTAAATGACATAATTTAAATTGTTTATAAAATTCACCATTTTCATAATAATTTCAAAGGAAAATGGTTCCATAAACATTTATTTAATTAAGTTTCCTATATAATTAATTTGTGCAATAATTGTTCTATCTGACTTGGAAGGGAGGAAGTGTATTTGTTTAGGCCATCTTAAGAGGTAAGAGGACTTAGCAAGATATATATTATTGTTGTTAATCCAAGATGCTTCAGGTGCTATGAATATGTACATATATAAAGAAATAAATCACAATTAATACCGTCCGTTGTAGCGCAGCGGCACAGTGTGCGACTGTACCCCGGCAGTTTTGTGTTTGACTCCTATTCTGGGAAAGCTTTTCTTTTCATTTCCTTGCTCTGGTAACATAATAAAGCAAAAAGTTAAAAAATATAAAATAAATTAAATAAATTTGCTTGGAACTTCTTTTTGAGCATGTTAATGTTATTGCCTGGATCATTGAACTCTGACATATTAAATGTCTGGAAACTTGAGCGAAAAGTGGGGAACGGAAAGTTTTAACTCTAGGTTCCCTCTGACATTCCTAGGTGTATAAGATATTTAGAAATCGATTTTTTATTAACGATATGTCTAGTTCTCTCTGCCTCCCTTACTAAACGGGCAAAAGCTAAAAATTTAACAATTAAATCGTTTAGAGAAGTGTCAAAATACTCTAATATTTTTGTACGGGGCCAAATAAAAAGTAATTAAAGTCCCCGGCCTCGACGGATTTTGTCGACGGTCTGAACGGAAATGGAAACGATTGCGAATTTATTCTGGAAATTTTTATACTTTTCGTCTTAATATTTCTTTGGAAATTTCAGTTTTTGAATCATTCGAATCAGTTTATGTGAAAATGTGATTTTTCTTTCATTACAGTAAGTGTTGGGCGGGGAAATGAAAATAATTTAAATATAATCGAACGGGGATCGAACCTACGAACCTTACCTTTATAGTCACGTACATAGAAATAACAAACAATGTACAAAATATATTTGAATATTCTTTTCCTTTAACGTTTTCAACGTTAGATACCATACAACAATCCGATTACGTTTGTTATATGAAAAATACAGATTAGTTCGTGTATTGTAGAAAAGGATAACAGTTACGGGGCCTATACATTGTTAAAAAGGATTTTGGCTTGCTGACTTTGAGTTTTATATCAAACTAGTCATCGCCCTTGTTTGTGTGGATTTTAAGATGTAAATATAATAGATTTCTTTTCACATTACCGTAGAANGAGGTAAGAGGGCTTAGCAAGATATATATTATTGTTGTTAATCCAAGATGCTTCAGGTGCTATGAATATGTACATATATAAAGGAATAGATCACAATTAATACCGTTGTAGCGCAGCGGCACAGTGTGCGACTGTAAACGCGGCAGTTCTGTGTTTGATTCCTATTCTGGAAAAGCTTTTCTTTTCATTTCCTTGCTCTGATAACATAATAAAGCAAAAAGTTCAAAAATATAAAATAAATTAAATAAATTTGCTTGGAACTTCTTTTTGAGCATGTTAATGGTATTGCCTGGATCATTTAACTCTGACATATTAAATGTCTGGAAACTTGAGCGAAAAGTGGGGAACGGAAAGTTTTAACTGTAGGTTCCCTCTGACATTCCTATATGTGTAAAGGTATGTAAAATTCGATTTTTTATTAACCATGTAGGTACCTGTTTAAAAAAGTGCAGCGTGCACACGATATTTGTAAAAAGGCAAAAAATGGGGAACGAAATATCTAGTTCTCTCTGCCTCTCTTACTAAACGCGAAAAAGCTAAAAATTTGACAATTAAATCGTTTAAAGAAGTGTCAAAATACTCTAATATTTTTGTACGGGGCCAAATAAAAAGTAATTAAAGTCTCCGGCCTCGACGGATTTTGTCGACGGTCTGAACGGAAATGGAAACGATTGCGAATTTATTCTGGAAATTTTTATAGTTTTCGTCTTAATATTTCTTTGGAAATTTCAATTTTTAAATCATTTGAATCAGTTTATGTGAAAATGTGGGTTTTTATCATTACAGTAAATGTTGGGCGGGGAAATGAAAATAATTTAAATATAATCGAACGGGGATCGAACCTACGAACCTTACCTTTATAGTCACGTACATAGAAATAACAAACAATGTACAAAATATATTTGAATATTCTTTTCCTTTAACGTTTTCAACGTTAGATACCATACAACAATCCGATTACGTTTGTTATATGAAAAATACAGATTAGTTCGTGTATTGTAGAAAAGGATAACAGTTACGGGGCCTATACATTGTTAAAAAGGATTTTGGCTTGCTGACTTTGAGTTTTATATCAAACTAGTCATCGCCCTTGTTTGTGTGGATTTTAAGACGTAAATATAATAGATTTCTTTTCACATTACCGTAGAAGTATCGAGAAGTCGTCTTTTAACGCTCACTCTGTAACTGAAGAATTTTGTGTACTCGTATAGGTTTAGATGTAAGTTAAGAATGAGTGAGTTCCACTAATCTGACCCTGGATTCTGATAACTGACAAGTTTTATGATGATACAAATTAAGATTCTTAGATTTTATAAAATACTTGCATAGCTACTATAATTTTTTTTAAATATAAACCAAAATTAAGTAATGCAGCATTTTTAATTAAAACAATGGAGCTCTCAGATTTCGTGTGGCGCAAAACAAAAAATAACATTTATCTACAGCTTAGGGTGGACGCTAAAAAGCAGATTTTGCGTGAGGTCGTCATAAAGGGGGCGCGATTTGCATATTTACTAATTAAACTACGTAATTGTAAAGGACGGGTTGTCAAGGTTGGCTTTTAAGTTAATTTTACTTTACTTATTCCAGTAGCAGTCGTGGCGCGGGGCACAAGTGCGTGACAGTAAACACGACTGGTTGTGGGTTCGATCCCTACTCGAGAAAATTAAATATTTATTTAAATTTATATTTTAATTTCTTCTCTCTGGTATCGAGGCAAAGCGCGGCGTTGTGTTCTGCCTCTAAGTACTCAATGCCTCCGGAATTCGGCGACAAGTAGGGAATGCAATATCTTAGCACTAGGTTCCCTCTGCCTATCCTGCTGTGTGAATGGTACAGCGTGAAGCTAATTTCATTTGTTTTAATTTTAGATATTTTTGGGTAAAATGGTAAAAGAAGTACACTTAACGTAGTGTTCGATCACTACACAAATTGTCTCATTTAGAATAGACTATTGTAATATTCTATACTAGTCAACATCATGTCATAGAAGTTACAATTCCTATTAGCATAATAATTGCCCCATCACTGTCCTTAACTGGCTTATCTAATTAATTGTCATTTTGAATAATTAACTACTAACAATTGAAGCGTAGTATTAGTGTGTAGAATTTATAGAGAAATAATAATTTGAATGCCATAGTAGTACAGTTTACAGGGATAGTAGATTCAAATCCCATTCGGTACGTAGTAAGTTGAACCAACAATTCTGAAATAGACTCGCTCTTAATCGATTGTTTTTCAACTCGAAAGTAAAATAGAGTAAATTAACATAATTTTTAATTTCCACTTAAATATGATACAGGTCCAAATCCATTTAACTGATAAATTTTATAGAATCTTGTATAAAAAAATAGATATTAGAATATTATTCACATTTTTGCCACTCAACACGCAATGCCTCCAGAATTCGGCAGGAAGTGAGGAACGAAATGTCTTAACCCTAGGTTCCCTCTGCCTACCCTCCAGTGTGTAGGATACAGCGTGAAGCGGATTTTTTTATTCACATTTTTCATTTAACATTTCTAATTTAAACGAACACGTCAGTTCACTTGCCTAATGATTCGGTCTACTCTTTCACTTTAGAGAACTTAAAGTACCGGTGGTACCTTTTAAGTCCTTTTTTCGGCTACAGCGCTTATGATGTACTACATATTATACGAACCTGTTAAATTGTAAATGTTCGCAAAAACTCGCACCTTTATTTACATGGCAAGTGTTGGTATAAATGTGCAAAAATTATAAATGTGAAATTAAATTTTAATAGGAGTGTAGTCTCAACAGAACTTTATTTCCCCGAAATGCCTGGTGGTGGTTCCTGTAGGATTGACGGTACTGGAATCGAATAAACAATATTCTGATTCTAATTCAGAGAATCCTTTTTAGTACTTCTGTACATTCCTAGTAACTACTAACATTCCAAATTTCAACTCATTTTGCAAGAATCCAATCCATCAATTTGTATCAACAGCATACATAAATCATGTACATAAACTGATAAACACATAACCCTCTCACCGCATAGTCGGATAAAAAATCATACAATTGCTAAAATTACTCGTTTTTTTTTTCTTTCACGGTTTCATTGAATTTGATGCACACATCCTCACGCTGAGATGATCTACGTACTCGTATAAAATTAACAATTCTTATCACTGTCGCCGATCGTAAAAACCCAACTTGTGTGTAAGTCTGAAGAGCTAGTTGTGGCTACCCTTGTAACTAGATAGAAACTCGATTTGATAAATTATCTAAAAGGGCAAAGTGGCAGGCAACGCTGGCAGAGGAAACTTGCGCTTTATCTTCTTACGAGAGCGAGGAATTGAAAATAATTAATTCTCCCTAGTGGAAAACGAACCTACAATCTTGGCATAGTCAGTTATAACGTTGTGCTTCAACAGCACACACTTGCATGTATATTTTAATCTGTGAATAATTAATATACATTTCTTATCTTAACTGAACTTTAGTAAGAGATCGCAGTAAAATGTTATAGTCGCGTGACTTGTGAAAAAAGCACTTTGACAGTCGAGAAGTTGAAATAAAAAAGTCATCCATCCAGCTTCCAGCTACCAGTGGTGGATACATAAAGAGAGAAAACTGCAGGATATGAAACCATCGTAGCGCAGTGGAATGACGTCGAGTGTGGCTTCGATTATCACTTGAAAGTCATCTTGATATTTTATTACATTTTAAAGTATTGTTCAATATTTAGAATAGAAAAATCCTTTTTAGGTGACATAATAAACGAATAACTAATTTAAGCTTAGCAGAAAATAGAGTGTTTAAACACTACATTCTCTCTATCTACTGCAAAAATTATTACACATTAAATACAAATATAATTAAACCCAGCATTCCACCGTTCAATATAGCCGAGCGGCTCTGACATATCTGAAGTGCCATAGTCTTCATGCCGATGCCTCTACACGGGAGCGTTCTAATCGATTGACCAGAGTGCTATTGCCGTTTAGCGTATATAGGTTAATTATTATGTAATTATCTGTTACGTGGATTTCATTATTAGTTTTAAGTTAAATGAGGCCAGTCGTGGCGCAGGGACACGTGCGCGACTGTAAACTCGATAGGTTGTGGGTTCTATTCCTACTCGAGGAAATTAAATATTTACATTTAAAAAATTACAAAAATCTTCACCAAAATGACAAAACAGCACTGGCCGTGTACGTGTACTTTACCGAGAAACCTGACATAGAGTTAAGATTTAATCAGCATTCGAGATGTAGAAATAAAGTGAGTAACTTTTGTCAAGGGGACAGGGACGGGCCAAAGTTTATAAGTCCTGACGCTTTTACGACTGGAACAAAATACGTCATTGTTAGCGAAATTACCTTCCCAAGTTTGCATTTAAACGACTCTACCATTGTTGAGCGTTGTCTAGAGCTTTAAGTCTATTTATAATACCTAATTAAGGAATATCATTATGGACGTTCAAATTTAAGCGGTATTATTTTGTAATTTTTATTTGCCTCACGTGTGTATCCGATGTGTGTCAGGGTAAGAATAAAAGTATCAGAGGGAACCTAATGCTTACATACTCTGTTCACCAGATACTACTCTATTTTCAAGACGGAACTTAAAGCCGCGCTATGCCTCGAAAATTTGGGGGAAAGTATAAAACGAAAGTGTCTTAAACGGGGTGTTTTAGCACTACATTCCAAGGTTTCCTCTACGAACCATGCTGTTTTCGAGAACATACTGTACAGCCTTTGGTATTACCTAAAAATATATTTATGTGACTATAGTACAGACAATTTAATATTGATATTATCAACTTACTAAAATTATATTTAGAAACCTATCAATAATTTGTTTCATATATTGGTACAATAGAACACTGATATAGATTTCAGTGCCCGGAAGAACCAACAAATATTTGTTTTACAGCAAATTGTGGATCAGTTTAGAAACTTTAGACACCTTGATCGTTGGAAAGTTTGGAAAACTGTGAGTTGTCATAACACAGGGTCGCGTGGAACAACTTTGCCAGCGGTAATAGTCGACGGACGTATTCTATATTATATTGCTTATTATTAACAATATAGAAAATATTTTATTTTTAAATTCAGTGATTATGTTTGTGGGTTCGATTCCCAATCGTAGATTAAATAGTATTCCTCGTTCTGGTTTCAATACAAAATGTGATGTGGAAATCACAATCAAACAAAAGGAGTGGAGAACAGAGTGACTTAAAACTAGGTTCTCTCAGCTTATTTTACTATATGCGGGATAGAGCGTTTTAACCCTATATAATAGTAATAGATAAAGCGCCGGCCAGCAAAAAGCCCGGATATTGGAGGCAAAACAATTGACACTTGTAACAAACTATTCTTCGGTATAGGAAGTAGAAATTTATGACTTTTGTTCCACAGATAGTTTAGCGTCTAGATTTATGCTCAAATCGATTAGTTTTCAGGTAAGTTATTTGGTTAAAGGTGGTAAATGTCCATAAAATTATTATTTTTACTATAAAATTGGTGATTGGCCTGTCTCAAGACAGGGAATCTCTTTGTCTGCCCTTTATCTTACGTCAGTTGGTCATAGTAAATGGGCTAAATGGCTCTCTTTATCTTTTATGTTCTTTCAATATGGTGGATATGACATACCTACATTTTTTATTCTTTTTTAAATTTAATCAACATCAATTTGAAATATATACTTGTTTGATTCAGCTTTATGTTGTACCCGCACATAACAGTGTAGGCAGAGGAAACCTGGAAACCTAATGTGAAAACCCTCCGTTACCATTAAGTCACTTCTGTTCCCTACTTTTCGGCGGATTCCCGGAGGCATTCTGTTTTCAGTGGCGCGCTTTGCTCGTTATCAAAGCGACGATATAAAAATATATTTAATATTTCAATTTTCTTGAGCGGGAATCGCACCCAACAACCTGTTCAAATCTTTAAATACATTAAAGTAATAATTTAATATTTGCAAAGAGTAAACAAATTAGGAAATATTACTTCAACACTGATAAAGCAATCGAATCTAGATAGAAGTAGCATTGCGAAATTAAACGCCACGAGCAAGCATTGGGATAAAGTAAATGCAAATCTGTATGGAACAGACCACTTCTTCCATAGTGAATGAAAAAAGTTGAAAATTTATTCCACCTTATGATTTAATTAAAGTTTTTATTTCGTATATTTATAATATGCTATTTTCTTGTATTTTATATTTTGAGGTGGTCGTGGCACGGTGACATAAGGGTATGATTGTAAACGCGACGTTTGTGGGTTCGATTCCCACTCGGGGTAATGAAATATTTTATATTTTCATTTCTTTGCTCTTGTAACGAGTCAAAGCGCGGCGTAATGTTCCGCCATTTAACAAGCAATGCCTTGAGAATCCGGCAGAAAGTAGGGGACAGAAGAGTTTTTTGTTCTTTGAGGTCTTCGTGATATAGCATGGCACAGCGTTTGACTGTAATCGCGATGGTTGTTGGTTCGATTCCCACTCAGGGTAATAAATTGTTTTTATTCTCTTGCTCTGGTAACAAGACAAATCTCAGCACACAATACATAATGCTAAATGAAGAACAGAGTAATTTAACGCTAGATACCCTCCGTAGATATAAGCATAGGCTTAAAAAATTAAAATTTATTTCGAACGCGTCACGCTAGAACACTACCTATCCACACTCTTTACGGACCAACGTACCGACAGAAACAGAACAAGACCATTTCTATGAAAATGAAAAGAATTTGCACGCCATTTTTAAGATTTCACTTGTTAAATTTTCGGCTTTTGCGAAAAATTTTCGAGGCGCGCGCGATGGAATAAAAAAGATTCGGTCTTCTTTTATTTCCTGGTAGAGTTTTAGGAAATGTTTGCAAATATTTTTTCACTATATTTACAGTTTCTGTATCGCTCGTATTGAGATTGAAGTGATGGTGGTAAAATAAAATAAAATATATAAATATATATTCGCTGCTTGTATAAATAAAATACAAATATATAGACAAAACGCGGCTTTGACTTCTCCAATTCAATTTAGGTTTTCTTTGTTTATCTTGCTATGCCGGGAAAAAGTGAAGCTGTGGATATATGGCCATCGAAATTACAGGATAGAATCTGTAAGTGTAAAATTAAAAATAGTATGTTGATATAATTCAAATATAACTACTTCCCATTCGGGGAATCAAACCTGCAACCATTTTGCATTTAGATGTGGTTTCACTGTGACTTAGAAAATTTTAAAACCATTTAAATCTTCTATACTTTATAAACACACATAGTATATACATATATAAGTATACGTCATAAAGTGAGGTAGACTTACCGTAGCGTACCGTAGTTAGGGGCCGCAGCAGTAAATAGCCTTGAGTGTGGAAATTAAAACTACTGTTCATGATAGCCGATGCGTTACACATTGCGGGAAGGAGCGAAATTACTCGCAAGATATTGTAGGAAAATGGAAAGGAAAATCTAGAAACGTATGCTAAGAGAAAAGTTTTCAAAAACCTGTGCCAATTAGGCGCTATTTTAAAGACTGGTAATTTTTGTGTATTTGTTTGTGTGTTTTCTAGAAATACATGGAAAAAATTCTAAATTAAAAATATAAACAAAAGTGTAAGGTCGTTTCAAAAGAACAGAAGAACTTTTCTGGTTTAATAGAAATTGTTCTACCGGCAATAAAATCTTACAATCGGGCAGAAAGTGTGGACCGGAGTGTCTTAACACTAGGTTCCCTCTGCCCACCCTACTATATACGGGAAAAATCGTGAAGCCAAAAAACAACAAACAATACTTCAAAGCATAAAAAAGTCAAAAACTAAATTTCTATTAAACTTCCATAATAAAAATCTACACGAGCGAAATGAAAATGGTACACCACATTTAAAGTTGAATCTGTAAAACGCAAACACTGTGTAAAAAATGTTATCCGCTTTAATTTCCTCCTGCTATGTGTTACTGAGTTTTATTGAACGTGTATACTACGGCTATAGTACGTGGCTAGGCTGTGTTATATTTTTGTGCAGCTATCACTTTTAGTGTGTGAAAATATTATATTTATAGACGTTTAGGATTGTAAGTAAGAGTGTAAGTTCAAATAACTTGAGGGTGAGCACGTCTATGTATGTTGATAAAAATCTTTTGTCTCTGAGTGCCAGATAGACTACACACAGCCAAAATTACACGGCGTAGAACGCTAAGATTTGGTTTTGGTTTGGTTAGGTTCCTGAGGCAGTCTAGGAAGGATTTCCCGTTTTTTTGGTTAGGTGTTTTCATTTGACCTTGTTGGCAAAACCATTGGTAAAAGCCAGTAATATAATAAAACATTTAATCTTAATACATTAGTCTAATTCTATTTAAAAGTTTCGGTTAAGCATATCAATATTTATATATCATTCACTAAGGAATGTAAAATGTATGCGAAATAATATTCCGCATTCAGCAAAAGGATGCTTTTCAAATTCAAACTGTACGTCTAAACCACGTAATAAAATATATTGGAGTACCAAATCGTGTTGCATTTGCCTCTCGATATAGGTTTTCTAAATATGTAAGTGGAAACATGTTGCTTTCACAATTTTTGGTGATTTTTTGTTAAAATATGAATTTTTGATAAGGAATATTGAGAATATTTAGTTGATAGATAAAAAGAATAAAATGTTGTCGTCTTCTTGGGGTTGAGTTCAAGACACGAAAAACGGGTTCCCGAAGAAATTTTGAGTAATCTTCTCTTAGTACTTCCCTACTCTCTCCAAGGATCATAATGAATTTCAGCGTTTTACGCCGCGTAGTATCGGATGTGGGTTGTGTATCACTCAATATCGGCAAAGTTATATTTAACTTTTTAAAATTAATAAGTTTTTAAACGTTAACATAATACAATATAAGAAAAAAAACAAGAATCTCAGCAATAACGATCACATTTCACAACAAAATTCACAAAAATACGATCCAATTCACCATAAATAGTAAGTTGAACGTCTTAATAGTTATTTGGCAAGCGATGCTGCTCTGCCGACCAGGATGCGAATCTCAGCTTGGTAATCTGCAACATACTGTCCTCTAATTGTGGTCCTAATTGCCCCCTTCCCCCCTCGCCGTGTTATTGCGACATTTGGCGGTAACTACTGGCGAAGTAAGAAATATATTTTGGTGAAATTATTGCGTGTTTTATTTAGCTTAATGTTATATAGTTTCGAAATTTTGGTAGGAAATCGCAGAAATTTCAGACATGGCTTCACTTAGGTTTAATTGAGATATTAAAATTATTTGTTTAGTTTTGATTTCTACACGGGGTGTGTCATTTTTATTTACTTACTCTGGTGACAACAGCATTAAGTTTCACCAATATACAGGAAATGTCTTGAAAGTGGTGTACGGTGTACGGAGGCATACATCAGCATTAGATTTTTTCTGCCTACTATGCTATACAAGAGAGTGAAGCCACTTTTTATTTGTACGATACTCGTTCGTGGTTTGCCTCGACACCAAAGCGAATAAAAGGAAATATAAACGTAAATAAATATTTACGTTTTGTGGGTTCGACGACGGTTGTGGGTTCGATCTGCACTTTCTCCAGTGGGAATCGAATCCACAACTGTCGCGTTACAGCTTTGTGCCGCTGCGCCACGACGACCTCAGATATATATTTTTTTCTTCAATTAACATTTGGACCCGGAAATATGATTATNTCATATTTTTATTTACTTACTCTGACAACAGCGTTAAGTTTCACCAATATACAGAAATGTCTTGAAAGTGGTGTACGGTATGCCTCAGCATTAGGTTCTTTCTGCCTACTATGCTATGCAAGAGAGTGAAGTCACTTTTTATTTGTACGACTCTCGTTCGTGGTTTGCCTCGACACCAAAGCGAATAAAAGGAAATATAAACGTAAATAAATATTTACGTTTTGTGGGTTCGACGACGGTTGTGGGTTCGATCTGCACTTTCTCCAGTGGGAATCGAATCCACAACTGTCGCGTTACAGCTTTGTGCCGCTGCGCCACGACGACCTCAGATATATATTTTTTTCTTCAATTAACATTTGGACCCGGAAATATGATTATCATCTGTATCATTTCCCAAATTATTTAACCCAATATCAAAAAAAGATATTCAAATTCTAAAGAAAACACTTAAAATTTACCTCAACCTTATAAATTTCTCTATCTCGTTATAACACTACTAAGAATAGAGATGTCTGTATGTGGTCAGTACGTGCCAACAGTTGGCTTCAGCTGCCAAGCACGATACATTCCCTTAATAGTGAGATTACAAATCGCGCAGCTTATTCCACCACTGACATGTATACGGATTTAATTCAGGCTTTTGTCATTTTGTGACAGTGCTGGGTTGATAAATTTATTTGAGTATTTCTTGTTGGTATAAATATTGGTGAAGAGAAAGGTTTGAGGTCATCGTGGCCAGGTGGCACAACCGTGTGACTATGATCGAGACGTTTGTGGGTTCGATTTCCACTCGGGGAAATTAAATATTCATATTTTCATTTCTTCGCTCTGGTTGGTTTATGTGTGAAATGATGAATGTGAAGTTTAAAATTGCGAAGTTAATGCGTAATATTGAGCGAAAAACTTATGTATCGAGGATGGCTATTGGTTATTATATTACATGACAATCCTCTTGGTAGAACGCCCTAATCTCAGGAACTGTACTTTGCCTCTTGTATCGTACAAAACTCTTAGCTATTGACACGGATAAGAGTTGCTTTCTTTTATATATTGTTCAGTAAATATCTCGCGAAAATAAAATTGTACCTCAGAATAGCTGTGTAAATAATACTACAATATACGACGTCATATCGCAACCAGGTGCACACGCTAACGTAAATAAGCTTTACCCACAATTGGTTCCGATTGGACGACAAACAGTGTTCTATGCTGGTAACTTAATTGACTTGGACTTGCTGAAGGAAATATCGTAAATTCTTTTATATATTTTTTGTAGCTTTACCTACCCCTACTATATCCTGAATATAGCAGGGGTGGCTGTAGAAAGATCTTAAGGCACTCCATTGGAAAGGAATCTGCACTAAATTGTGAACTATTCATACAATTCAATTATATGGAAATTAATTTTTCTATGTGTTTCTTGAAAAAGAAAAAAAAAAGATTTTTCTTTTCTAAGTGTGGACTAGCACTAAAAAATCTGTGAAAGATATAAATATGCCTTATACCAGTAACGTCTGCAACTATCCATCAGAGTTGACGTTTCAAACCGAATCTCAAAGAAAGATTCCATTGAATCGTGGAATGGGCTGAAATTTTGAAGCATTCCGAGCGCGTGCCCGAACAAATCGGATAACGCCACGCCGAAACTTGCAGACTCAATATCGGGGACACGATTACTCGTGAACAAGGCTAGAATCTTTTAGTACCTGTTCGGGGAACTTGGATGCGAGGTGTGGTTGTGTTCCCTTTTTTTGAAATAGGTTTTTTTATTGGAAAGTCATGATAGCAAAGCTATGTTTTATAATGGTAAGTGAGTGGGAGTATAGTGGGTTCAATTCCTATGAATAAATATTTATAAGTAATCATATTATAGTTGAAATGGTCCAGAGAGGGCTGGTCAATAGAAGTTTCTGTCAAGGTACACCGTTTCTTAACTTTTTTTGTAGCTACACGCTGCATGTCTTAGGGAGCTAAGGGGAACAACTCAACGCCACTCAAATAAGAGCGAATATATGAATATTGTAGTTCATTCCCCCGAATAGGCACCTACAACCGTTGCCTTTACAGCCACACGCTGCACCCCTGCGCCATGACGGCCTCATCTCATGTAATGTAACATTCAGTCGAATAAGAAAACAATAAACAGTATTGTATCCCGAAGTAACAAGAGTGTGCAATTGACGCATCGCACTGTGGCTTGGGCAAACGCCAAACAATGTGACATTCCGCTATTAGATTATTACTCATGCATTTTACATTAACTTCCTACAGCTGAAGAATGCGGATAATAATTTAAATATGAAGCCTTGGAGTTGATTATGGCTGTTCAAATATATATATGTACATATGTTATATAGTAGAATATTTTTGTTAAATATCTTTCTAATCTTCATTCATAATCCTTGATGATTGCACTAGAAGTAATGAATTATTTTCATTTCCTTGCTCAGGCAAATCACGGCGTTTAGTTCCATTAATTAATATTTTAGTATGCTATATATATCTTTACATTTCAAGTTTAGTTCAAAATTCAGTAGGTACATAAGCTATTAAGAACGTCGAGGGGTTGCCGCCGGTCATTTGTGAACGACGGTATTACATCTTGTATGACTTATTTATGGGGAACCTACTCGTAAACTACACATCCATAAATGTGAAATGTATAATTTTGTCATATTTACCCATTTTAAGGGTCAAATCAAAATACCCTTATGATTTAATATGTCGGGTTCAAATTTGTTGCAAAGTTCATAAAATATATTTTTTAAGGTTTTTTGACAAAACGTCAATTATATGTAAAACTAGCGGCCCGCCCGCGGCTTCGCCTGCGTGAACTACGTTATTATTAATTTCTGTCTCCATGAGTACCTACGTCCTATAAGTGACGTCCATGCAAAATTTGAGACTCTTAGCATTTTTAGTAACGAAGTTTCATACAAACTATCAACCCCAAAAACAACCCCTTAGGAGTCGAATATTGCAAATTCCACTCTTAGCGAGCACCTACGTCCTATAAATAACTCCTATGCAAAATTTGAGATTAGCCCATGTAGTTTTTGAGATTTCGTGATGAGTGAGTGACTTTTCGATTTTATATATATAGATTGACAAAACATACAATTTCAAATATTATAATAGTTGTCTTTAACAGAATATGAGGACGATTATAATTGTGTTGTCTATTTCATTTACTTATAACATAAGCTTACAAAAATTAAGTTATTTATCTATTAGTGATTATTTAAAGTTTTTTATAAATAAAATATTTAATGCAATCTCTATATAAATAAATAAAANTTTGTCATATTTACCCATTTTAGGGGTCAAATCAAAATACCCTTATGATTTAATATGTCGGGTTCAAATTTGTTGCAAAGTGGATAAAATATATTTTTTAAGTTTTTTTGACAAAACGTCGATTATATGTAAAATTGACAAAACATACAATTTCAAATATTATAATAGTTGTCTTTAACAGAATATGAGGACGATTATAATTGTGTTGTCTATTTCATTTACTTATAACATAAGCTTACAAAAATTAAGTTATTTATCTATTAGTGATTATTTAAAGTTTTTTATAAATAAAATATTTAATGCAATCTCTATATAAATAAATAAAAAACAGTCTCCGCAAGTACGCTAGTTAGATATTTACCGCCCACATGCAAGCGTGTGCGGCGTGAGGTAGACAATTGGGGCATATTGAGCGAGGCGTGGAACTACTGAATATTCAATCAATAGTGTGAAAGATGCCTAATACTATGCATGTAGGCTTATATATGCCATGTTAGTTAAATGAACTTTGTAAATTTATTTTATTATACAGGATATTGAGGTTGTAAGTTCGATTCTCACTCGAGGTTGTGAACTATTTTTATTTTGCCATTTAGGCAAGATACAACTTGGCGTTGAGTTAAGCTGAAGGTGTTAGAAAGTTAATAACGGAGTATCATTGATCTAGTTTTTTCTTGCCCTTTCTGCTATATGTCCCATAGTTATTTTTCTTCTGTCTTTACTACCCCTGCAGTGTGCACATATAAAATATACGTATATTCTAATTTATCGGTTATGTAACAAGAAAGGCAATTAATTAAAAGGTCCCAAATGTTTGAATCCGCAACCATCGTCGTTTATATATTCATTATGTATGTACAAGTACACATATCTATCACATGAAGCTCCTCCTTTTACGCTCAGGTTTAGAGACGTGAAACTCAACGCCGCACATTATCTTGTAATGAAAAGAGAAAATATAAATAAGGCATTTTCTTAAATAGAAATCGAATCTAGGACTGTCTCATTTATAGCTAAAGAACTCTCCCTCTTACAACATCAAAACGATTTAAAATCCATTTTATTAAAAAATAAATGAATAAAAAAAACGTCATAATTATTGTAATTTTGTTTCCAATATAGCACAAAATAATTAATCCTGTAAATGAGTGGCTCGGAGAGAATCAAAATGCAAATGACACCTATCGGCCTCAGTCCCGTTACCGCGGGTATTGGTCCAACTTTCAGGCGATGAATAAAACATAACACTGTCATTTGTAATTTTAAACAGGGCGACGTCTTGAGGTTTCAATATTACATGGTATAAGTTTTAATATTTAGAATGTTAGAGTGCAACATATTGTTATGTACGTTAGGTAGTAGGTTCGATTAATATTTATTTTCAGTTTTTTTATTAATATACCAGCAGAAGATCGTGGACCACACGATAAGACACTGACAAGTAGGTTTGATTACCACTCGGGGGCATTCTTCTGAAAGTAAATATGTAGTTAACTATTTTCATTTCCTCGCTTTGAGAACAAGGCCAAGCGTCTCATTGAGTTTCGCCACTTAATGCAATGAATCGATTAACTTGAATGTGTATAACAGAGTGTTTTAGCTCTACTCTTCTTCCTCTCTTCTCTATACATATGTTTTTATTTCCAGGACACAGCCCGAAGCTAATAATTTTATTTGAAAACTAAAATGGGCGAAATTTTAAAATGTTAAAAGTGCATCCAAGTTTCCCCAGTTGGCGACGTTAAAGGAATATTAGAAAGAATGACCACTCTCCGAACATTGTAGATACATTGGGGATTTACTGAATATAGCAAGCAACAAATAAACTTACTTAGAACGTCCCCTTCTAAGTAAAACTTATTGAAATGTCAAAGATCCATAGCAAAATCGTCTAGTTTATCTATAAAATTTACAGTTAAAACTGTTATTAGTGTAGGCCATCGTGGCCCGGTGGCACAATAGAGAAACCTAGTTAATAGTTTTAGGTACTAATTTATATCTAATGTTCTTTGCATGATGAAAAAACTATAATGTATTTACATTATAGTTGTTTTATAAGTGATATTATAAAGGATTTCTTTAACTTAACGCTTCTGCGTGAAGTTAGTTAAGTATTTAAGTGTCATAACCTCGTTTCATATAGGTATATCTTTCATATAATATCAAATGAAATAAAATATTTTTATATTTAATATATATATAAGAAAATGTATTAAAAATGTATTTCGTCGGCTATAAGTATAATTCACTTCTGTTTCTCTCACGAGGGCTCACAGCTGCTGCTGAGACGTTTTCTCTTTCACAAGAGCTAAAAAGCGCATAAACCGGTATAGCCGATTGTTAAAATCCGTACAAGTTACAAGAGTATGATGGAAAAAAGGAAAAATATTAGATAAGGTAAATAAAGAGAACCTAGTCAATTCACCACGTCGCGTTACAGTCGTCACACCCTAGTACCCCTGCACCACGACGCGATGGCCTACGTAAATTGTCTTGTAGTACCTAAACAGGTTATATATATATATATAATTATTTTATGTTTGTTCATTATTTCAAGAAGTGCTAAACCAGTCACCATAAAATTTAGAAAGTCCCTCTGGGTCATAGCCTATTTAAAGAAAAAGATCGAAATCATCTTACTGAGTAAAAATAATCTAGTTAAAACAAATAAAAAATATACATATCGAATTGACGTTTCTAGGATTCTAGGTCCTCCTCTTCCTTAAAAAAGTACACATGTATTTTATTGCTCCGAGTGGAAATGGACCCCACAATCGTCGCGTTTACAGTCGCACACTTGAGCCCTTGCGCCACGACGCGACGGCCTCAACAAATAAGATATTTTAATATTATGATATTGGCAATTATTTCATGTATTTGTTATACTTGTACCACACGCAAACTCGAGGACGGCGTAAGTGCTCTCCAGACAACCAGTGTATCGTAGATAGTTCACCAGATTTACGAGGTTCGATGCTCGGGCTACTCCATTTCGACTGATATTGTGTTATGCCCTTAATCCGTTGAGATTTCGGTTTTAGTACAGGGAGTGTTTCATCTATCTTATGTTATGTATATGTATGGCTTCTAAGTCAATAAAATAATCTATTAATTTATACTTTTGTAAATATTCTTAAAACATATTTTTAACAAACTTATAAATACGTCATCTAAATATAACAAAGTAGACTAAAAAAAAAACATCTTCAGCCTGTATTCCGCCTATAGCAGGATATAAAGAGGGATCTTAATAATTCTGAGAAGGGATCGCACTCACAACCGTCACGTTAACTATCATACGACTTAATTATACCATCACCACCACGCTAACTATAAAATTCCCCACGACAGTCTCAGAAAGAACCTATAACCAATTATTTTTCTTCCGATCTGATTTTCCAGATTTATTATCTTTAGAGAATGGTTAAAAACCATCCAACACAAAAAATATTTAACAAAAAACTGTTTGAAACTTAAAAACAATGCGGAATAAACACTCATTTATTTCTCGCGCCATTTAAAATTCGCCGAAGTCGGTCTCTTCCGCACGTTTGTTCTGTTCAAAGCTTTCCTTTCCATCTTGAATTAATTGCGAGTTCGATTGCGAAGGGAACTAAGATACGATATTATTTATGATGCAAATTGTAGGTGCTTGGCTTGGAACGTTGTTAAAAGTATTTTTTTTACACAAAATTGTGTTATTTCTTAGGAATTTCACTTGAGGAATTTTAGTATCTAATTAATACAGATACATACAGATGTAGTAGGGTAGGCAGAGGGAACCTAGTGTTCCCACAACCCCGCCCAATATTGGAAGTATAGTGTGTTGGAAGGCGGAACACAATGCCAAGCTTCCTCTTTTTACCAGAGCGAAGAAATGTTACGGTAATAGTGTTACGTAATTAGTGTTACGGCTCTCCATTTGCCACTTATTCGGTGGCGAAACTTAACGCAGTGCTTTGTTTTGCTACCAGAGCGAGAAAAAGAAAATAATTGATTCCACCCAAAAGGAACCGAACCCATATTCGTTACGTCTACAGTAGGACGCTGCGCCGCTGTGCTACGGACTGCCTTTATATAAAAATCTATCATTTCCATATCTTTTGTTCGGGCAAAAGCGGTAAATATTAAACTTTATATTTTAGGTGGAATATTGAAAAATCGTTTTGCTGCAAATAAGCCTGTCCCTCCCAGATCGTCATTTACGTGCAGAAAATTGGATATTTTGAACCATCAGCCTTTTCAGGTGTTTAAATTGAAGAAAAATTTTAAAATGCCACCTGCGTACAGTTTTATCTATGAAAAATATTGTTTGTTTTGGTTTTAATTGCAATTTTTATTATATATTATAGACGGAGTTATTCAAAACAGAAGAGAAGAAGATTAAACACCATATACCTTATGTACTCGTATATTATATGATGTGAGAGTCTTCACTCTTCTCTGTCTTTCGCTAAAAAACGCCACAATATGTACAAATATGCGCTTTTATTGATCCTGAAAATTAAATATGTGCAGCTTCCGTAATGTTATATTGAATCATCAGGTATTTGCTGAACATCAAAGGATACTCCTTTGACACAAACATTGTGGATTTTTTCATTTTAAATGCGTATTGCTTAATATACAATTATGTATATACGATTATTATTTTTGTTTATTATTATATTATTCACGGTGTAGAAATATTATATGGATGTCTTACGAAAAAAATTCTTAATTAATAATAATATATTGGATTTCTCTGCTCTTTATTTGAAAAAAGTTGTGATATATCGTTTAAAAAATACACCCAATTTAAATATCATGCTATAAATAAATATATACGTAGGTACGTAACAGTGGCTAGTGTTGAAATTTACTAACCCTACAATTCTAACGGTCACCAGGCTTCAGGGATTTAGAATTGCACGCGTTGCCGGTCTATTTCAGATTTTTACACATCCTATCCTTTGATTAGTATTGAAAACCACTTTTACCAACCATGTTTTACCAATTTAGTATAGCATACACCGCGGGTTTTGTTTTTCTGCCCAAGTTTTCCCAGAACAGAAACCAGCAATGTATAATGAATATAGAAATTTTGTGTAAAATCGTTTCGTGTAGTGAATCCAGGGAATAAATGATCGTACAGGCCGACAGTAGCCAAAACGAATCTCACGTAAACCTCACGCATTCAATTACTCTTCGCGCGTTTTTCCGCTGGACATACTACTAGGTTACAGTAAGCAATTTGGCTACGAAAAACTGAGTAAACAACGCTATTTTGCTTTTGCTAGTGCTATGCAGATTTTCCTAGTTTCATACACGTATATGTATGTATTTAAGAGAGATTTTAAATATTTTTTGAGGTTTTGTGGTCTTATAATAAATTTATTAAACAATGCAGTAGAAATCAGTTTAACCGAACTAATTATTATGCTTGGCATTGGGATAAGCGAATATCCGGATAATATATTGTTGATGATGAAATAAAAAACATATTAAATAAGTACGTTTGTTTCATTTTTTCTTATTTTAATCGAATAACATCCGTCTACTTATACTAAAGACTATATTACGTGAGTTTCATCAAAAATAGTTCAGTACTGTTCCTAGCATTTACAATCAATTATTTTCCAATAAAGCGTAGAAGCGTTACCTAACGTCGCAATTTATCTAACCACAGCTACGTAAGAATTAAATTTAACAACTACTATAATTACTAAAAAATCTTATCAATTACTATTTCATTTATAGCGTATAAATTATACATTTCTTTCAATAACATCACACATTGTGATAGATTGGAAACTAAAGAACTAAAGAAATTAATGTAATAAAAATATTATATTCCGATTCCGTGTAAAATACAAATATTTGAACATAAAATCTAATCGATATTTGAACATATAATCTATGTACGTATGTATACCTTCACATAAGTCTATATAATAGAAAACGTCTTGCACTATAACAACGTCTTAGATAAATTATACGAAACTCTCAAAGGATGTACTAAATTTTCGAATGTTACAAAATAGATAAAGGACAACAATATCTGATAAAACAAGCAAACCTCTTCGTCTATCTACGAGTACGTCTATGTGATCAAATAAGTAAACTTATACATTTTAGACGTTACTATAATAATAACACAAATTCTACGGCGTTGTGTTCCACCACTCAAATACTCAACGCCTCCAGCAAGAATTCAGTGGAAAATGGGGAATGGAGTGTCTCAACACTAGGTTCCCTACCCTGTTGTGTACGGGATACAGCGATATATTTTTATTTTGATTTTAACTTAATATCTGGGGAACACATGTCTCCTTGACCATATTAAATAGAAATTGATGTTTTTTCACCTAACACAATATACTGTCACGACAACAACAACAACAACAAAAAGATGATCCACAACCAACCTTAAAAACTTCGCTTCGTAAAAACAATTTTATAAAACGTACAATTTAACCTAGTAGAGTAGGGTATATATAGTATGAAAGTTTTAATATAGGCATTATCCAAGATAAACAGCGCGTATAAAAGTCACATGTAAAACTGGACGGGAAGGGGGGTAGGAGGGAGGGTTGGGGGTTCAGTTTTTTCCATGTGGGTAGTAAAAACGAGCGTTTTATTGTTTCCTCGGCAAGAGTTAAGAGATTATCGCGGAAGCCTATAACTGTGGCCATAAAAAGTGTCTCTCATATATATTTTCACTTGGTTTTTTATACCAAAATTTTTACTTTTCCATTTGAAAAGATACAGTTTATTCATTTATTCGGGTACATCAGCCTGGCAGCCCGGCTGCTTTATGTGTTCCGTCCGCGTCCTGAACAAAAGGTTCAAATGCTTGTGTCGCGAATTACGACTGGATGTACTCGTAGCTTTAGTTTTGCATTTTTTTTTATTTTTGCCAAGAACTTTACGTTTTGGTGAGCTTTTTTGCCTCTTTTTGTTGTTTGGCTTGGACTTCGTTACCTCCACTATCTGAGGTTTTGTTTTTACGGTGATAAATGT